>CM024587.1:3269415-3662595 GCA_014182565.1 Eucalyptus marginata
TATGGTTATGTGGGATTTGTTGGTTCTCTAAATTTGAATTGGAGCGAAAAACCATCTACTCATTATCTTTGTTCGATCTTTTTAGGCACGATGATGGAGAGAGCTTGAGAGCAAGGGAATTGCAGTTGCAGACGATGGTTCATGGAGGGCAGAGTGTCAGCAGAGGCGGCACTTCTTCCAATTTGAAGAGGTTCAGTTGGGGCAAGATGATGAGGGGGAGAGCCACGGACCAGGACGACTGTGCCATTTGCCTGGAGAGGTTCGAGGTCGGCAAGACCCTGGTGCACCTACCCTGCGCGCACCGATTCCACTCAAGGTGCGTGGTTCCATGGCTCGAGGCTCATGCTCATTGTCCCTGTTGCCGAATGGGCATCTCCACATAGTCATACAAAAGAAATTTCCCTGCGAATTCCTTCTTTGAATTGATGTGTAGCTAGGAGAACAATAGTGTTGCAGTCAACAACATGGTCTTATCATTTGATCCGGTCTAAACATATTTGTATGTACTACCCTTCGTAAATCGTTAACATGCTATAGAAATAGTCGATCAAGGATGCATGCAGAGAGTGACGAAAAGAGTCAATACTCACACCTTGAGAAATATGAGTCGAGAAATCACAAAACATAAGCACAAATCTCCGGAGGAAAAGAGCTATGGCTGCCAGGCAACTTGTCTGGCATATTTGTGGTCTAGGGATCATGCACAACACCTATCTGCGATTATAGTTCTTGGCATTGGTCCTCAAAGCAATAGAAGACAACTCCTTCACAATTTCGGCGAAGCTTGGTCTTTCTGATGGCTCGGATGACCAGCACCTCTCCATCAGTGATTTCCATTCTGGATCACAAGATGCTGGTATCTGCGGCCGAAGTGTGTTGGTCACGATACCCCCTGTTTTGATTGCAATCTCCTTTGTCAGCAGCCAATATTCACCTAATTGAGATAAGAGTATAAAGAGAAGTAACATCACCTATCATGTGCTGAGCTTCCAAATCTGCATATGGTTCTTCTCCAGTCAGCAGCTCCCACATGACAATGCCAAATGAGTAGACATCAACCTAAGCAAAAGGTCAGGTTATCATTAATGAATTGCTGATGTAAACTACTGGGGCTATATTACACTCCGTTCCTGATTTTCCCTCCGACCATGTTGTTGATTGGTGGAATATAAAATACGGACACTACAAATACGTGAGTGACATCCATGTATGCAAGCCATCAATTAGGAGATTTGTTGGAGAAAATCCCAACCTGAGATGAGGCCCTAAAAAGGTATCCTACTGGCAACAGTACTTCAACACAAACACGTAAAGTCAGGATATGTAGAGAAGTTGAAATGAAAGGTGAGATCCAAACCTTCTCAGACACACGGTCACCGCTGTCATTCAATAGTTCTGGTGCCATCCAAGGAAGTGTTCCCCGCATGCCACCTGATATTAGAGTCTGACGTTTCACCTTGGACAATCCCAGATCACCAATCTGGTAGTACAGTGACAGATTTCAGACATCAAACTGAAGGATCTTGCACAAAATCTGAGGACTAACACAGTTGTCAATTGCTAGAAAGAGGTTCTGAGACGTTGGCAATGAAGCTGGTTTTAAAGTATCATGTGCAACTACTTTGGCTATGATATGAAAATCTACTCATGTATCTTCAGTTTGTAAAAGAGAGAATTATAAGATTAGTGATTGGATTGGAAAAACTTAAGGTGAGAACTTTGCTTTGGATGCTAGCTGAAATCAGCTTGAATTTGGAACACAAACTAGATGAACACTAAAAGTCTAAAATGTCCTTTGGCACAAGAGTTTCTGACAAAATAACTCCGAACACATAAAACAAAGTACCAATTGGATGGTCACAATGATAGGGTTTAATGATCATTGCACCACCTCATGCAAGACAAACGCTATCATTGTAGCAACAAAGCATGCTGCAGAACAGACAAACAGAATCACAAGCAATCATTGTGCTTGAGGCTTGAGCAGTCTAGCAGATATCAATGCTGACAAGCATGCATATCAATTGCAAGCACAAAATAGTAGTTAAACTTTGTATCTGTAAATATATGGACAGAAAGACGTTCAAGCATACATCAACCTCAAATTGTTCAACCTTCACAACTCTTTAATATCTGTCATTATGTTGAGTGTTGTCTCGTTTCTTTTCTTTTTGTTCGTTAGACATGACGGGAAGCTCAATATTTGAGCAGGTGAAGTACTTCAAAACAACCATTCAGAATAATAAGAGTGCTTCAATGTGAACAAGCACCCAAGCTTTCATATACAGTTTTTCCTAAATAAATAAATAGCTCCAGTATGCAAATTTATTTCCTCTTCCCAGAAAATAACAAGTGTATGAGCATGCACAGCATAATTCATATCTCTGAAAAAGAGATACATGTAACGGCAATCAATCACCAGTCAACTGACCTTACAAGTTGGTTGACGGGGATCACCAAGATTGACAAGAAGGTTATCGCTTTTCAAATCAAAATGCACTATCTTCTTGTCATGCAAGTACTCCATACCAAATGCCACTTCCCTAGCAATCAGCACACGCTTACGCATATCAAAGTTCCTGTAAAAGAACTTAGTTAAGTGGTGAAAATTATGTGTGTGTAGAGAGAGAGAGAGAGAGAGAGAGAGAGAGAGAGAGAGAGAGAGAGTCATACCGTTCACCTTTCTGCAGAGCCTTTCGTAAAGAACCATCGACCATATACTCAGTCAGTGTTGCAACAGAATCTCCGGGGCCATCAGGCCCATCATAAACAACGCCGTAGAAGGCCACCACATTTGGATGATGCAAATCAGCAAGCAATTTTGCCTCATTCAAGAAATCAAGCATCTGCCTCGATGCAGCAACGATACAAAAAAGTTCAAGGATAATACTATGAAAAATCAGAAACAACAGAAAGCGAGAAGATCCGCACCATTCGCTCTTGTTCTGTGGGATCCCCGAGAAAGCAGTTGTTGTTGATCTGTTTAATGGCAACATCTTTACCCCTCCATTTTCCATGATGAACAGTCCCATATGTGCCAGAACCTATTTCTTGCCGAACTTCAAGGTCACTTCTTTTTATCATCTGCAGGATGAAAATTCAAGCAAATCAATATCTGAGTCGCAGGAAAATGCAACCTCCTAATTTGAAGTAAAGAAATTTTCTCACTTGCAAGCTGCCGATTGCATCCACAGGAAAGTGAAAATGCACCCTCCCTACCAACGTAGCACTGGCATCCTGCAGGATAAAAAGATGCATTGAGCAATTTAATTCATGCAGTTGAAGGAAACTACTTGACAGATGCTAAACATGTATGAACACAAAGGATCTTAAGCACCTCAGAGTCAGCTTTGTGGTGCACATCTTTCCCCTGGTTGACTTCATGGGAAGGCTTATTTCCATCATAAACTGTCAAGTCAGGATTAGAAGGCAGAGCTGTCTGAAAAGCACAAGTAACTACACCCTCAGGAACATGCTGAAGTTCTTGCTCGATGATATGCTCTGCTGAACCTATAAAGATCAAACAATAAAAAGGAAAAGCCCAAACACACCAAAAATTAGTGCATGAAACATAGAAGTCCTAAAAGAAGCAGCTCTGGAAGACGGAAAACAATCAGAAGAATTGCTGTTTTTCAATTTATTAAGTGGCTGCTGGGCCCATCTTCCAATTGCATTTTCTTATTCAATTTCCCAATTTTCCGGATTGGTTAACCAGGAAGGAGTCCTTAATTTTAAAGGCTTCAGTTCTTAGTGCCATTTTGGCAGGTTTTGGAGAAACATTAGCATCATGATTCAAATTCTGGGGATTATCAGCACCAGAAGAGCCATAGCATTTGTTTGGAGAATCATGAACTTTATACTCAGATATGTGAGCAGGCTTACCCCCGGCAGGACAAGAATCACCAATAACTAGTTTACTTGCCGAGGCCTCCTGTCTAAGCTGGCATTGAGCTGGCATAAAATGCTGCCGCATGCTGATCTCCGGAGAAGGCTCAGGAACAACACCCTGGAAAACACCAGATGGGGACTGTCCATTGCCAGCAAAGCCCACCATATGCTTTGTAGAATCGGGATCATTCATTCCTGGAACAGATATGATATTGTCTTCGAGAGGTAGACAATGGTGAATTGGGCTTGAAATATGTAGATGGCTAACTGTAGTGTCTCTTTGGTCCAGTACGACAAATTTGGAAAATGCATCAGGCAATGCTTTTTGACACAAAGCATGTTCCTCAAACCTCTGAAAATTTTCAGCCTGCCAATGAAATGTTGATCCATCGGAATAAAGAGCTTGTCCCAGTTGATGAACGTGGGAACCATTAGTACCTTCAACCATTGCAGAAGGTGCTTGGACTTGATATGCATCGTGATGTTTCTCAAGAGGAAGCGGAACCAACCTCTTCCCAGATGTGGCCTCATGCCCTAAATGATTTTGTTGAGGATGGGCAAATGGAAGAGCTACAGTAGGCCTTAAACTTGCTTGAGAAGATGCTGTATCCATTGTTCTATCTACAGCAGATATAAGCTGTTGAGAGTTACCACCACCAGCATTCACAGGAAACTGCTGCTGGCCATATGCGGGAGCAGTAGTTCTCAATTGATGAGGACTTGGACTACCTGTCATATGAGGAGGAGGCAAGTGATCCATGTTGACATCTTCCTTGCGAGGATCCATGTAACTCCAGATGTGAGGTGAAGCTGATGGAATGCCCCCTCCTGCTTGCTGCAGATCATTAGCCAACAGTCTCTTTGGTGCAGTTCTTTCTTGTTCAATCTCAAATTGCAAAGATGATGCATCATTAGAAGCAGCTAAATTCATTCCAGGAGATGGTGTGCTAGTCAGTGGTGGCCCATTGATATCTGCTTGCACAGGGACTCTTCTATCAACAGCTCCATTGCTGCTAGAATCAGAATTTTGTGAGGATGTCGTGCTTGCTGTGCTCCCTTTCCTTGTAGTGCCACCACCTGCACCATCCATCATACCATTCGCGACTTCAACATTTCTTTGCCCACTACCGTGCAAGTCACCATGCCTAATGGCACTCGAAGAATCCAGCTTGGATTTAGGGAAAAGAAAAACTTTTAACTTAGCTGAGCCATCTGACGATCCGCGGTCCAATCTCTCATACTCATTTATCATATAATCAAGATCTTCTGGATTCGTAACGGAAATCAGGGCGTCCAGATCTTGATCAGGGAGCTTGTACTTCACAACAACTGGCTGCCCACACGTATCTTCCATCTTCTGCACAAACTCTTTATAGCTCACATCTCGCCTAACGCTGACAATCTTCGTCTCACCACTGGTGTATTTCAAAACACCATGATCGGTACTAAATGAGAGTTCACCCCCGAACTTACATAGAAGCTTAACAGTCTTTCCCAATACCAAACCCTCCCCGACTTTATTCCTCAGCTGAGCAGCCCCACTTCCACTACCTTGGTCACTCAAATGGGGCTTGCGGCTGACTCCTGAATCACTGCCGAACTGCTCTTCATCATTCCTGCGGTCCATAGCGACAAAATTCTGGCCAGAACCATTCAGATTTTCATTTTGACCTCTGGCATGACCCATTGTATCGCCGATGATCCTATGCCCTACATAAGGGCCATGACCAAAGCCAGGTGCCACCTCATTACCACTCTTATCAATACCATTTGCACCAATGTTACTCACTATAGCAGGGTAACAAATGGCTGCGGATGGATCTGCACTCACATATCCATGGGGAGCCGGTGCACTCGGGATCCACTCTGCACCACCTTGAGCAGCATTGGGATATACGGTACCTCCTCCGAATCCAGGGTTGGGAACCTTCTGAGGGTTTAAGACCGGAGCCAACCGAGGGTTAACAGCCGTGTGAACATTGCTCAAGATGAAACCGTCATGGGTTTGGCCGACAGCCGAGGCCTGCGCCACGTTAAGAGTTCGTAGATCCTGTGGGGCTGAGTTCGGATGAAATGCCATCTTTCCAACGAGTACCAGAACAGGGCAAATTCGAACTCGGAGGACGCTAAACAGGGCGAAAAAATTCAAGAGTTTCCTTTTAACAGGTTGCCATCACCTCTGTTCTGTCCTATCTGAGCTGATTTGAGGTTCGAGGAACGGTCTTTGCACCAGCGCAACAAGAAGAAGACCAAAAGGCAAAAGCAGTGGTTGAGAAATGGATGGGTACCAGAGAACTTGGAGGCCGGAGGAAGGAAAAGACTTCAAAGAAGACGAAGACTGTACTCCATCAGCAGATGCGCATGAAATTTGCCAATAGAGAGAGAGAGAGTGCGAGAGAGGAGGAGCAAAGTTGGCGGAGAAAAGTCTACCATCTCCCGCGGAAAACTTCACAGGCAGTCGGACAAACGACAAGAACAGAAGTCTTTGTCATCTTTCTTTATTGCTGGAAAACTTCCACCTTCCTTCTCATTAATCTTCTTCTGCCATGCCTTTACCTTCCCATGTTACTTATCTGAAAAATAGTACTACAGAGTTTCCGAACCATTTGGCGAATACTTTAAGACGTCGACATCATCAGCAAAGTTATTTCACAGGACTTAAAAAAGTGAAAACACAATGAACAAATATCTTCCTTTTCATGGGGATTTGGTAATCTGTTCGTCTACTTATGGTGGTAGTCAAGAAGAATTTATAAAAGGCGGTTGGTGGACTTGGGTTCTACATGGAGATTACTTCAGTTTCTAACGATCAGCTGTCTCGATGCAATGAATTGTGATTTTTTGAGGTTATGGCATGCAACTTAGACAGCCCGAGGCAAATTGACAAGAAGAAACCTCCCTTCTCCGATGTTTAAGTACTTGCTGATCTCTTTTCACCATCTACTAGGGTCGAGCTCATCGACCAGTCCACCATCTATCATGGACAAAACCTGTTCCGCTACATATTGTCATGTGCTTGCTCAACAGGCCGAGGCTGGAGCGCATCGCGTTGATCGCCGGTGAAGTGATTTCGCTACATTTCTACAGACGTGTGTGCAGGTGAATTGAAGTTGTTGGCTTGAGGATCAAGCTTTGTTATTACTGTTGCAGAATGTAAATCACAACCCTGTAGTCGACATATATTTAGGGGAATCTTCTTTGGGCTTTTGTTCTTAAAGAAATGTTATAGTCAACAACATTTCTGAATCTTTGGACAAAACAAAAGATAAAAAAAAAAGAAAAACACCTATGTAATTATCTTCCAACAAAACTTTCTACAAATGCGGCGCATGAGATTTTAAATAGTTAGACTCAGACTCTCCTCGTGATAAGAATATTTTGGTGTGTTCATAACAAGGCTGCACCAAATTCAATTGTTTACATATAATTGGCCATAAGCCTCTAGAAACGTGCATGTTAATATCTTCTTTTTCTAATACGTTGCTTGTGGGATGGTTATGTTTCTTAACTATAATCACATCACTTCCAAATGTTTAGAAATATGTAAACAATTATATTGGTCACGACCTTCAACTGGTAGGACATAACCTAGCTCCAATGTGCTTGGTATTAAGACTCACCATCGCGTGCAAATCGGGGTTATTGCCTAAAAGACTGTATTATGCACAAAATAAACAATACAAAATTAGTCAAAACGAAAATTTAAAAAGGCCGTGGAGACTTAGACTTTTAACTCTGTTTTTATCAAAAGCTAAAACCTATCCAGCTACCGGTGGCAGAAAGCATATTAGATTTAGTCTTCTATTTCATTTTTTCAATTCGAATTATATTAACGAGCAATCTGAAAAATACTAATTAAATAAATAAGAGGGAAAAATTCAATAATCAAAGCATGTGTCTCCACAAGTCTACAATGGAAGGTACAATTTGTTTTTATTTTATTGTTAAATAAAAAAAAAAAGCCCACCAAAAACCCCATTGCGCTCGAGGTGATGCATTTACCCCAAACTTTATTTTGTGACGTGAAAACCCCGAACTTTCTTAGCGTGACATTTCCCCAAACTTTTATTTGTGACACCAAAACCCCGAACTTTCGTTTGTGTGACACATTTACCCTAAATCATATGGACATTTTGGTCTTTTTACTTTTAAAAACTTTTTTTTTTTTTTTTTCTTCTTCTTCTTCCCTCCGCCATGGCCGGCGGAGGGAAGCCTCGCCGGCGTCCGGCGGCCCTCGCCAGATCTGGCGAGGGCACCCTTCGCCCGGCACAGGCGAGGGCGGTCCTCGTCGGCGTCGGGCGAGGGCCTCCCTCGCCAGATCTGGCGAGGGCACCCTTCGCCCGGCACAGGCGAGGGCGGTCCTCGTCGGCGTCGGGCACCCCTCGCCAGGCCCTCCCCGACGCAGGCGAGGGCGGCCCTCGTCGGCGTCGGACGAGGGCCTCCCTCGCCAGATCTGGCGAGGGCACCCTCGCCCGACGCCGGCGAGGGCACCCCTCGCCCGACGCAGGCGAGGGCCGCCCTCGCCAGATCTGGCGAGGGCACCCTTCGCCCGGCACAGGCGAGGGCGGTCCTCGTCGGCGTCGGGCGAGGGCCTCCCTCGCCAGATCTGGCGAGGGCACCCTCGCCCGACGCCGGCGAGGGCACCTCGCCAGGCCCTCCCCGACGCAGGCGAGGGCGGCCCTCGTCGGCGTCGGACGAGGGCCTCCCTCGCCAGACGCCGGCGAGGGCACCCTCGCCCGACGCAGGCGAGGGCTGCCCGACGCCGGCGAGGGCAGCCCTCGCCGGACGCCGGCTTCCCTCCGCCGGCCGGCGGAGGGAAGAGAGAAGAAGAAAAAAATAAAATAAAAAAATAAAAAAATAAAAAAATAAAGAATAAGACGAAAATACCCTTAATGGGGTAAATGTGTCCTGATTTGCACAAGTTCGGGGTTTTCACGCCACAAAACAAAGTTTGGGGTAAATCTGTCATTTCGGCGAAAAAGTTGGGGGTTTTGGTGGTTTTTCCTAAATAAAACGTGGTTAGTGCAATCGTTCGACCTAACTTAGTGGAATCTAATCATTAACGCACCGGCTCGTGGGCGTTCAGACCGTTCCGTACGGAAGTGGCCTATGCGGTGTCGTTCGGACACTCCCCGGATCTCAACGGCTAGTTCCAAGTGACCGTTTCAGGGCGTTCTTGGTTTTCAAATCTGCGAGAGAAACCGGCTTCAGACACATCCTAGGATCAGCACAAAACAGAAAGAACACCTTCCTCTCTTTCGTAATCCTCCACCACACAAAAACCCACGAAGATTGCAGCTCCGATCCACTCTCGAAGCTCGACAAAACTCGATCTTGATCCCGGAAGGATAGCAAAGTTTCGATCTTTCTTCAAGACCCGCCGCCGCCTCCGAGAACATGCCGCAGTCGTACACTCCCGCGTACTACTCCACGCTCCATGACTCCATCACCTCTCTCTGCAAGACCATGCTGCCCTTCTCCTTCAAGAAGCGGCGCCTGCCGTCGGCGGAGCACAAGCTCCAGCAGATGCAGTCCGACAACCTGAAGTGGCAGCAGGACTCTTTCCACCAGATGCTCAACCTGATGGGTCTCCACAAGGAAGGGATCTTGGGCGAGAACGAGGTGTCGGCTTTTCGGTCGCATTTGCTGGAGACCCTCATCGCTGCACCGGTGTGTCACGAGCATCCGACCATACTGAGGGATAAATTGCTGTTCTTGCAGGTAGGCTCATTTTTCCATTTACTCGCCTTTGATCTGCTTGGTTCTAGTGAGAAATTGCTAAATGTTCTGGGGATTGGAGATGTATATGCTTGATATGTCGAATGATCTGTAGTTTTGAACCCGATTGGTGGTTTTACAGCTCCAGACCAGGTTTCATGATCATGATAAACCTGAAAAATGGTTAGGAACCATATAAATTGTCTTACAAGCATATCGAAGTACTTGAATGTACAAGAAAAATTCAACTTATCCGTTAGGTCAGCGGTGCAGAGGACAAGTATTTTGAAGCTCAATCTTGGGTATGCTTGATACTCGAGTTGCGCGATCACTTGATTCAAGCTCCCACAAGAACTATTTTGATCTCGAGTAGTCTGCTAATCGGTCTTGCAGAGCTTAATTAAGGAGCTTGCCGAGCAGTTCAACTTACTTACTGCGTTTGTTAGAACACTAGTAATGATAAACCAACTACAGGCTCCTCAGAAGTCTATGGTGATATCAAAGAAGTTAGGCAAAAGCTCACGATTGGGGCTTAATTGGGGTTCTTCCAGAATCCAGAAGTAGGACGTCGAGTGGATATGCAATATTTTGAGTTCGACTTAACTGTTTGTTGGTACTAAAAGTGAGCCAAATGGGTGAGGATTATGGAAGTATCATTTGCTTGAGATCTCCTATTAGATTGTAGTAGAACGTACTCCCATTTCTCGCAGTAGTGGTACAAAATGTCGAACGAACCACATAATGTTTATGCGCTTTCCTGTTCTCTCATCGAGTGGGGACTGTCGGCAGTTTAAGGCTTGTGTTATATTGTTGAAATGCTTGATTGTTGCTGTACTTATTAGGAACTCCTGTATGCCAAATGCATCACGGTGGATGAGTACCACTCTTCGAAAAGGCCGCTAATGTTTGGCATAATGTTTATGCGCTTTCCTGTTCTCTCATCGAATGGGGACTGTCGGCAGTTTAAGGCTTGTGTTATATTGTTGAAATGCTTGATTGTTGCTGTCCTTATTAGGAACTCCTGTATGCCAAATGCATCACGGTGGATGAGTACCACTCTTCGAAAAGGCCGCTATTGCAGAGACTTGCAGTTCAAGGAGCTGAGATTGATGCCAGGGACGTCATCATTGCTGGGCCAAAAGACACAAAAGAGAATTCTGATGAAGAATGGTCCGTCATTGACCTGAAGGATGAGAACTCCATGCTCAGTAAAGAGAACTTGCAGTCAAAGAACAAACTGAAGCAAAACTCGACAATGAAGCACATTAAAGGAGCAGTTTCAGCTCTTAATTTCGGATCATCTCACAAACCGAGCAAAAGCAAAGCTGAAAGAAGCATATTTGATACATATTCTCAGAATCTAAGCTCATCAAATTTCGACATGACTTCATCTAACAGTGAAAACCCATTCTGGGATGGCCATTTGAAGGAGAAAGAAACCGAAACACAGTCAATACTCATGGCAGAAAGCTTGCCCCAAGTATCTTTAAAGGAAAGTGGTGCGAGTAGCAAACAAAAGAGAAAACCATTTAGGACTATTTTTCAGAAAGAACAGAGGGAAGGATATGGAGGTGACAATAGTACTGGTCCTGAAAGTGACGAGAGATCGTCGAAATCAGCGAAGAAGCAGTGGGGTTTTGAAGGATTCAAGAAATGGAAGAAGCACGATTCAGATGACGAGACTGCTCCATTGTCACTTAATGAAAGGTCATATAGTGAAGCTTATGCCTCCATCGGTGAGGGACCTGATACTAAGCAGATTAAGAGAAAGTTGCTTTCGGATGGTTCCCCATCAGATTTCTTTATTGATAAGGTAAGTGAATTTACTAGTTGAAGATTGTTCTGAAAATTAAGTGCCTTCATTTGCAACTTTGAGTTAACACCATTAACCAACTCAACAATGCAATTCTCTTGCAGGTTTTGGGTGATAAAATAAAGAAGGAGCTGTCTCGAATTCAAACAGAACTTGGCACCACAAACCCCACGATGAAGTTCTCGTAAGCCTTCGTCTGTAATGCTTGTGTCCATTCTCCTCTTCTTTTGTGATTTAAAGTAATGATTTTTTGCGTGTTCTGTTTCATTTTGCCAGAGATGACCAAATTGAAGCCATTTCAACTAAGCTTCCTGTGGACAAGGCTGATCTGAAAAAGTTCTTCCCTAGGTAAGAAGCCGTTTCCTCTTTTGCTAGTTCTCTTTTCGATTCTTCTGGTTTTACTCTTGACTGTATGAAATTTGAGGGAAATACAAACAAAGCAGTATCAAGTTCTTGTGTTTCTTTGTCATGCTAATAATAAGTTCATCTACTTTTTCCTCACAAAGATCGTGGTGTGATCAATATGGGGATCTGGTGCTCGATGTGGTGAAAAAAGAGTTCAAGGACCATGTCGGGGAGATGGAGAAGTTGAGAAATGCCACAAGAGAGAGGCACAACCACTCTACCCGATGGACGACATTTGATGACGATGAGAATTGTCACCCAAATCTTTTTGCTGCAAATAAGGATTACTCGTTGCCTCAGAAGCAACCATTTGAATCTAACTGCTTTGAAGAAAACCCTTTCTTTCAGAATTACGCTGAAGGATATGGACGGAAGTACTGAGCAGAGAGTGTGGATTCTGCTCTATGCAAGGAATAGGCTATGTTTCAAATAGGAGTCATGAAATATTGGGCTGGAAAAAAAGCAAGGAGGCCTTGTCTATGTTCTTCAGCCTATTCTTATTATGGGGGGAGTTACCATTGCTCCCAGTAGTATATGTTGCATTAGCTGCTGTAAACTAAGAGAAGAAATCTGTTCTTCAAGAAAATTAGATTTCCTATAATATGAGCCTCTCTCTCTCTCTCTCTCTCTCTCATGCTTAAACATGTTAAACAGAATTGAAAAGCAAGGAAAGAGAGATTTTGGTATGTGTCATCGTCAGGTCATCCCGAGAGCAAGATGCAGGATCTACTAATGTCTTCAAGAAAATTAGGTGGATCTGATGCGATAATTTGTCTTGAGAGAGTTTACATTAAACCAGATCACAATCTTCACCCTGTTTGGGAGGTTACAACAAGCAGATCAAAGATATGCCTGAACAAGCTTCTGGAGATAAGCACAGTGCAGGAAACTATACCAACCCTCAAGGTCGTTGAATCGGGATTTGGACAGCACGGATTAATTCACCTTAAGAGTTTGACAATCATCTCCCTTCTTCTAGACCACTCCATGAGAATTTAGGTGGCAAAACTACCAGCACACGCTCTCTCTGACTAGTAGCTGTGTGGATCTCTGGCTGGTAACAATGACATTTGTCGAAACAACACTGGGGGCAACCCCATCCTGGGAACTATATAAAGTTGCGCTATCAAAACAATACGCATCGTCACACTGCTTAGTAAGGAAGCTTAGGGAAGAAGAATGCATAACCCTCCACCACCCCCGGATCCTCACCACCCACCGCCCCACGCGCCACCTCCCGGTCCTCCTCATCCAGAGCCACCTCCTCCTCATCCTCATCCCGAGCCACCTCCTCCTCATGGCCACCCTGCCCCTCCAGGCCCACACGGGCCACCTCCAGGCCCTCCTGAACCCCACAAACCTGCCCCTCCTCATCATCACCCTCACCCTCCCCCATGACCCAATCAACTAGATCAAATCCGAAATAAGTGTGTTTGTGTAAGTTTGTGTTTAAATTTGGGCTGTTTATGTATAATTTTCTGTACTATGCTTTGTCAGTGGCATGCTGTTATCGTGCTGCTTCATCTGACAACATGTCACACAAGATGGCTAGAGTTGTCCCGGACCTCACCTGACGTTCCGGATCTTCTAATTCGGCGTCTCTGCTTTTATCACTTCATATGTACATGTACCTGATGCACTACAACTACAATTAAATAAGTGTTGCCATCGATGCTTCTACTTGTCCCCCATTTTGCCTTTTCTTTTGGTATTACAAGAAGGGCTGACGCGTAATGAAGTTCTGGTTTGAAGCAACTGGCGAGCTTTGAACCTTGAATAATACTAAAGAAACAAGAAAAGCCAATGGCATTCCAAGTAGCTAACACCACTGATCGAACAAACAACAAGAGCTATTTAACAGAGTTCATTGATCCCCCCACTTGCTTTTGGAATATCTATCCTAGCATAAGCTCTAAGCCCTCGTTCGAAACAAGAAAAGCCAATGGCATTCCAAGTAGCTAACACCGCTAATTGAACAAACAACAAGAGCTATCTAAGAAGAGTTCATCGATCCCTCCCTCCCTCCCCAACCCCCTCCCCTTCCCCCCAACACTTGCTCTTGGAATATCCATCCTAGCATAAGCTCTAAGCCCTCGTTCTGTTCGAATTTAACTTGCTTGATGGCACTGCGCAAGAAGCTTGAGTTACCACAAAGAGTTGCAGAATAAACTGGTAGATGCAAGAGAGAGGGAAAACAGGTAAGGAACGAGCAGCTTAAGGCCAGTGGAATAACCCACAAAGAACTGATTGGTGACAACTACGGTATGTGGAGGGCAATCATGAAATGGAAAGTCTCAACAAGGAAAGAACATATGTACAATTTCTCATCTACAACATCTGATAATTGTTTTGATATCATCATCATTATCATCATCATCATCCCCTGCCCAACAATACGACAAAGTTCCTCTCAGTAACCATCTCGAGCTTCTTCCTCTGCCAATGAGACAGAAAAGTCACGATCTCATGACCGAAAAAAAATGAAACCTCGCTAACTTCGTCCTTCTCATCTCAATGTCAAAAGAAAGAAGCAGCAGAGAAAAAAGGAAGAAAAGAAAAAAAAAGATGGCTTCTACCACCTGAATGAACTATACATACGCAGGGAGCTCTCACCAATCAACCACGTAACCTAACTACATTTATTTCCCACTTGTCTGATTTTTCATCTTGAAAACTGCATGACCTCCAGATAATTTATACAATACTATCCTTCCAAACAGCATTTGAGGTTCTGAAGTCCTTCAGCGGATATACTTCTCCCCACTCTACCCTTTGGCACCACCAGCTGTGGAGGCCGCTCCAAGTGAAAACTCACCACCACGACCGTTAAATTGTCAGTCGCTCCTCTCTTAATTGCTTCTTCAACTACCTGTTTGCAGCATAATTTCACATCGTTGTGCTCTTGGAGCCGCCTCCTGGCAAAATCTATGGCATTCTGGCTAGTAAAGACCTCCCATATCCCGTCGCTTGCAATTATCAAGAACTCATCTTCTTTGTTCAATGTCACCAACTTAAGCTCTGGTTCGGCACTTAATGGCCCGCCACCTCCACTCATTTCCTTCATACCTTCGAGATGCCAATCTCCCAATGCACGGGTGATACCTAACAGACCGTTCAGATAGCCATCATCAACAGAACCACCCAAGGACTCAATCCTCACCCTCTCTGTCGGACAGCAGGGCCTGTGGTCTTTAGACATTTCACAAGCATTTCCTCGTCGTGAGAGTACAGCCCGGCAATCACCAGCATTTGCCACCAATAAAGACCTGTTGAAACCATTCCCGGCGAGTTTACAAACACATTTCGACAAATCATAATGAATATGTCAACCATGATAGTACCTGCTATAGTTCTTATATAAGATTCAAGTTTCCTTTTATAAGGGCATGATACTTCCATCTCTTATTTTAATTTAAGGCCCCGTTTGTTTCGCAGAAAATGAATAATTTGGAAAACATTTTCCAAAAAGTGATCGCTTGTACCATTTACCAAAATGAATGAACAAAAAAAATTTTCATTGTCAACAAAAAGATATAAATTGTTGTTAGTAATGCAAACATTTTCCATTGACTTATTATTTCAAGCAATACAAGCAATCATTTTTAGGAAAAAGTTATCCAAATCCTTCGTTTTTTGCAAAACAAATGGAGTGTAAGTCATTAATCCTTTTCTGTTCCTGTCAGCACATAATCCTACATTAATTTGATCACTCAACCAGCATGCTTAATCAGAAGTGTACAAGTTACCTGCCAAATATCATCGCAGTAAGCGCAGTTGTCCCAGAGGACAAGGAAGTCTCGAGGGTGCATGACTTTGCAAATGCAGCATCAACTTCTTTGAATGACCTCACAACAACTTTATCAAGCTCTAGAGGGAAACCAGTATCCTCAACTATGATTCTAGGCAAATGGTCGCGGACATATAGTGCGGCAGCCTTTCCCATATGCCCATCAAATACCTGCCATATGCCAGATTAACCCATCAGAACCAAAAGTTGATAGATAATATTAGTATAATTATTTTCACTATCTACATTCATTCTAAGCAATTGTGATTGATGTATACTCTATTGATGCAAGATCTGACAGACCCTGGTTAAATCAAATAATAGAAGGTCTGAATGCAGCATTTTTATCAGAGGACTGAATCACATGCAACTCTTGACCAGATGAGCAGACTGATAATGAGATTCAAAATCTCCTAGAGAAAGGGTTAACGTATTGCAGAATTCCAAAAGCTGAGAGGCCGGACAAAGCAGATTCCAGGGATTAGTTTCGACCCAGTGCAACTTTATGAGTATCTACTGTTTGTATAATGCACCTTCTATTTATAGCTTAAAATGACCCAAGAAAAATCCTAAACATACAGGGTAGAGATGCCTAAAATATCCAACACTGCTTCTGATATAATTTGAGCATCAATGGTTAAGCTCAGTAAAATTTCAGACCTATGGTGATAAGTGCATTGCCTAGGCATGATGCATTAAGATGTTGATAATATAGATGATTCACCAACATTTACACAACCCAAGAATAGAACCGAATTACATGAATGTCACTGATTCAGCACAGTGAAATAATTGAGTATCTGTCAGTAGCTAACAAGCAGGTTAAAGAACTTACGCCATAGAGAGAAACAACTTCTTCATTAAGCTTATCATAGCCAAAATTCTTGGCCAGATTGCCAATGCAAACATGGGTATCCTCCATATGGCGCCGACCACCAATATCAGACCACTCTCCAGACCTTAGCTTGGGTATGAAGTCGCCTAACATGTTCTGTCGTTTCTCTAATGCCACATTTTCCTCACAAATGCTTTCCAGCTGCAAGAGAAAGAGGAAATATCTGATTAATGTGAGACACAGGGGATGACTAAATCAGGATAAATTCAATAATGTTCAGTCTTTCATCGAAAGAAGAAAAAGTAGCAAGTCAGTTGACCACTGGTATAGTGGTCATTTCTTGTTCTTTGGACAGATACAATTCGAACCGAACAAAACCTATATCGAATCACAGGAACTGGTTTTCAGCACAAGAAGAAGTTTAAGGATGATGGCAACTATTCAACAGGGAAGTGATATTATAAAAAGCAAAGATAAAAGGTTCCCGTCTACCATACAGAGAAAAACAAAACTTATGCCTTCAGTAAAAGAAGCAGCCTCAAAGTAACATCTATGTAACTCGAGAAACCAAGTTAGAAATTAATGCATCCCCCTGATCATGCAAGCCAATGACCTACAGATGTCTTTGTGTGGACTTTCTTTTTCTAGCTTTTACGATTAAATCATTCATTAATCAATTTGTCAATGGCTCTCACACTCTTTGGGCATAGCCAGGTTTCCTGCGTCAAAGCTGGTAACGAATTTCATTTTGAAAAGGTTATTCCTGTGACATGAAATACAGCCTACACAGTTCCTGCACATCATATGTTCTTCTTCCTCAGTTTTTCCCCTCTCCCTGTGGAAATTTCGAGTGCTCATGCATTCAGCAAAGACATTCAGCAAAGACCACAAGTAGGAAACTTAGCATGTGGATATAATTTCGCCCTAACTCAAAGACAGCCTCTTGAATTGAGAGAAGGATGAGCAGAGACAATAAAAGGTCCTCCAAACGACAAAAATGTTCAATTTTCATGAATTAGGCTATGAAACCTAAAAGCTAGGACAAGCAACACCAAGCTAGCAAAATAGTGACCAATAGAAAGAACGAGAATATCAATTCACACCTAACCTAGAGAGAACATAACCAACTACTTCAATATCAGAGAAGACAAATATACCAAAAGGTTCAGCATAAAACCAGTCAAAGTCACAACCTCAATAGTTATCACCCAAGAAAAAAACTACCAAAGTACACAGTCATCATCCTAGAGAAGTCGCAGAAACACATTCAGAGCTCCAAAAACTATGAAATCACATCCACAAATCCCAGCTCTCAAATCAAGTTCCGAAATTGAATTGAAAACACAGAATTCAACCGCAAGAAACATAACAACGACCAGAAAAGGGAAACGAGAATTAATCCTCAAAAAAAAAAAAAAGCAGAGCCTGCAAATTTCTCTCCTTTTTTTCTTCTTTATAGAAAAAAAGTCAAATTTGCTTACTGGGTATGAACTGCGAAGGCCAGCTTGGTTGGCGGGGCACATAGTGGGAGGCTGCTTGTCGAAATTGTCCATCTGGGTATGCAGCATTTCGCAATGGGAAGGCCAGGGCCTGCCGTTGCTGGAATCAAGATTCTCCATCTCTTGCTCACTGTCATGCACACACATGGCGGCTCTCTCCTCAGCTGTCAGCAAAGCAACTCAGCAGTTCTTGGAGGTGGGGGGGAGGTATGTGAAAGAACAGAACCGACAATACAGACAAGGGAAAGAAATGGTGGGTTTGGAGAGAAGATTCGGAGAATATAAGCAGAGGGGTGCTCTGTTTCTCCACAGAGGAGAGAGAAAGAGAGACAGAGAGAGAGAGAGAGAGAGAGATGACGAGGGCCGTTAAATTCCAGATTTTTTAAGAAAGCGTGGCTCAAAAGATCAGTTGGTTGGCTGGGGTTTTATGTTCTTTATGTATCTGTCCTGCCTTTTCTATCTTTTTAGTTTTAGTCAAAGGTTAGAAGAAGATATTGTACAAATTCCAGCAATCGAAATATCAACAGTGACATCGACTTCGTAAAAGAAATTAATAGATGCTACTCCTAAAAAAAAAATCACAGTAATTCTCGAATTTTAATGGGTCAATACTACTAAAAATTATACCAAACACCTTGCGAATTATGCCTATTATGATATCAACACCCTGATTTTTTTATGTCTCACCAGAATCTCCCATACTTTAATCGATGTGACACGGATACAAATTTGGATGAATCAATGTCATACTTAGCAAATTTTATGATTTTCTATTGCATGTTAATATAAGTTTTGGATGTTCATGACACAAAAGATTCGAAATACAGATGTCATGGTATGTGAAATTTTAGTGAGTTTTCTTTTTGGGTACTTTCCCTATCGTAATTCGAGCTACTAAAATGAGTATAGACAATATATAGGGCCATGGGAGGAAATGTATAGATAGGGAAAGGGCATAATAATTGTTCAAGAGAGAGGTACAAAAAGTTTGGGATGGGGCTGTGTTGGGATTTTGACGGGTTGAGTCGGTCATTGAATTCAATCGGCCATTCTTGTCCTGTTTTGCGCAATAGCTGTAGCTGAAGCGGCCCCCCACCCCCCTCCACCACCTTTCGTCCTCCAGATTTTTTTCGTGTGGAGGTTTAGATTTTTTTTTTCCTCTCCCCTTTACAAGATGCTTTTCGTTCTCTTTGCAACATCTTTTGGCTACTTTTAACTTTCAACATTGAACTCGTAGACACGACTTAAGTGGAGTGCCGTGGGAGGTGAGCTCCCGCACTAGTACTCTCACTGATTTTTGTGCCATTGTTAGGCATACGATAGTTAAGTAAAAAAAAAATATTAAACTCGCAAAATTCGCTCAAGGATGGATGATAACAATAAAGGGTGGCAATTATTTTTTGACAAAAGGTTGAGTTTGAAAGACATTTTGTGTTTCTTTACAACAATTTTGGTCATATTATATAAACGCCCTTCTTCGAGTTATTCGAGGAGGCCCCCCAAATTTTGCGACCGTCGCATTCTCATGGTTTGGAAAAATGAATTGCGTGGTGATTGTGAGAAGATCCCACATGCTGACCACGTGGCCTTATAGCCTCTTCAGTCAATCATAGAATAATGCATGATCGTTAGGCAGTTTTGAAAAATTGAGCTAAATACTTGCATCAATTCTCGAAGGGGGTAGGTGGTGGTGGGTTGGAGACGTCGTATGAATTCAACAAGCAAAAAAACAAAACAAGAATCACATTTTTATAGCATTGTAAATTAAAAAAATTAGCACATGCAATGTGGTCCTCCTAGAAGTTTAACATAATCTTTTTATTAGGCAAATTCAGATTAAATTATTACTCTTTATGGTTTAATTAACCTTTCATGTAAAAAAGAGATTAACCAAGCAAAGATTTTTAAGGGAATCGAATTTGGTTAGAAGAGACGATTTCAAAACACATGTTGTGTTAGACCTTTTATAACTTGACTTTTAATAGATATGTTATAAACCATTAAAATCTTATATGTAGGGAGTGTTGAAGTATCCTAGAATTTGAAACTTTTCAAGTTGGATTTTCGAACATAGCCAAGAATAAAATATGAAATATAGCCATTGAAGTCCGTTTATTTTTCATATAATTTACTTTAGAAGATGGACAATATGATTTGCAGGAGGGAGTTTGGAAAAATCATAATTAAATCCTAATTTTTTTTTTGTTATATTTTTTACTTTTCTATTCTTCCCTAGAAGAGCGGGGTGATGATCCTTACAAAATGGAAAAAAGCTTCTACACGGTTCTTGTACATTTAAGGAGGCTTCATCAGTCCTCCCCACATGAATCACAGGATCATATGCATTGTTCCTAAAGCTAAACGACACGTTTTTAAGTGATGACAAATTGGGCTTTTCTTCCGTTTCTTCATGGGGAATAAATCCTTCAAAAAAAAAAAAAAAAAAAAGGATTTGAAAGATAGATGTAGGCAGTTCATAGGTTGGTGTGAATTGTAAGTTGAGTTCTGACGGGCTGATGGGGATGGACGACAATGACATGGACATTAGATTTCTCCTTGCTCTCCACGTTACATTGCGTTGCGTTGCTTTTCTTCTTTCCACGGAAAAGGCAAAAATATCACTGATCATCTTCAAATCGTGGGTTACATCATTTCCATTTTGCGCAATATATATTTCTCAGCCTCTTGTTTTTTTGGTTTTGTTTTCCTAGTGATAGGAGAATTATGTCAATAGCATGTCTTGCTAAATGGGGAAGAAGAAATTGCTCCCTTTTATTATATTTAGGGAAAAAAATCACCTAAAAATCTCAAACTTTGCTCAAATTGACAAATTTATCCTAAACTTTTTTTGTGACATGAAAAATCCTGAAATTTGTCAACCGTGACACATTTACCCAAAACTTTTTCACGTAAAAACCCTAAACTTCTATTTATGTAACACATTTACCTTAAATTATAAGGCATTTTGTCTTTTTACTTTTTAATTTTTTTTTTCTTTTTTTCTTCTTATTCTCTCTTCCCCCCGCTGGCCATGGTGGAGCCGGCGGAGGGCAATCGGGCAAGGGAGGCCCGCCCGCCTTGCGCGTTGGGCGACCAAGGCCGCCTCGCTCGCGAGTGAGGGCGATTTGGCGATGGAGGCCCTTGCCCGATGCCGATGAGGGCAGCGACCTCGTCGGACGACGGCTTCCCTTCTACCGGCCCGCCATGGTGCGGAGGGAAGAAGAAGAAGAAGAAAAAAATAAAAAAAAAAAAAAAGGAAAAAGGAAAAACAGAAAAATAAAATGAAAATGCCTGATGAGTAAATGTGAATGCGGTTTTGCGAGAAAGTTATGGGTTTTTCACGCCACAAAAAAAAAAAGTTTGAGTAAATTTATCATTTTGGGTAAAATTTGGGATTTGTGGTAGTCTTTTCCCTTATATTTATTAGAAAAAAATGAAGTTTATGAAATTTCTCAATAGCATAGAAAATGAGCTTCGTCTTATAAATAATATAAGAAGTCCCCCAAAAATGCACATTTTTACTTTTGTTTAGTAACAAATAGAAAATTATAGACTCGACCATATTAGTTCCAAACCCATTTTTGAACAGTTGGGCATTCTCAATGGGAAACTATGAACCCTAGTAGTCTGAAAAAGAGTAAGGCGGGATAACTTCGCAAAATCACCTAAAATTGGAATTCAACAAAGCAATAATCGTTGTGGTCATCATCATCATCTTTTCGGTTTTTAAAATCCGTGTCGACTGATTATGATTTCTCAACCAAGCTACCCAAGTTTTCAAAAATGCGTTGATGTTGTCATGCGGCACTTTCCAGAGTCCAAAGCATCAAGCATCCTTTTGTGAGCAATGTGCGAAAGGAATCTTTTCTTTTCAAATTGGACACCGACGTGGCCAAATCATGTCCAACGAAGCCAGTGAAGACTGCTGCAAACTTTGGTCCCCCTGGTCTTCGATTCTCTTTTTCTGGTGCGCCTCTCGACGATGCAATTATTCGCAGCGCTATATGCTTGCATGGACCGACCGATGGATTTTTCTGTAGCTGGTCAAAAGATGAAAAGCATGGCGCAATTTCGCACGGCATGTTTCGTGCATTTCCCGTTAGGACAGAGAAAGTCTCCAGCCCATGTCTTGCCACACGTTAGAAACGAAACTTCTGCTAGTGACCCACGCCTTAGATTAATCAAATGATTCCTTTGTCTATTGTATCGCATCATGCGTTCGCGGCCGAGCTTTGCTCAAAAGGTTTGAGCAGGAACTTGCAGAGGGACATGGAAGTCGTCCCGGTTCTATCTCTTTGGAGTTCACGTGTCGGTATCGTGGGAAACTTCTTGGCTATGTCCTCATCGAAGTTTCCTTCTTTTCTATTCCACTATACTTTGCCGGGAATGCATAGATAGGAACCCGAATAAATTATTGTCTTATCGTGTTCGATGGAACGTGTCTTAGATTTTCATATGGGTTTGATCTTATCGTTGTAGCGAATCAATTAAAACTTAATCAGATTCAAAAAGGAAGTCGCAATGTAAGGAACTTCACTCTTGGATTCACGGCACGCTCTTGAACATGGTTAGGTGGACAAATCTGCCTTCCCTTCACCCCACTTTCTGCCTTTCCTAGTTTAATAGAAAGATAAGTTGACGATGTCCTTCAAGAATGCAAAGCGTGGTGGCTCTAGGTTATGAAAACTAATGGGCCCAAAAGAATCTGAAAAGAAGTAGGAAGTGACAGCCTAACAAGGCCGTTTGACGTAGCCCATTAAATGGAATATGCAGGGGTACCTATCGAACCTCTTTATCACCCTCGAGTGGAGCAAAGTGTCTATTCTTAGGGATTTGCCTAACATCTAGTCCCTCGTTTTCTCCATGGCTGTCAGTATCCTTTTAGTATGCTCACAGATTCGTCTTCTTCAAATTTTCCTCATAGCCAAAATAAAAGTTATAATAATATATATCATAAGCTTTGTGCATAACTTAGTAATAGTTTTTTTTTTTTTTGGGTGGCCTATTGCATAACTTAAGTTCTAGATCAGTTTCTCCTGATTTTTCGCTAATATATTGATGTAGAACAGCTAATAAGCATCCTTCAAGTGTCAAAAAAGTGGGCGGTCCCACCCACACCATAAATTGAGGGTCAACTTCAAACGGTCATAACTTTTAATTCGGAAATAGTTGTGATGCACATAGAATCAAAAAGGATTGCAGGATCTTCAAAATTACGAATGGGATGCGTCGCTTTGGGCAATGTTGGATCTCCAAATTCATGCATTTTACTTGATTTTTAGGCCGTCGAAGATGTCAGACATGTTTTGTATATTTTTGGTATGCATTTTGAAGATTTTCTCCTTTGTCAATATTTTTTCCTTAATTCTATTATTTGATTTTGATTATTTAATTGTTTTCTAAGGGGCGACCTCCCTACAAAGAGGTGCTTGAAAGTTGAAACAGTATAAACGATACTTAATTGTTCATGTCAAACATTATCATTTGGAATTATTTTTCAAGTATATCTTCCCCTGCGTCATATATGATCTATACCATATAAAATCAATAGTTGTTTTATAACACATGCTTGTCCCTACGAACGCCTTGATCATATTTGACCTAGACTAAAAAACAAACTATAAGCTTTGTGATTTTGATACATAGACTAAGATTTAATTAATTTAACAATTTACGCCCGAAACAGAGGAATCTTATTTTATGGCTAGTTTTGAAATTGTAGTCACTATGCTTTTGAGGCTCTCTCTCTCTCTCTCTCTCTCTCTCTCACACACACACACACACACACACACACACAAATATGACATGTGGGACTCTACAAAGCTATTATTAATTAAGACTCTTTAGACCACTCATCCTCAATCATTGAACTAATAATAATATATCCCAAGTGATGAACAAGATCATCCCAAGAACCCTAAAATCTTGCACCATTTCTGTGAAATGCTTCCCTACTTCCATTATTTAATTTGCTCTAGATCATCGTAAAGTTATCCTTTTCATTTCCTGCTTAATTGTCTCACTACACCTTTTGCTAAAAAAGAAGCTTTTGCTCTACTTTTCCCTACATTAATCAGTTGAGATTTGGATTGTTTCTCTTTTCTTTAGTGAATTAGTGCATGGAAGCAATGTGTACTGCGTCCGGATATTGCTCTGGAGTTGCCTCCTCGTTCTCAGAAGCAGCCGAGGAATCGGCGGCAAAGTCGTTATGCCCTATGAGTTGTTCACTTATTTGGAGTTTGCCCTTCAAACTTCAATTAGCTTTGCCTCTCACAATATTCTTTTCTCTTTAAGAATGGCATAGAATCGTATGTAATATGTCAATTACTTTCAGTAATAAGTTTCCATATATATAGGTTTAGTATGAACAACTCTTTATGTCATCGGAATTCGCATCAGAAAAGACTATCCTTGTACTCTGATTGATATTGGATATGCGTAACTTATTGAAGTTATTCAAGTTTCTTCAACCAACCTTTACAATGGAAGTTGCAGCGCTGTTATAGATTGTCAAAGAAATAAGATTTTCAATTGCTTTCCTGCACAGGGAAACGTTCACGATCTCGTACACGGCTATGGCGAAAGGTATTAATGCCAGGGATTCTAACAATAGCTGCTTAATAAATAGCACGGTAATGCACATGACGATATTTACTGTTTGTTAGTGCTAAAATTAAACAGTTCAACAGCTGAAACTTACAACATTATTTTGTAAGTGAGTTAGGGTAAAATTCATTAGCGCGCATACATGCACGTGCAGCATTTTTCTTTGTAAAATTAGGTTGTTGATCCAATAAGTTGTTCCAAAATATAGGATTAGTCTAATTCATAAGAATTAAGCCTCAGTATGAAACCTTTGATTCGGATCTCACCATCCCTTCTGCTACTGAAGTCGATCAGATTGATAATAATTTCTGGGTTGACAACGAAATTCGAAAGCATCGAATGTTCAATATCACGATCCCTTCATCATCGTCATCTCATGCAATACGAGGAAAAGGCGAAACATTTCCATTCACAAGAATTAAGCCTTCTCTTGATGTGCAAAAGCATCAACTCTCTCATGATTTATTCCGGAGCTCCAATTTAATGTGGTCAGAGGTCATCCTAAGAACAAGAATGCTGTAGAGCTACAACAATCTAATGGGTCTAAGTGACTTTAAGTCCCTTCAGTCAGCTCTATTTTGAGTCGAATGAAGATCATCCTTTTCCAAAACTCTTGGAACAGAAAGGGCCCGAAAAATGAAAAACAAACAAAAAAGAACCAAGCTGGAAAATCAGTGCTTGTGGTGCCTAGGTTTGTGGTTTCTTGGACCATAGTAGTCTTCATGTATGCTTGGCAAGAAGCCGTCACTTGATTTCTCGGATGCACTTGAAGCTCTCTTCTTCTCGCTTCGAACACTATCAACCTCAAGTTTTACTTGAGAAGTGGTCGCAACCTGCAAAATGATAACAAAAGCTTTTCACTATCATGGATTAGAAAAAAAAAAAGAAAAAAGAATCGATCCATATCTCTAATTAATCTTGTTGAAGTTTACATATGATTATGCATGGACTTCAACAATGTTAATTTGGGTTGCATGAAGGAGCTGACTATAGATGATACTCACATGGTCAGGGAGTTTCTGATGACCCACAAGGGATGCCAAATCTCTGCTGAAGCGGATTCCTTCAAAAACCAAACCAAGAATGTCAAAAACAATACGAAAATTCATGTGCTTATAAAAGAATAGCATTGAAACCCGAACTTTCTTAATGGAGAATGCTTAGATGAATACCTTGAGCTTGAAAAAGGAGAAGAGATAGGAGCAGAAGAGGGATTAGCAAACTAGGCTTCATTTGCACAGGGAAGTGTTGATGGAGGTCTAATTTGAAATGAAGTGCCAGGAAGAGCTGGATGATGCAGGGAGAACACAGAGATTTGTTTTGCACTTGAGTATATCCTTGTTTTGGCTTCTCTCTAGCTGTTTCACTGAACTTTTCCTCCACCCCTTTTATAGCTTGTGAGCTGAGGCCAGTTGAGAGCTGGCGGATGGAATGAGAAGTGAGTTTAATATTGGTTGGACAAAAGGCTTTCCAGGGCCCACTTGAATCCTTCGACATGATGTTGGTCCATGGCATTTTTGTCTCACTTTTGTTCTTCTTTTATTTACTTTCTCTCAACAAGTGAATATGAGGAATGTGAATCTTGATAATACAAAGTCCTTCCAAAGTTCCCATCGTGACCGTCCAATATTAGTATATATAAGCTAATTAGTAAAATGATCAAATGAAGCAAGAATGCATTTTGCTCGTTTGAGGAAGTATGATCTACGTTCAGCAATGCATTTTGCTCTTTATGAATTAGAGTATTACGTAGAGCATATGAACTCATCATTTCTTATTGGGGGAGGGGGGGTCATGGCCATGTCACGTCAGCATCTTAATATGCTCACAATTCAAATAAGATTAAACTTTACCTTCCCAAATTATGCATCTATGCATCTATGCATCTTAATATGTGCTGCAATGAATGTCATCTATTAGGTCTCCTCCTAAAATAGTGTGTTGAAAGCTTTATTCTTTGGCATCATCGAGTACCTCTGCAGAACATCATGCTCATTGTCATTTTCTTTCGTGAAATGGGAAAGCATAGGTCAATTTGGACATTTGATTAGACAACCCATTTCGCAATACATGAACCATCTGCATGAAATCCTTTCACATCACCCATCGTTTCGAGTGACATTTCTTTTGGTAATAAGATGTTTATCTGATTAAATAACATGATGTAATAATTCCATTTAAAATGATTCATCGATAAAAAGATCACGTGGGTCATCATGTATCTTATTGCTTGTTTCTTCATAAGGTCATATCATACTGTATTGATGGGAAATTCAAACGGTGGATGAAAATTTCCAAGGATTTTCTTTTTACCGAGAAAAAAAAAGTAAAAATAAAAAAGCAAGATTCAAGCGGTTTTTGTGATAATATTGACTTAAGTTTTGTGAATTTTCTGTCCCTGTCTTTTCAAGTCGACCATGCATGGATCTTTACCTATATATCATGTCATTTCACGTGAGGTTGAAGAGACAGTAAAAAGATATCACCCAATTTACAAGCAAAATGACCCCTCTATGTGTCAATCTTATAATCATGTTCACTCTTTTCTAATTCCAATTTTCCTGTGGCACATAGAAGATTCCCGTCATAAATGGATGACCCGATCTTTAAAAATAATTAAATGTCCCTACAGCAATCTTAATTTAATCACCATTTGCCTCCCCTTTTCGAAAAGGGACATATTATAATCATATTGATGTTTCAAGGGAGACAAGACGCTACTATTTATGCAATATTTCCTATATGCATATCCATTCATATCGCAGTTCTGGAAGACAACAGCAAGCGAGACAATGGAACGGGAGTTGTAATTACTCAACATGATGATGTCACTTTGGGAACATCATTTACCACTGAACTCAAAACTTTTCGAAAGGAGAAATGCTTTGCCCCAGGTTATTGTCTTATTAGCTAGCCCGCACACGAGAATGTTCGTTTTCTCTATTGAACAAACGAGATGGAACAATTTTCTTATTTTACTAAATAACTAATAAATATTTAAGTGCGTGTATATTTATAAGTTAATGTATAGTTTGATTCAATTTGCAACTAGAAGGGACTGACCCATCTAGTTCTTGTTTAGTATGGTTCCACATTGTCTTAGTTTTCCAAATCAAATAGGAAAATTACCAAAAAAATCATAAACTTATTGTAATTATGTCAATTCAATTCTAAACTTTTTGCATTTATGTCAATTCAGTCCATTCGGCCAATATTGGCCAAGTCGCGCTAACATGAACACCGACGGTCCAACCAACATTGATGTGGCAATTTTTTAATAATTAATTGTTTATTTTTTTAATTAATTAATTTATTTGTTTTTCTTTTCCTTTTCTTTTTTTTTTTTTTTATTTTTCCCACAGTGGCTGGCATCTCATTGGCTACTAGGCAAGGCACATGAAGCTCTTGCCAGCTATCGACAAGGGTTACAACCCTTGCTCGACCTTGCTCACATTTAGTTGAGGCCAACCTCGCCATGGTCTCAGGGCTACAAGCGAAATCGACTTCGGTAACTTCTAGCGTAGCCATGGTTGCCTTTGCCCATGACCTATGAGGTGGCAACCAATGATGAACCTAGGCTTGCAAATCTCCCGTTCAAGGGCCCTAATAACCAAAGTGAGTAAAATGGGTCGAGCATTTCAACAAGCAACCGAAAGGACCAAGGTGACATCGAGTTTGGATTTAGCTTCGCCTTCCATCTTGAGGCATGGCCACGGGCGAGGCGGCCTTGCCTCGCCGCCACTGTGGGAAAAAGAAAAGAAAAAGAAAAAAAAATTAAAAATTCAAAGAAGATTAAAAATTATTAAAAGATTTCCATTTTAGTGTTGGCCGGGCGGTTAGCATCCACGTTAGCACTGGTTATTATATTGGTTGGATGAACTGAATTGGCACAAATATAAAATGTTTATGATCGAATTGATATAAAAAATTATGATTAAATTGATATAATTGCAATAAATTTATAACTTTTTTGGTAATTTTCTCAAAATCACATTGGTCAAGTTTTTGGTTTGAAATTTCTAATTTGCTCAACTTTCAAATCAATCAAATCGAACTGAATCATGTTAAATTTGAAAAGAATTTTCAATTGATATCTTATTTGAATTAATATATGCTATTGACATTCCATCAAATTGAACCAAATCATGCTAAATTTAGGAATAGATTGTTCAATTGATTTCTTATTTGGTTTGATTTGTGCTATCGACATTATTGTCATGAGAGGGCCAGCATCATTCCAACACCTATGATAAAATTGTATGTAGGATAAGAATTGATGGTAGGATAAAGGCTGGGCGATGAGCTGGCTATGAGAATAGCTTCTTTTGCTTCAACTTATCAACACCTATGATAAAATTGTATGTAGGATAAGGATTGATGGTAGGATAAAGGTTGGGCGATGAGCTGGCTATGAGAATAGCTTCTTTTGCTTCAACTTATTGAAATTGGAATTTCACTAAAGCTTATGGGTAGAAGTGGATCTCTAAGCCAAGCAACTTCCTAGTAGCTAGTGTTTTGCTTGATAAAATTGTTTAAAAAGTTCTAAATCTATTGCACTTTTGTCAATTTAATCTTGATCATTTTAATTGTGCCATAAACATTTTCATGTTTTGTTAATTGAGTCCATTCGGCAAATTTTGACAAAAAATCCTTAACATGAATGTCAGTCGTCCTACGTGGTGTGATCAACGCTGACGTAAATAATTTTTAATAATATTTTGAATTTTGAATTTTTCCTTTCTTCTCCCTTTTTTTTCCTTCTCTTCTTCCTCTAGTCAATCATCAAGTCTTGACGATTGCCCAAAGGCGAGGTTGACTTCATTGACCTTTGGTGAAGCTCACCCCATTGCCCACTAGCGAGGTTTGACCTCACCATGGTTGGGCGAGGTTGACCTCACCCTGCCACTACAAGTTTGAGCCTCGCCTAGTAATGGTGAGGGGGAGCCTCTAGTGAGGTCGAACCTTGCCAGTGGCTGGGCGAGGCTTGCTAGAGGCCGGTGAGGTTGATCCTTTGGCAATGCGTCGGCCATCGTTGAGGCCTAACAACCAGCTAGAGGAAAAAAAAAAAAAAAAAAAAAAGTAAAATAAAAAGAAAAAAATGAATATAAAAGAAAATTTCAAATAGTATTATAATATTATTAAAGGTTAATATCGCGAAAAATCCCAAACTAGTTCATTTGTAATTAATTTACCTCAAACTAATTTTTTGACTATAAAAAATCCCAAGCTATTACACATGTGACAAATTTATCTCAAATTAATATTTTGACCACTAACAATCTCAAACTAGTACATTTATGACAAATTTACCATTTGTTAATCTACATTATATTAGATTAATACCATTAAAGACCACAAACTAGTATACATATGACAAATGGAGGGTAAAACTCTAAACTTGTACACCCATTAATTGTTACAAGTCATTTAATTCAACAATTTGATGATGAAATATAACGAAAATTAATGAAGGGTAAATTTGTCACAAGTGTATCGCATCACAAAAAATTAATTTGGGATAAATTTATCACACATGCACTAGTTTGATGTTTTTCGTGATATTAACACTGTTATTAAAAATTATCCACATTGGCACCGGTTGTGTCACATAGGACGGTTGGCATTCACGTTAGCGATTTCCAACTAAGATTGGTATATGGATTTCAATTGAAGACTTGAAAATGTTTAAGATTTAATTGGTACAATTAAAATGTTTTGAATTGAATTGACAAAAAAGTGATGGATTTAGAATTTTTTGGACAAATTTTTGATTTAATATAATGTGAAATTTTGTGAAACCCTAGTGAAGTAGTCTAAATGTTTACTAAAATAATTTAAAATTAAATCATGTTTTTATTCAAAATTTTAAAAATTTTAAGAATTGTAGACTCCATCCCACAAATTTCACAATAAATGAGGAATACTAAATGTCTAGTTGATCAAGAAAATTTTAAACTAATCCTTCTGTCAATACCGAGACCGCTCCCACTTGTATTAAGCAAATTGCCATCTAGATCAGATGAGGCAGAATGTCCAAGTGGTCGAAGATTGCTTCAACATTCAATCCATGATCAATCCTGATGGATATATGAAATATGTTCTCTCTAGCTTGAACGATTACATGTTGAATCCCTCTGAGTTTGAAAAGAGAAATGGAGACAAGGGTAGTGATCATAGGAGCAGGAATCAGTGGCCTTCTCGCCTACAAGTATTCGGTCGATTGGTGTTGGAATGATGCTCGCCCTCTTTCGGCAACTGAACGGGAAGTGATTTAGAAATCGACTTTCGAATCAGATGCACTTGCCCGTGTGAAAAGGCACATATCACTCCAATAAAATTGATGTTATGGCGGCCAAACTTGACTTTGGTGGCTAGAATTGCAAGATCGCGCACTTTTGGCAACCAAATTCTTTGGTCGCCAGATCTTGCACTTCTAACGACCAAACTACGAGTTGGTCAGATATAAGTTTAAATTTCCCAAATGGAACCATAATCTCTCTCTCTCTCACTCCCTAATCCGACTTGTCCCTTAATCGTTGCCGTGCGGCCTGGTCTGCCATCTGCCCTTGCCCTAGTGAACCTCCTTCTTCCTTTTTTTGAGCTTTCTTGTCCGGCGGTGCGAGGCCCCATTGGGATCCTGTGCTACCCTTTGTGGCAATTAGAATCAAATGAATAACTTTATTTATCTAATGACTTTTTAACAAAACGATTAAAACATAGGATTTATCTAACGATAACTTGTGTCGGAACTCCAAAACTCTATTGATTTTTATCTCTCATACTTGGTTGAGATCACAACTATTAATTCCACACACATATGTCTTGTCTTTCAATTAAATCCATTATTAACAATTATTGTTTGCTTTATTATTATTATTATTATTATTATGATAATCCATCATCATTATTATTATTATTTGGCTTTGTTAAATTTCGATCACTATCCATGTGACATCCTGAATTTTTAATTCTGTTTTTAATTGAATGAATTGGGCCTTTCATCAACGCGCCTATGGTGCTATTCTCTGAACTAATCACTCATGAAATAACTGGATTATCTAGGGAAGTCATTAAAGGATTTTATGCAATAGACTTGAGAATTTGACCAGAAATGGACTGCTCGACTGTGTTAGTCTGCAAGGGTCATTACGGCACAGTTGAAAATCTATCAGAGACTAGAAGATATGTTGATTCGACTAAGATAGGTGATCGAAGTGTGGGTGATTCCACCAGATTGCAAAATTCTCGTCAATCGGCACTAAATCGATTTTTCTGTCGTTTTGGTACCCTGTGCTCATATTTGAAATCTCGAGATTTTCACGACAACCGAGAGTCGCCAATGAGTAAAAAATGTACGTTGTGACTCGAGATAAATCGATCACGGGTCAATTGCACTAAAAATTCCAAAAGCTACCCGGTATGTTAGGTCACGCTAAAATCGTGTTAGATTAAAATTAATTGCGAATTTGAACCCGATTTCAGAAATTAAAAGTTTTGTCATGTCACGATTTATTTTAGAAACATTGACTTATCCGTCGAAGAATTTTCGGCGAGTTCGGGATTTTTACGGAAATTCGGATTGGCCGAATTGAGGGGAGTTTTGACTTCAAAGCTGAGCCATTTGGCGATAGGCACTTGCAAAAATGGTATGGCATTTTTCTTCTACAACATTGGACATTAAATTTGGGAAATTTGATAAAGAAATTGAAGCCTAAGGTTGATGAAATTCGTATGCTAGGATGAGGGCTGGAATTTTGGCATCAAATTGGACTATTTGGGAAATTATATGCATGAAAGGGATGGGGGACCAAGAGGATTGAATTGTGGGCTTGTGGGACAAAATCAATGATGAAAATAGATATTTTACTTGGCTCCCCCATTCAATCTTCCAAGCTTGGCCGGTTCCCTCCTTCGTGCAAGCTTCGCCATCTCCACGGCGTCCCTTTCATTTTATTCCTTCTGTTTAGCTTTCTGTCATTTGCTTTCTTCGAAGAAATCCAGCGGCGTTGAAGATCGCAGCTTTTTCCCCCTCAAGTCCACCGTCTCTACCATTTTCTTCCCCCCCACGTGCTCCATTTCTCTTCTTGGTCGGCCACAAATGCACGCCTCCACCATCATTTCATCCTCATCACCCATCCATCTCCACCACCACATCATCACCATCTATCATCATCCCATCTTCCACCATCACCCCACGTCCACCGAGTTAACCATCCAGCATCAACGCTCCCTTGAATCCCTTGGTGTTGACCACCCATCGACGCCAGCATCGGCCGCTCTTGCAGCTTCTCCACGCGTCCCTCCATCCACCGAAGCCAGGCCGCACGTTCACCGTTCCACGAGCCTCGAAGCCGCAAAAGAAATCCAGCCAGCTTTGTGGCCGATTTCGGCCCGTCCGGTCTCCGTTTGGTGTCACCGTTTTGAAGTTTATCGGCCGCTGTCGCACCGCCGTCGCCGTGGACTCACCGGCTCGTTAATCCGGTGAATTTACCAACTAAACTCTGCTTAGGGAGTTAATTATGCTTAGAGTGATAATTAGTTTAAGTTAATTAAGGTTTATGTGGTTAGTTAGATTAGATTAGTAATTTAATTATCCAATTTTACATGTTAGGTTGTTATATTAGATTAATTAGACATTGGACAAGTTGTATTAATTATCTAAATTGGTTCGGGAATTTTCCGAGCCCGTTTCGGTATTTAATTCAGCATTTTTGGCCTAGGTTTGTATTTTTGGCATTTATCGGTATTTAATTAATTAATTTTGGTAATTATTTAATTATTAAATATTTTTCGGAAATTAGATTGAGGTAGCCGATGATCGGAATTTTTTGCTAATTGCAATGGTGTGTTTCGTTTATGCAATTGGATGTTAATTTGTGCAAATTGAGTTTTGATTGGATTTTTGGTAATTTATTCAAAAATTGTGAATTTCAATATTTATTTAGAAAATCCCGGGTGTCGGGTTTTTAACACGAAAATAGTTTTATATACTATATAATACAATGGGATTTTAAAGTGGAGGATATGAATTTTTTGGGTTCGATTTGACCGTGTACTCACACACGATTATTTTCACCAGGTGTTTTTAATATGAAAAAAATAAGCTAGGATCACTATTTTAATGGAGATATTTGAGTGCAATGCACGGTGTTCTTAGCCGAGATTGATTGGTTGTGTATTGGTTAATGAGAAACCGTCTCGAGCTTTTAAGCCGGACATTACCCTATATGGGATATCCATTTTTTGGTTTGCAAGTTGCAGTAGATTCTAGACCTACGCCCCTTCGGGGAAGCCGTTTATTAAGATATAGACGTTGCCGTGCTCAATGATGGTGAGACGACGCCTGGTTACACTAGAAGACACCGAACTTATGAGTAGGTCGTACTCGGGTCGCGGTAGATTCTGGATCTACGCCCCATTCGGGGAAGCTGTATATTAAGATATAGACGTCATCGTGCTCAATGGCGGTGAGACGATGCCTAGCTATGCCGATAGACACCGAACTTAGGAGTAGGTGGTACCCTTAAGGGGTAAATTTAATAATTGAAACGCATAATTGATTGAGCTGATGCGCCTGATTATTGTGGTATGATATGGGATGTGTCAGAATGGTTTGGTTTTTATAATCGAGACCCTTATGATTGATTGAGTTGATGAGACATTTCAATTGTTGTGTGCATAAAGTATATGCATTTGGGATATAAACTATGCTGACGTGCAGGAAGGAACTGAGGTGAGGTAAGTCCCCTGTTCTCATTGTGTGGTTGTGTGGCTAGAGCGCCGTGAGGTGTATTTCCTTCCTAAAATGGGTTTAGAGGGTGGACTTGCTGAGATGTTGTCTCACTGGTTATTGTATAACTATTTTCAAGTCCTTAGATGGTGGTCGTGGAGGACCGAAGCCTCGAAGTCTGTGGAGGTGGAGTTTGAAGGATCGGCATCTGTGTTCTACTAGTATGTTGTAGGATAGTTTCTTTTGAGAGTCGATCATTTTGTAGGCTTGGACCTAGACTCCCGTTGTATATAAATCTAGCTGTTTATAAAATTGTGCTTTTGTGAAATGTTGCCCGATTTTTATCCCATGTTGTTTGTTGTCAAGGGTTATTATTTTGTTTTCCACATGTGCATTAAAAATGAAAGGATCGGCGACTAGTCTTGGAAAGTCACAATTGTATCGACCGTAGTGGGATGTGCGCGTGCTCGAGGGTCAGGGCGTGACAATCCATCTTATCAAGCCCGATCTGGTGGACCCCTATCAAAATATTTATTTTGATAATTTTTTCCTTATTACAAACATAAATTTTTTTGACCTTATCACGGGTGCTCCAATTGAATGACGTCAAACAAGATATGAATGGTCAAGTTGTTGCCCAACATCGGTGATTCAGCATATAGACACCTCTGACTTTTTGGTTAATATTACCAATGTTCTATAAGTTTTGAATTGCTACGTAAATTCGCTATTTAATATTAAATGTTGTCATAGTTTTCCTTGGTTTGAACATTAACCTTATATTAAAGCGTAAATATATGTAATAGAAGAGGTTAATACAAGCTTGAAAAAATTTGAACTCGGGGTCTCGTGCTTTATATCATGTGAAATTTTATGAAATTACAATTAATTATTCTAAAAGTTTACTAGAATACTTAAAAATTAATTTGTGCCTCCGTTTAGAAGTTCAATTTTTCAGAATCACTGCCTCCCACAAGTTTCACACAAAATGAGGAAAAATAATTGGCTAGTTGAGTCAAGAAAATGTTAAACCAGCCGCCCTTCTGTCAATATCAAGACCTGTCCCCCTTGTATTAAAAAAACATAGCCACATCTAGTCAGATGAGGCACAGTTTCCAAAGATATAGAGTCTGTGGTCAAAGGTTGCTTTATCGAACAGTTTCTTCATCATCCAACCCATGATCAATTTTGATGGATATATGAGATATGTTCTCTCTAGATTCAAAGATTACATATTAAATCCCTCTGGAGTTTGAAATTTTGAATAGAGAAATGGAGAGAAGGGTGGCTATCATCGGAGCAGGAATTAGTGGCCTTCTCGCCTGCAAGTATTCGGTCGAGAAGGGCTTTCATCCGGTGGTGTTCGAGGCCGAGGACCGCATCGGGGGAGTCTGGAATCACACCATTCAATCGACCAAGCTGCAGAATCTGAAGGACGGCTTCCGGTTCTCGGACTTCGATTGGCCGGCCTCTGTGCAGGATATATTCCCCAGCCACACTGAACTCCTGGACTATGTTGAGTCCTATGCTCGGCACTTCAATTTATATCCTTACATCAAGTTCCATTCCAGAGTGATTAACATCGATTTCGTTGGGGAGTCATTCGAAGAGATGAAGACGTGGGATTTGTGGGGCGGGACGGGGATGGCATTTGGCTCGAAAGGGAAGTGGCACATTACTGTCCTCGACACAGAGACTAATGCCACAGAGGTAAATTAGCTGTTCTTGTCGACCCAAAAAAAAAAAAAAATTTGGCTGTTCTTCATAGTTCGGTTCAATTCGATCCTGAGATTTGAGAAGCATCAATATGTGCTTATTGTCTAGTTTCAGTTTCTGCGATTGCTTGATGCGATATTAAGCGAGTGCTGCGTTTTGGCCAGGTTCACCAAGCTGAATTTGTTATTCTCTGCATCGGACGGTTCAGCGGGCTTCCTAACATTCCGGAGCTCCCACCAGCCTATTGCTCCAAAGTGTTCGATGGCAAGGTGATGCATTCAATGGAATATGCAGATATGGAAAAATCTGCAGCTGCTGAGTTGATTAAAGGAAAGCGAATCACAATTGTCGGTTCGCAGAAATCGGCAGTGGATTTAGCAGTTGAATGTGCAGAAGCAAATGGTAAGAGCAACTTCACAAATACTTATCTGCCGGTAGGCTATTGTTGGGTGAATTGTCACTGTGAACTATATTCAAGTTCGATCAAAGCTTTGAAATTCGTGATATCTTCTGAAAGTTCATCTGAAACTTCTGTAATTTCGTTGAAATACATCAAAACCCATTCTATTGAAGACTAAATTAGTCATGGAATGGGGTTCAAACTTGCTTAAAGTATCTATACATGAATGGATTTGTATCTGCAACTCCTGACACTTCTTATAGGAATTCAATGAATGCAGTATCTACTACATACCAGCAAGGACTTCATCGAGAAATGCGCTTTCCATGCTTTAAATGATCAAGCTTATCTGATAATGTCGTTTTCCTTATCTCATTCTCATTTTTTGATCGGAATCAGGAGTCAAGTACCCTTGTGTGATGATCCAGAGGAATCCTCATTGGTTGCTGCCCGGCAACGGCTTCTTAATATCTCACTTTGGTCACTTGTACTTCAATCGATTTGCTGAGCTGCGTCTTCATAAGCCGGGACAAAACATCCTGTACTGGCTTCTCGCCACAGTGCTTTCACCATTGGTATACACATACTTCCACTTTTTTGGTTTAGTTCCACAAGACTTGCTTGTCTATCAGTCAACCATAAAAAAATGACTCTTTTATCCGTGTCAAGTTCCTTTTTCATGATTCTCTTTGTCATATGCATCCGCTTGTCAATCAAAAAGTTTTCTCACACCCTGAAATTCCTAGAGATGGGGCATCTCGAAGCTCTCGGAAATCTATCTCCAGTGGAAACTCCCGTTGAAGAAGTACGGATTAGTACCGAGACACAGCTTTCTTGAGGACATGTCTTCGTGTCAAACCGGCATGCTGCCCGACAATTTCTATGATAAAGTTGAGGAGGGAAGCATCCTAATCAAGAGGTCGCAGAGCTTTCGCTTCTGCAAGGAAGGTCTGATAGTGGGCGGAGAAGACAAACCGATCTCGAGTGATCTCGTGATCCTTGCCACCGGATATAAAGGCGATCAGAAGCTCAAGAACATTTTCAGATCTTCAGTCTTCCAAAAGTACCTCGTCCCTTCACCTACTTCAACCATTCCTCTTTACAGGTACCATTTCATACCTGCAGTTGCAACACCAAGTAGCTTCAATTTCCACTCAAAAACCTTGATATTCAAAATGCTTATCTTATTGTCCAAGTGAGGATTAACTATCAAGGACTGACAATGAGATATTATCTAACACCGAGAAGGCATTGCAGCACTTGGCTAACCTTAAGGTCTCTGCTGCATCATCACGACATTTAAGCGTGTTACTAATTTCAGGGCATTCAAAATGTAGTTTTTTTCTCATAGGATTTTGTAATGATGCTGTGCCCGATCCTGGTTTTGTTGCAATGGTCTTATATACCAACTTCAGGCAGGTGATTCATCCTCGGATTCCGCAGCTCGCAGTTATAGGATACACAGAGGGCCTTGCAAACCTGCCGTCCTTTGAGATCAGATGCCAGTGGCTCACTCACCTCCTCGACGGGAACATCAAGCTACCGAGCATTGGGGCAATGGAAAAGGACACAGCGAGGTGGGAAAGTCACATGAAGCGATACGGCAGGAGGAACTTCCGGAGATCATGCGTTGGAACCACCAACATTTGGTACAATGACCAGCTGTGCAAGGACATGAACTGCAATCCCAGAAGAAAGAAGGGGTTTTTGGCCGAGTGGTTCCAACCTTATGGACCAGCTGATTATGCAGGCCTCGCTGATCAGAAACGCTGAACAACAAACATGTCCTTATGATCGGTGATGAGTTCTGAACAGAGACATTATCCTCCTTATGATCAGTGATGAATTCGACATTTTGCTCTTAATATTTTGTATTGCAAAAGTCTACAAGATTCAAGTCATATGAATGCAAAAATAAGAGTAATTTTTTGGCATTTTTAATGTAACTTCTTGAGACAACCCACCCCTCAAACCATGCTCTACAGATTGAGGGTGAGAAATACATATTTTCATATGGCGATTTGAAATAAGCCCACTTTCAGTGGCTTCTTGTGCTCTTGCTGGATTCCTTGATTCAACAAGACATCTGAGTCTACCCCTCATGCTTCTCTATGACTGCCAACGGTTGTAGAGAATCCAAAGAGTAAATGCGGATTGTAACAGAGAGAAAGATGCCCTCAACAAATAAAGAAAATACAAGATTGATTAAAGATGGTGTAACAATTGAGCCGACACACACGAGCATTGCACAGCCGAAAATAATCATTGATCAAATTGTAGAAATCAAGGACCACATCACAATTAGTATAATTTGCTGAAGACAAAAGCTTCGAGAAGAGGGAGTACAGAGAACTCCTTTTAGTCGTCTTTCCTTTGTCGGGGAAGGCAAGGAAGATGCAACAATACGCGTTTTGAGATAAGTTAATAGCAAAATTTGAAAGGAGCCCCACAAGGTACTTCGTTCGTGCCTGCATTTCCAGATACCATGCACTCGAGAACATATAAACATCACCCGGTTGCCAAACTACGATAAAGAAGACACTGGTGAGCTAGAAACCCAGATCAAGAAACAGAGAGGCCACGCTCTGCAACGATCTTGATGACCATGGCTTCCCCTTTGGTGCACCAGCTATCTTTCGCCAAGCACCCTCTTCTTCCTCGTGAATCCCGTCTGCAACCTCGTCCCCAGTTCTCGTCTGTACGGTTCCCCTCGTTCAGTGTCCCAGCCAGCTCTGTTCTTGCTGTTGAGCAGGTACACTTTCCAAATGTTACGCCTTCTTTTTCCTTTCTGTCTCTCTTTCTTTATTTTGCCCCCAGTGTATTATGGAGTTCACAGTAAACAGTATTATTTAGGCTGTTGATATACTGTAACTATGGCCGTTTATTTCACCGAATATGACAAATGATTTGAAAAATAATTTTCAAACGATGGTGGCTTCTGTTATTTAAAATAGCTAATCAATAAAAATTATTTTTATTATCGATGATAATTTAGGTTTCGATGAAAATATTTTTCGTTTATTCATTTTCATAATTGATATGAGCGATTTACGAAAACGTTTTTAAGATCATAAATATGTATGCTCTAGTTGTTGTCTTATTGTAATTCTCACGCTTTTATTCCACAAAAAAGAAGTAAACTGTAATGAGTATGACATGAAGAACTGTCAAGAACAACCCCAGCGCCAGACGCCTAACAAGTAAAAACTTTGATTGAGCCTTACTTGCTGAATTTTTGCAGCATTTTTCTGTTTGTGTGTTTCCCGTAGCATGGTCTTCAAGGTATTCAATCTGCTTTTGTGATGCGGTGACTTTCTGATTGTATAAGCCTTATTAGTCCACAACAGTGTGATTTGACGATAATACATTGGACCCATCTCGATTTATCACTTCACCAGAATTAGACTTTGTAATTGCAAATGTTTGGAATTCGAAAGAGCTGCAACATCAACTTAGAAAGGCCAGATTTTTTATCACCTCTTGAATCGGTGAGCCAACTAGGAAGTCAAATTTGTTTTCTGTGTAGCAATTTAGTTTATGATGCATTTGTGAATGATAACTGTAATGGAGCCATCCATAGATTTTTTTTTTTCTTTTCTTTTCTTTTTTCAATTTAATGGATCTGCTTCAGCTGAACCGTCTTAGTGCTGGATCTCTGGTCTGTTCGTGACAGATCATTTTTCTTTAGCAATGTGCCCGACAAACTGGAACTCTTTTGAGATGTCATTTTTACGGATATATGCCTGCGCCAACATCCTGCACCAGCTTCTTTATTTCTTTCATTCGTTTATATGCTTGTGAATGAATCAGAATTCTCATATCTCAGGACTTGGGAACTCAGAAAGATCAAACTTTAGAGTCTGAGATATTTTCATGCCCAATATGCTATGAATCCTTGATAAGAAGAGGCCCATCTGGTTTAAACTTGTAAGTTCTGGAACTCATTTTCTGATTTAGGCAACCGATTCTGCATTAATGCTTTGATGGGATTAGTTCTGACACCTAACTTCAAAAATTTCAGGGAAGCTATGCATGGCTCTGGTTTTAAGTGCAATCGTTGCAATAAGTCATATTCCAGCAATGGCAACTTTCTAGACCTTACTCTTACTGCTGGTTTAAGGAACTACATCGAAGTGAAGCCACGTCGGACAGAACTATTCAGGTATCATTAACTGTGTGGTCTACAACCAGGCTGCTGCACTTGAATTATGGAATTGTCATCGTTTATTACCTTTTGCGCTATTGGTGTAAAGGTCATCTTCTTTCTTTACCTTTTAACCACTACCTTTTTCGCTTTTTACCTCCACATCTGAGGTTGTGTTTAGTTGGTCGGGGTGGAAAGCAGGTGAGGGAGAACAAGTCCTTATTTCATTTGTTGAACTGTGAGGAAGTTCATATAAACCAGAAGGGAACTTTATAAATTATAAATTTCGTAATGCTTATTAGGAGATTGTGCCATTATTAGAGATGACTTTATACTTTTTAACTTCTGAATTTACTGTGTGATGGAAAGGATATTCACATAAGAAATGGGAGATTTCCTCTCCACAAGGATGGATGTGCTAGATTCCTTGCACCCATTGAGAATAACACTCGGTCTTTTTGCAATTTCCTCATTCTCAGATTATACTTTTCTGCTCAATTATAACCAATCATATTATTTAATTTGAAGGTACATAATGTATATTCTTGCTCAACTTCTGCACTACGTCATCTTCTCTAGATTGCCTTTAAGATTCCCCGATAAATTTTCTGTGTAAGTTCTGATTCCTCACCTTGCATTCTTGCTTCTGCTAGGAGCCCCCTTGTTTCATTCTTATACGAGAGAGGCTGGCGTCAGAATTTTAAACACGGTGGCTTTCCTGGTCAAGATGAAGAAGTATGGTTTCTGGCTCATTTTATCCATTAGAATTATTAGCTATGAGGATATGTGGAAGGTCATTTTGATACTGCACTAGCTGTAGAATTTTTACAGTGTAAAATGTACAAGCGGTGTTCTTACATGAGCTATAAAAAAATATCAGATTCCTCCACTAAACCTGTTATGCAGTAGCAAGCTAATTTTAATTTTTGAAGCTCCTTGTTCTAGCAAGATTTCCATTATAAGCTGCTAAAGGTGTGATCTATTAAATGAATGCAGTTCAAAATGGCTCAAGAGTACTTCAAACCTGCAGAGGGTGGCCTTCTAGTTGATGTTAGCTGTGGAAGTGGTTTGTTTTCCAGAAAATTCGCGAAATCTGGGACTTATTCTGGAGTAATTGCTCTTGATTATTCTGAAAATATGCTGTGCCAGTGTTATGATTTCATAAAACAGGATGATGCTGTTTTAAAAGCGTAAGTTCTTACACATAGGAACTTGAAATTATGGAAGCTGTCAAGAAAAATGTTATTCTTGTATGCCTGTGAACTTAATATATCATAGAGGAGAAAGGTTTCATGAGCCCCACCTCTATGGAACATTTGCAGGAATCTAGCTCTTGTTAGAGCTGATGTTTCAAGGCTTCCATTTTCATCTGGTTTGGTCGATGCTGTTCATGCCGGGGCAGCATTGCACTGCTGGCCTTCCCCTTCCAACGCTGTATGTTTCTATCTCTCAGTTAATCTAGCTCAGTGTTATTGAGCCGTACCGTCCCATAAGTCTCATGGGCATGCCGGAAATTGACTAGATATTGGGTTATATATTCAGGGGCTTCAGAGAATTCAGGATGAGTAGAGTGAATTTCTAATACTAATGATGACACATACCATCGGATGAATGTTAGACTTGTAGTTGCATCACAGATGGATGTCATTCCAAGCAGCTTAGCTCATTATTTTCTATTTTGATCTCCTGAAGATAATTTTGTCTGGGTCATCGTTTCCTTCATGGGCAATCCTATTAAAACTTGGAAGAGATTTTATCGATTGCAAATATAGCTGACAGTTATGTAGCCTTTATAACTTTGAATATGGCCAAGCCATTAATACTTTGAATATGGCCTGTGGCCCAGATCATCCTATTTTTAGTGGTCATACTGGCAAAGTCACTTAATGGAAGGATGGCTGAGCTCATTATCAAGTTAAAATGGAAACTGGCCAGCTGCCATGGCCCTGGACATCATTATTGCACTACTCACTTTCAACAAAGATTAGCATTGAGTTGCCAACGATTGCTATTATAGCAGGGGATTACTTACCACAGGTATCCGTAAGTTGACAGATTTATGGGGGATTACGGCTAGAGGCAATATCAGACACTGTACTATGTCTTCCTCCAGAAGGCAGAAGTATGTCAGAAGCATGGGGGGAGAGAGAGAGAGTAAAAATTAATTAGGAATGAAGCTTGGACAAATAAATCATGAGTTATTTAGTACCATTGTGTATTAGTCAAGCTGATGGTTTGAGGAGAAGTTAGCAGATTGGTCTACGAGGGGCCTCTAGTAAACTCGTGGAGTATTTCACACACACACACACATATCCAGTCTATATTGACCCAGTAGGGACACTGCGGTGGAAGAGGGGATGGGGTGTGCTTGGGGAGTTTGAAATATTTGTAGCTTTAAATAGTTACTAGCATATTTTAGAATCTGGTTTTAAGGGGTTGTGGAATCTGTACTGTTTCAAATAACTCCTCGCAGGTAATTTTAAAGGTTTATGATTTCAAATCTAAATGGAAAAATATGATAATTCATGGATCTAGTTTGCACCTGAAGTGCTCAAAGCAAATTTCATCATGGTTGAATGTGGCTTATCAATGACAGATTCAGTCTAATCTAGTCACAGTACAATGATGTGAAAAAAGACGTGGAAAAGAAATTTTAGTGATTACAGGTCTGATGAGCTTTAGCTGCAGAATAAGTTTCTGGTGTAGACACTATTCTTCATCTCCATTAAATGGCTCATGTAAAGTTCTCTACTCTGCCATTTATTGGCAGATTGCAGAAATTACTCGAGTATTGAGAAGCGGTGGAATTTTTGTGGGAACCACTTTCCTCCGGTACACTCCATCCACTCCCTGGATAATACGGCCTTTCAGACAGGTACATCTGTATGCATACTGCTTGGCACATTAGACCCGTTTTTATTCTTGTAATTAACTTCTAGAACTGTGTTAAATAAGTGAGGGACTACTCTTGTACACTTTAACCTGCATATATTGCTACTCCTTGCGGACCATGAAGAGATGGAAAATAAGAAAAACTAATTCACTTACGAATGGATTGTCGTTTCATTAAGGTCTCTGATAGAGGTTTAGATTTCGAACATCCAATGCATGTGTATTGACAAGTGATCCATATCATGGACTGGTGGCAAGCCCGGTTGCTCCACGTATAGTATATACTTCCATCAATGATTACTTGTGTGACTGTTTTCAAGAACCAATCCATATTTGCCTTGTAAGATGTAACGTGTCAACTTGAGTTACAGCAACAAAAAAGATGAAGCATTCGTAAGTAATTCAAATTACTGCAACACCCACATGCGACATCTATTTCAAATATTCAAAACGTATTCCCCTTAGTAGATAATCTAATGAGCGGACTAGTCTGGATCTCCTTTTTCTCTCACAGTCTTGGTTAAAACCATTCAACCTAGGTCGAATCACCCTCTTCTGTCGGAAGTTGAAATTTCTTGAGCAAATGGATCTGACCCGTGCAGCTATACCTCACACTGTATAACTGCATAGTGCAATTATTATATTTTGTGATGATAGGACTAGCTTCTCGTTGCCACATACCAAGTACTCTTACAACTTTCTGACGTGTGCTGGCCGATCCCATCCTATGTTATACTCCCTCACAGAGTGTCTTGTAAGTACAAAATGAAATGCACTCAGACAACAGTATAGACCGAAAGGTTTTCTTCCTTCGTGGCCTTAGCATCTCTGTCTAGGTGGATTTCTGCAAAACTCTGTTTTCGTACAGAGTGATTTCCTTAAGGTTGACTCAAAGACAGGCTGTTATTCTCATATTGCGCATCAAGCCTTTTTGTGACAATGTTTGGTTGTGTGGCAGATAACTGCGCAGAATATCAGCTTTCTGACTGCTGAAGAGATCGAGGATTTGTGCACATCATGTGGTCTAACCAATTACACAAGCAAAACTCAGCAATCCTTCATCATGTTCTCTGCACAGAAGCCTTGACACCAAGTAATGCTCAAAATAAAGATATTATTCGCCCCATGATTAGTTTCAGGGTTTCTTCCTTATCAATGAAGGACATGATTTCTGAGAACATATGACACTGTGAGCTTGAGTTCTGTGGAGGTGTAAAGCACTGGATTGTTTCCAATAAGAATGAAATGCAATTTGGCGTCAGAATGATAATATTTCAGGGCCTTCTTCGTAAGCTTGAGAGGGACCGAAATGACAGTGCAACAGCCAACGCCACAGTCGGTTTTTTTTGTTAATGATGGTTTGAATCCAATGCTTGATGGTCCCAGATGGTCAAACTGATAAGAACATTGTGTTGGTCTGTAGTCGATCCAATTTGTTTGCAGTGTTTAGGAGACCAAAACAAACAACTCACGAGAGTTCTCTTTAGTTATTCTTTTCAGAGAAAAGACCAAGTTCTTGGAGCTGCACATAAGGTTAACATGTAGACCAAAGAATTAAGTCGAATTGACTCTTATAATGTACCTTATTTCAAAGGAAAAGAAGGGATTCAAATAATCATAAAGAAAGGAATTGGAGAGATTAACATATAATGTCGTTTGGTTTCTAGCAAGAGAAAGGAATGACCAGTCAACTTCAATGTCTTTTTGCGTGATTGAAATAAAAACTACAGTAAGGGTAGAAATGGGGAAGAAAAAGAAATTATCCGACAAAAGTATCGATATTTTCCGAATCCCTTCAACCACTTCCATATCTAGATAAATTTGTAGGGACGTTAACTATTCCTGATCCAACCTATATATGTATTGTGATATTCATGGGATATTTTATGAGTTTTAATATGTGACATCCCTAGATTAACTCACTTGAGGTATATTTCGCTTTGGCCCGCCTAATATTAAGTCTTATGGTTTTGTCTTTTGGAGCTTTACTTTGGAATTTTAAAACAAAGCTTACTATTACATTAAAAGGCACCTTTGTGATTTAATTCCAATTTTCATGCACACGCACTCGCGCGCGCACACATTTAAGAACTGTTATCTTCTTATTTGGTGCATAGTTTGGTTCATTCCCGTCCCTTCGCCGTCCTAAAAACAGGAACCGCTCTTTATCTAGACCCTTCGCCCTGACCTCGTTCGACTAGGTCGTTACACAATATATAGGCTCTCCACATGTATACATATTGTTATTGATTCACGTTAATAATTTATACACTGAGAACAACACTAGCATCACCTTAGATCTTTCTTTTAGAGACAAGGCTCTACATGTGAGCTACTTCCTATGATATTAAGTAATATACATAGTAGTTTAACATCTCAAAAATCCCTAAATGGATACATCTATCTTAAATTTATGACAAAATAATTTTTGTGTCATAAAAAGCTCCATACTCCTATATCCACGTTATATTTACCTTCCATTAACTTCCCTCAAATTTAACGGTTAAATTACTCAGTTGGAATAACACATGATAACTCGGATGATGTCAAAGTTTAAATGAAAGTTCAAATTTCTCTCCCTTTTTTATTATTATTTTATTCTTACAATTTTTATTTTTAACCGTCCCTTTTTAACAACAAAATGTTTCATTTCTTTATTTTTTATTTTTTTTTTTTACCCAGAGGGCATTAGCATTAACACTCAGCTTCCTCTTTTGCTTCTTCTTGCCCAACCAGATCAAACCAACCCCTTTCTCCATTTGTCATCTTGCTTAATTCCACTCATCCCTTCCATTCACTCTCCCACGCGCACTCGTCAGTGCACTCTTTCTATTCTCTTTACAATTTACCTGTCGACTCAACATCTGCCTACACAGGTACGATATAACCTCTCTTGTGAAACTTCTGCTTCGCCCCATGTGACTAGATGCACACAAAATCCAGCTCTCTCCGTGAAGTGGTTTCTCTCTCTCTTATCATATTTTATTGCACGACATCGAAAGCGAAACCTACACCCTAAACTAAGTTGTCCTCACTCCCCTACCTCACCCTTCTCACATGAGAAGGATGGCCACTTTGACAGATTCGGTGATTTCTCTCCGGTACTTGATGTGTGGGGTTATGAGAATTTATTAGCATTATAAAAAGAATCAGCTGTTGGCTAGAGCACTATGTTGTTCTAACTAATCAGACAGATATCTTTGGTCTCTTGATATATTTTTGCTTGTTCATAGACAGCGAAGCATGGCAAAGTGGCAGTTCTGGATGGTCAACTTCAACTGTCAGAGAAGGATGAGTTTGCTTACCAAGAGACGCTCACACATCTTCCCCTTTGCTCGATCCTGAACCCAAAAAAGGTGATCTCTCTTGTTATTTCTTTCAACTTCTTTAAGTTTGGATGCTGTTAAAGTGCTGGAATGTTTCACTTGATTTTTTTTTCAATAGGTGCTGCTTGTTGGTGGGGGAGATGGAGGTATTTTGAGGGAAATATCTCGTCATTGGTCCGTTGAACAAATCGATATAAGTGAAATTGACCAAAAGGTGATTGATGTAAGCAAAATTAAACTACAGAAACCTTCCAAAGTATCAAGCCTGAGCCTCTCATTGTTCATCAAATTCTAAGGTTCAGGAGGACCATAGCTTATTTATTTACTTGTGTCCTGTTGCAGGTTTACAAGCAATTCTCCCCTGATATAGCAGTTGGGCATGAGGATCCGAGAGTGAACGTATACATTAGCGATGCTAATCATGTGGAATAAAATTCAGGAACAACTGCAATTGAATTAGCAAATAAAGAGTTTTTGGAATCAGTGGCTCGGGCACTCCATTGTGGAGGCGTCATGTCCACTCCTGCTGACAGTTTTTGGCTGGATGACTTCCAACTGGAAGATAAAATTGATGAATGTCGCAAAATTTTCAAGGGCTCAGTCAGATATGCTGGGAGTCCAATCCCTTCCTACCCAAGGTATCAAACCAAACTCTCTTACTGTATTTATGCAATCTCCTTTTTTTTTTTTCCAAGTTTATGATGAGAAGAATGAAGAATGAATTTTCAACTTTTCTTCCATTAGTGGGTCGATTGGATTTGTGCTGTGCTCCACCGACGGGCCGATAGTTGACTTCGAGAAACCTGTCAATCCTCTAGATATCAAGAACAATGGGGTGGCCAAAGGGCTTCCTAAGTTCTACAACCCTCGAGTAGAAAGGAAACAAAGATGTTACCCATCATGTGAACTGAAACTTTGACGTCTTCTAATGCAAATCTCTTCGCGTTCTGTTGTGCCAGATCCATGCTGCTGCTTTCTGTCTGCCATCTTTTGTGAAGAAGGTGGTGGGCACCAAATTCTGATGAACAAATGTTTCTCAGAGTAACCAGTTAAAGATGGAGAAATAGGATCTTAGTCTCCAGCGCTCACTTCTGTCTTCATTTTTATTTTCATTGTCCATCGTTTCTCATTTCATTAACCGTGCTACCCAATGTGTTCATATCGAATTGTAAATAAGCATCACAGTAGTTTTGCATCAATAGTCTATAATTGTCAATTGCTGACAGACGTTGGTTGCATTTGGTTCAGCATTTGCAAGGGGTTTTCTCCATTCACTCGCAAAGAAAACATCTCAGAGTCCTTTCCTGCATGAGGGCACTAGTGCCTGTGCTTTGCGCTCCATTATATGTTGTCTGTCCTCGTGCGAATCAAACAAGTCAACAATGCCCAGCAAGCCGCGTGAGACGTGATGGAGCTGTGCGACCAAAATCAGCGACCCGGCGAGCGGTGTGGGTCACGTGATGGAGCCGCGAGATGGTGTCGCACCAGCTGCGCGAGTCGCGCGAGCGACGTGGGTCACACGATGGAGCTGTGCGAGCTGCACAAGCCGCGCGAACCGCACAGGTCGCACGAGTCGTGCGAGGGAGCTGCATGAAAGGTCAAGAAAGAATCGTGCAAGAAAGAGAGAAAGAAGGAGACACTTGACGGTGACAAGCCACGGCGGCGACGGCCGACTGTTCTGGCGAGTCAACGGCAGCAAGTGGCTGCTCCGTCAACTAGGATTAATCCCTAGCTCTGATATCATGTGAGGAAAACGTAATACGTATTATTTAATAAAGTTTAATAAATATATACATCAAGGTAAAGATCCATTTACCCTTCTTACTTCTAATTACCCTTCTTGCTTCTAACAGGTTCGATACCTTGGGTAGGAAGGGATTGGACTCCAAGCATATCTGACTGAGCCCTCGAAAATTTTGCGACATTCATCAATTTTATTTTCCAGTTGGAAGTCATCCAGCCAAAAACTGTCAGCAGGAGTGGACATGACGCCTCCACAACGGAGTGCCCGAGCTATCGATTCCAAAAACTCTTTATTTGCTAATTCAATTGCAGTTGTTCCTGAATTTTTTTCCACATGATTAGCTTGTACTTTTCTAGGAGGTGATTGAACATTGCAAAATATTTCAAATAAGATGTGACGTGCCATATAAGATATATATATTTTTTAATTTGGCACAAGAAACAAAAGTTATTCGATTGATTGAAGTATATACTGAGTTTCAAAGAGGGTGGAGGGGGGAAATAGGCAATCGACACTACCCATGCTCTCAAATGCATCCAGTATGATCACATCATAAGTTCCTTCAGGAACAGCCTTCAAGAAAGCAATTCCTGCAAAGTTGAAAATAAAGAATGTGAATTCGATAATCTCTCGCAGACTGTCTATGTTCAGCAATGTGTAAAAACAATAAAAACAATAAAAGAAACATATACCGTCGCTAATGTATACGTTCACTCTCGGATCCTCATGCCCAACTGCTATATCAGGGAAGAATTGCTTGTAAACCTGCAACAGGACACAAGTACATAAATAAGCTATGGTCCTCCTGAACCTTAGAATTTGATGAACAATGAGAGGCTCAGGCCTGATACTTTGGAAGGTTTCTGTAGTTTAATTTTGCTTACATCAATCACCTTTTGGTCAATTTCACTTATATCGATTTGTTCAACGGACGAATGACGAGATATTTCCCTCAAAATACCTCCATCTCCCCCACCAACAAGCAGCACCTATTGAAATAAAAAAATCAAGTGAAACATTCCAGCACTTTAGCAGCATCCAAACTTAAAGAAGTTGAAAGAAATAACAAGAGAGATCACCTTTTTTGGGTTCAGGATCGAGCAGAGGGGAAGATGTGTGAGCGTCTCTTGGTAAGCAAACTCATCCTTCTCTGACAGTTGAATTTGACCATCCAGAACTGCCACTTTGCCATGCTTCGCTGTCTATGAACAAGCAAAAATATATCAAGAGACCAAAGATATCTGTCTGCTCGTTGCAAGCAAGAAAACCATCCAAGACGCTGTCAACTCGACCAATTGCTTGTGGAAATAATTTCTTAGGCAGGGGAAGTATCAGACCTAAGTCAATCTAATGTTTCGCGTGATCCTTTTACTAATTTTGGAAAATAAAATTTGTTATATCAACACTGCAGACTTTCTCCGAAGGTAATGATTTGCAAAAATGATGTCCCCCAAGAAAATCTTATTTGAGGTGGTGGTATATATGCAGAGTTTGTGTATGCTCGTCGATCTTCATGATTCATCAGGATCCAATCCGTATCCTAAAAACTAATAGCGTAGCCATTGCTTTGTCATAAGTACTTCTGGAGTAAAATTGAAAAGCAATCACGGAAGGTAAAGTCACCTGGAAAACAAGAAGCTCCTGGTATATGGACTTCCCGTGGAACAACACCTTTTCCACCTCATAGAAGCGTAGCTCGCCTTCAAAATGAAAAATCACAAATATCATGCTGGGACTGCATTGTAAATATTTGTCTTTGATTCATAATTGTAGCCTTGATGTGTGGTGATATTCTTTAAGCAGTTAATGTATGGGTTTTATTACGTAAACAAACCAATCTCTAGTGATGTGTCAAGACTTATTTTCTCATCTAATTAGGTGAGATAACATATATCAAGACATTGAGTATCAAACAATTTACTGTTACCTCTTACAGTGTGACAATGTACTACGAATTAAAATAAGTCGTGAGATTTTATTTCCAAGTTTTACCTTTATCTAGAAAAACTACCGGATAACTCACAAGCAAGGTTGAAAAGAGAAAAAAAATGCCAAAATTAATTTGGAATGGTGAATCACCAATCCCAACGTAGATGCTAAATTTCAGTAGACCTCCCAAACTAAAATGTCAATTAAGAGTATATATCATGTGATATCTTGACTTGACTATGCAACATATCTAGCCATTCAGGCAACCTCATTGGATACCATTCTACATCATTGTTCAAGCCCATTGCCCTGATCTGATCAGCTGATTTATTGGCCATTTTAACTCTCTGTAAATGTGTGTACTGCATAGAAGCATTCGCAGTGAACTGCCTATTTATCTTCCAAGGGTTGGGCTTTTGAGGGAGGTTTTTTTGATGGGTAGGTCATGTGGTCCATTTGAAAATTTTTGGCAAGTTAGAAAACTAGGAACTGGTTCTTAGGACCACCAGTCCGGCCCGGTTCCCTGGTGGTGCCAAGGAACCAGGTGTATGCTGTATTGAATCAAAAGAAGTGGCAACACCTTGTTCAAAAACTTGCACTGGAAATAACGGTCAAAAAGACATTCTTCTATCTTTTTCGTTACATTAGCTCAAACATATACAGTTTCAGATCCCAAAGATCCTCAAAACACTAGTAATAGCAGTCCCAAAGTGAAAGGAGGAGTACCTGAAGTTTCTTATTAGCTTCAGCGTCCTTCTTTTGTCTGAGTGACTGCAGAATCATCCTGCAAACAATGGGAAAAGGAAATTGATTAGAAAAAGTACGAATTCAATGCCCAACTAGACAAAACAAGAACATGCGAACTCAACCGATGAACGAACGAGCTGTGCGTACCTGCTCGAGCGAGGCGCAAGAGAACCCGAGAGGATCAGGGATATCGCGAGAGGCATGAGAAGTCGATCGCCCATCGTCTTACCATACCCATCACTCCTTTTTCCTTCTCCATCTTCGCCTCTTCCTCTTTTCTTGCGTTTGGCTTCACAAGCTTCCGGTTTTGGTGGCTTCGTTATTGATTTCTTCCTGATCTTGTGGGTTTTCTTCCAGAGCATTTCTAGTCCGATCTGGTCTGGATGAGCAGTTTCAACCTCGAACCGAGAATCAGATTAATTAGGAGTTGGGAGGCCACTAAATGAAGCCTTTAAAGGGGGCCGTTGGGCCGCTATTTAGGGCTTGCATGGTAACGTTTCTAGTTCTCCCGATTTCTGTTTTTTTGTTCCCCGGAATTTAAAAAAAAAAAAGAAATCTATTTGGTAACGCCAACTTATTTTTCTATTCCATGGAAAAAAAAAGTGGCTGAAGAATAGATTTGGAATAGACACAAGAAAAAAAAAAAGTAGCTTCTTGTTCTAGGGAACAATTTCGAAAAATAAGTTTTTTTTTTCTTTTCTATTTTTCTTTTGTTCTTCTTCCTTGTTGTGGCCACCGCCGGCCGCCTACTAACCATCGGCCACCTCTTGCCACCTGCGGCCACCATTGGCAGCTGACTGCCGGCGACTGTCGGCGATGGTTGATGCCGCCCGTAGCCCACCGACCGCTGTCCACAATCCATTGGCGACGATTGCCACCATCCGCCGGCAGCTTGCCGTCGCCAACCGCCGCACGACCGCCGCCTACCACCGCACGATCGCCAACCTCCGCCGCAGGACTGCCGCCCACAACTCACCGGCCACCACCCCTTCCCACGGCCAATGGGATGTGGGTGGCAATCTTGCGGCGACAGTTGGCAGTCGTGTGGCGGTCGTGCGATGGTCGTGCGGCAATCGTGCGGTGGTTGTGCAGCGGTCGTGTGGCGATAGGTGAAGGTCGGCGGTCCGTCAGTAAGAAGAAAAAAAAAATAAATACAAAAATTTATAAATGTTTACCAAACGCATTTCTATTCTTTTTCTATTCCAAGAATAGAAATTTTGTATAATTACCAAACGCCTTATTTTATTCAAAAATTGTTCTCGGAGTAGAAATAGAAAAAAAAACTATTTTTGAAAAACTACCGGATAACTCACAAGCAAGGTTGAAAAGAGAGAAAAAAAAATGCCAAAATTAATTTGGAATGGTGAATCACCAATCCCAACGTTGATGCTAAATTTCCATATACCTCCAAAACTAAAATGTATATATCATGTGATATCTTGACTTGACTATGCAACATACCTAGCCATTTAGGCGACCTCACAGGATACCATTCTACATCATTGTTCAAGCCCATTGCCCTGATCTAATCAGCCAATTTATCGGCCATTTTAACTCTCTGTAAATGTGTGTACTGCATAGAAGCATTCACAGTGAACTGCCTATTTATCTTCCAAGGATTGGGCTTTTGAGGGAGGTTTTTTGATGGGTAGGTCATGTGGTCCATTTGAAAATTTTTGGCAAGTTAGAAAACTGGGAACTGGTTCTTGGGACCATCGGGAACCGGAACCACCAGTCCGGCCCGGTTCCCTGGTGGTGCCAAGGAACCAGCCATATGCTGCATTGAATCAAAAGAAGCGGCAACACCTTGTTCAAAAACTTGCACTGAAAATAACGGTCAAAAAGACATTCTTCTATCTTCTTCGTTACGTTAGCTCAAACATATACAGTTTCGGATCCCAAAGATCCTCAAAACACTAGTAATAGCAGTCCCAAAGTGAAAGGAGGAGTACCTGAAGTTGATTAGAAAAAGGAAAAGGAAATTGATCAGAGTGACTGCAACATCCTTCTTTTGTCTGAGTGACTGCAGAATCATCCTACAAACAATGGGAAAAGGAAATTGATTAGAAAAAGTACGAATTCAATGCCCAATTAGACAAAACAAGAACATGCGAACTCAACCGATGAATGAACGAGCTGTGCGTACCTGCTCAAGAGAGGCGCAAGAGAACCTGAGTGGATCGGGATATCGCGAGAGGCAGGAGAAGTCGATCGCCCATCGTCTTACCATACACATCACTCCTTTTTCCTTCTCCATCTCCACCTCTTCCTCTTTTCTTGCGTTTGGCTTCACAAACTTCCGGTTTTGGTGGCTTCGTTATCGATTTCTTCCTGATCTTGTGGGTCTTCTTCTAGAGCATTTCTAGTTCGATCCGATCTGGATGAGCAGTTTCAACCTCAAACCGAGAATCAGATTAATTAGGAGTTGGGAGGCCATTAAATGAAGCCTTTAAGGGGGCAATTGGGCCGCTATTTAGGGCTTGCATGGTAACGTTTCTATTTCTCCCGATTTCTGTTTTTATTTCCCCGGAATTTAAAAAAAAAAAAAAAAAAAAAAAAAAAAAAAAGAAAAAAAAACATAAATCTGTTTGGTAACGCCAATTATTTTTCTATTCCATGGAAAAGAAAAGTGGCTGAGGAATAGATTTGGAATAGACACAAGAAATTAAAAAAAAAAAAAAAGTAGCTTCTTGTTTTAGGAAACAATTTCTAAAAATAAGTTTTTTTTTTCTTTTCTATTTTTCTTTTGTTCTTCTTCCTTGTTGCGGCCACCGCCGGCCGCCTGCTAACTATTGGCCACCTCTTGCCACCCGCGGCCACCATTGGCAGCCGACCGCCGGCGATTGTCGGTGACAGCTGTTGCCGCTCGTAGCCCATCGGCCGTTGCCCATAGCCCACTGGCCGACGATCGCCACCGTCCGCCAGCAGCCTGCTGTCACCAACCGCCGCACGACCGCCGCCTGCCGCCACACAATCACCGACCGCCGCCATAGGACCGCCGTCCACAACTCACCGGCCACCGCCCCTTCCCGCGGCCAATGGGCTGTGGGTGGCAATCCTGCGGCGGTAGTTGGCGGTCGTGCGGCGGTCGTGCGACAATCGTGCGGCGGTTGTTCTCGGAGTAGAAATAGAAAAAAAAAACTATTTCTGAAAAGAAATAGTTTTCCAAAATAGAAACGTTGTCATGCGCACCCTCAGTGTCAAGGGAGGTTGGTCGTTTGATATGGTCAATCGCGCTCAATGAGACTCCCAAGAGGAATAATCGCTCGTGAGACTCCCAGGAGGAATAATGGAAGAGCAATGCAGCTTTTAAATGAGGGTTGAGCTGTACTTCTCCCCAGGGTCGGGAGGATCTTGGCCAACTCAGAAAGATTCTATTTGAGCATTTGGATTAGTCACCATCTTGGCCAACCCAGCAACATTCTATTTGTCACCACAAGCCATCAATGAACTTCCTGCATCCTCAACCTGATATCAATGCGTAGCATGTGCATTTTCTGCTCTTTATCCAATTTTCTAGAGTAGAGCAAATAGGAGCCCCTGGTTCTAGGTTTCTAAGGGTGCGCATGACAAAATTTCTGGAACAGAAATTGATTTCTAGCTAGAAATTAATTTTTCAATTTCTATTTCAGAAACTGAAAAGTTAAAAATTTTAGGGGGTGCATGATAACTAATAATTTTACGTTAGAAACAATTTTTCTATTAGGGCACTGCTTTGGAATGTAAAACCGTTTGATAAACCTATTTCGTTTTTCTATTTCGGAATAGATTTCATTCCGTAAATAGGTTTGAAGCCAAAGAAATCGAAGTTAAAATTTTCTATTGACAAACGTTAAAATGAGAAATCAAAATTTTCTCATCGTTCGTCAACCGGTCCTTCATCCATTGCCGCCGACCACCGTCCGTCGTTTGCCGACCGCCCCGGCCCCCGCGTCGCCGCCGCACTGGCCGCCAAATAAATTATTTTTATAAATATCATTTTAAAATGAAATTTAGTCAAATAAATAAAATGATATTTATTTTAGTTTTACGAATAAATATTTATTTTACGAATAAATTAAAAAATCCTTAAAAATAAATAAATATCATTTTAAAAATAAAAATTCTTATAAAAATATCATTTATTCATTTTTATTTTAAATTTTAAATTTTTATTATAAATATTATTTTTATTTTTAATAAATAAATTTAATCGAAATAAATTTATTTATTAAAAATAAATTTAATTAAATATCATTTTATTAAAAATAAAAATAAATATATTCATTTTATTTATTTAAAAATAAAAATAAATTTATTAAAAATAAATAAATTATTTTTATTTATCATTTTATTTTTAGTTTATTAAAAATAAATTTATTAAAAATAAATTATTTATGATAAATAAAAATAAATTATTTTTATTAAAAATAAATTTAATAAATTTATTTTTATTTGTCTTGAGTGTTTTGCCAAATAAATTTATTTTAATTTTTAATGTTTATTCATTTTAAAATAAATTTATTCGTAAAATAAAATAAAATAGAATAAATAAAATAATTTTATTTTTAAGGATATTTTTATTTTAAAAATAAAATGATATTCTTATTTTATTTTTATGATTTATTGTATTTATTTTTTTCTTTATTTTTGTTAATAAATCATTTTTATTTTTATTTTTTATATTAAAGGTCGCGATCGATCGCGCCGCCGTCCAAAAGAAAGAAATTTTTGTGTCGTTATCAAACGAATTTTATTTTTAGAGTAGAAATTTTGTGTCGTTATCAAACGGTTATTTTGCTTAAACTCTTCTAGAAATAGCTTCGATTTATTTTCAATCTATTTGGAATAGAAAATCATTCTAGAAATAGAAAAATCAAATTGCGTTACTAAACGGTTTTATTCCTACGTTTCGGAAAAAGAGAAAAATGAAAAATAGATAAGTATAAATTTTATCATGCGCGCCCAACTCGCCTAAAATTGTCAAATGGACCCACATGACGTACCCAACTAATGTGCAGACAACTCTTAAATTGAATTCGTTACTAGAGCAAGTAATTTAATAATTGAATATTCTTACGCTTTCCTTTATGCGGACATTCATTTAAAACCAAAGTGTAGAAATATGTAACACGGAAGGCAAACATGAGTATGAAAAAAAATTTGAACTCATGACCTAATGTTTAATGTCATATGAAATCTTGTGGGACCACGGTGAATTATTTTAAAATTTTACTAGAATAATTAAAAATCAAGTCACGTCTACATTGTAGACTGCAACCTACAAATTTCTCAATAACTCAGGTCAGGGAATTAAAGTATGTGGTCAAAGATTGCTTCAAGCGGAACAGTCTCTTCAACATTCAATCCGTGATCAATCCTGATGGGTATATAAAATAAGTTCTCTCTAGCTTGAAACGTTACATGTTGAATCCCTCTGGAGTTTGTAAAGAGAAATGGAGAGAAGGCTAGTGATTATGGAGCAGGAATTAGTGGCCTTCTCGCCTGCAAGTATTCGATCGAGAAGGGCTTTGACCCGGTGGTGTTCGAGGCCGACTACCACGTCGGGGGAGTCTGGAATCACACCATGCAATCGACCAGGCTACAGAATGAGAAGGAAGATTACCGGTTCTCGGACTTCGATTGGCCTTCCTCTGTGCAGGACAAGTACGAAGTACCCCAGCCACACAGAAGTCCTGGACTATGTCAAGTCTTATGCTCAGCACTTCAATTTATATCCCTACATCAAGTTCCATTAAAGAGTGATTAGTATCGATTATGTTGGAGTGTCATCCGAAGAAATGAAGACGTGGGATTTGTGGGGTGGAACGGGGACGGCATTCAACTCGAAAGGGGAGTGGCACATCACCATCCTTGGACACAGAGACTAACGCCACAGAGGTAAATTAACTATTTCTTGATAGTTCTGTTCAATTCGATCCTGAGATTTGAGAAGCATCACTACGTACTTATTGTCTAGTTTTAATTTCTTCAATTGCTTGATGCGATGTTAAGTAAATGCTATGTCTTGGCCAGGTTTTTTTTTTGGTCGAAAATAAACTTTCATAACTAACTCAAAGAGTTTGAGTACAAAAGACTTGAATCAGAACAAAGTAAGGCCCAAAGGGCTTCCAGTGGGTTGGACAACCAATTAAAAGGGAAAGACCCATTTCTATGTGTTTTTGCTAACCAATCCACGACTAAATTTGACTCTAATGCAATAGGCCTAACTTAAGTTAGAAAAGCCCATAATTAAATTTCTGGCCTCAATAATGAATGGTTCCAGAACCCACGTGCTCTGTACTTCTCCTTTTAGTGTCTTGGCCAGGTTTACCATGCTGAATTTGTTATTCTCTGCATCGGACGGTTCAGTGGGCCTCCTAACATTCCGGAGCTCCTGCCAAATAATTGCTCCTAAGTGTTTGATGGCAAGGTGATGCATTAACCACTGAAGGCATTTGGAATATTCGGATATGGAGAAATCTGCAGCTGCTGAATTGATTAAAAAGGAAAGCGAAAAAAAAAAAAAGGTGATGCATTCAATGGAATATTCGGTGCAGTTGTTGAATTGATTAAAGGAAAGCGAATCACGGCGGAAATTGACGGTGGATTTAGCAGTCGAATGTGCAGAAGCAAATGGTAAGAGTAATTTCAAGTAGACTTATCTGCTTACAGACTATTGTTGGGTGAATTGTCGCTGTGAGCTATAATCAAGCTCTATAAAAGCTTTGGAGGTTGTAATATCTTCCGAAAGTTCATCTGAAACTTCTGTAGTTTTGTCGAAATGCATAAGAATTCATTCTGTAGAAGAGTAAATTAGTCATGGAATGGGGTTCAATCATGCTTAAAGTATCTACACGTAAGTGAATTTGTATCTGCAACTCCTGACACTTCTTCTAGGAATTCAATGGTTGCGGTATCTACTGCACACCAACAAAGATCATATGCTAACACAAGACTTCATCGAGAGATGCGCCTTTCATGCTTTAAATGATCGAGCTTATCTGATATTATTGTTTTCCTTATCTCATTCTCATTTCTTGATTGGAATCAGGAGTCGAGTACCCTTGTGTGATGATCCAGAGAAATCCTCATTGGTTGCTGCCGAGCGACGGCTTCTTAATAACTTACCTTGGCTACTTGTACTTCAATCGATTTGCCGAGCTGCTGTTTCATAAGCCGGGAGAAAACTTCCTGTACTGGCTTCTCGCCACAGAGCTTTCACCATTAGTATGTGCATACAAGAATATTTTCAGATCTTCAGTCTTCCAAGAGCACCTCATCCCTTCACCAACTTCAACCATTCCTCTTTACAGGTACGATTTCATACTTGCAGTTGCAACACCAAGTAGCATCAATTTCCACTCAAAAACCTTGATATTCAAAATGCATGTCTTATTATCTAAGTGAGGATTAACTGTCAAGGACCGACACAAGATATCATCTAACTCCGAGACTGCATTGCAGCATTTGGCTAACCTTAAGGCCTCTTGTGTATCATTACACATTTAGTGGTGGTACTAATTTCGGGGCATTCAATATGCAGTTTTCTCCCATAGGATTTTGAATTGATGCTGCACCCCATCCTGGTTTTGTTGTAACGGTCTTATATACCTACTTCAGGCAGGTGATTCATCCTCTGATTCCCCAGCTCGCAAGAATAGGATACACGGAAGGCCTTGCATGCCTGCCGATCACGTAGATCAGATGCCATTGCTCGTGCACCTCCTTGAAGGGAACATCAAGCTGCCAAGCATCAGGGCGATGGAAGAGGACACAGCGAGGTGGGAAATTCACATGAAGCAATACGGTGGGAAGGGCTTCTGGAGATCATGCATTGGAACCAACAACATTTGGTACAACGACCAGCCGTGCAAGGACATGAACTGCAATCCAAGAAGAAAGAGGGGGTTTTTAGCCGAGTGGTTCCAACCTTATGGACCAACTGATTATGCAGGCCTCACTAATCAGAAACACTGAACAACGAACATGATCCTTCTTATAATCAGTGATGAATTTGACATTTTTCCTGTAATATTTTATATTACAGAAGAGGAAATTGGTTCATGATATGGTCATATGCTTGGATTGTTTAACAAAATTCTACAAGATTCAGGTCATATGAATTTAAAAAATAGAGTCATTCTTTGGCATTTTGAAAGTAACTTCTTTGGACAACCCCAGAAACCATTCTCTATAGATTGAGGGGAGAGAGAGAGATTTTCATATAGTGATCTGAAGTAAGCCCAATTTCAATTGCTTCTTGTGCTCTTGCTGGATTCCTTAATTCAACAAGAATCTGAGTCTACCCCTCATGCTTCTCTATGACTGCCGAATAGTTGTAGAGAATCCAAAGAGAAAATGCGGACTGTAACAGAGAGGAAGATGCCACAAGTCAGGGAAAAAGTTAGATTAATTAAGGGCGATTCTATTTTCACTTTTAATATGGCTAAAACACACGTTTTATTAGCTGAACAGTATAAAATGCCCTCAATTAAAATTGGCAAATAAGTGGGCCAGAAAAAAACGAGTAAATTGGGATCTAAACACCATCTTTCTTGAAGCCAAATTAATTAAAAAGAAAAAGGAAAAATATACACACAGCCCAACTAAAAATCTCATGAAGATAAATTGTAAAACTAGGAAAAGAAATATGGAAAGCCAATAAACAGGTTAGTAAATGAAATGCGCTTGAAGCAAATGGTGACACACCATTCTCTCTCATCTCTCTCTCTCTCTCTCTCTCTCTCTCTCTCTCTCTCCTCAAAATTAGCCAAAAATGAAAAAACCCATTTAAGTTGGCAGTCATTTGATTTGTTAAAAGCATAAACTCAAGATAAAATCACCGTTGCTTAAGGCTCATTTCATTCACATATCCGTTCGATGATCCATTGCTTGCCTAAAGTTTATCGGGACGATTTTCTTTAGGTAAATAAGCAGTCAAAATACTCTCAATCTGTAAATGATAAAGAAGTCCAATGAAGATAACCTGCAAAACTTAAAAATACAATATTGAAAGTAGAGGTGGCAAAATGGGTCACTTGTTTTTTTAAGAAGTTACTTAAATGGATTTAACAACTAAAGACTTAAGATAGGTAGGTCTTAAATGGGTCTTAAATTGATTGGATTTAGAACCCATTTTCACCCAAAATCTCACAATCTCTATCTTCTCTCTTTAACTTTACAAAAATATTTTTTATAAAAACCAAAATTATAATTATTTCTTTTATTTTTCTTTTCTTTTATTTTTTTCTTTTTCTTTCTTTTTTTTTTTTTTTTTTTCTTTCTTCTTCCTTTGGTCGCCGGCATGGCGATGGCCGGCGGCCGGCCAAGCGAGCTCGAGCTCGTGGGATTTGGCGAGGCGGAGGCCTTGCCGATGCTCGGCGAGCCTCGAGCCTCACCGATCTAGCGAGACTCAAACTCGTCGACGTCGGGCGAGGCTCAAGCCTCGCCGGATCTGGGCGAGGGGCAAGCTCAAGCTTGCTCGACGCTAGCGAGCTTCAAGCTCGCCCCTCACTTGAGATCTAGCGAGGCTAGAGCTCGCCAGTGTCGGCGAGCCCGGGCGAGATCGAGGCTCGCCCGTGGCGGCCGTCATCGTGGCCAACTGACCCAAAGAAGAAGAAGAACAAAAAAGAAAAAAGAAAATTAAAAATTATATTTTAAAATAAAATAATAATTAAAAAATAATTAAATTCGATTTTTAAAATAATTATTTTAAAAATTGTATAATACTATTTTAGCAATACTATTTTTAATATATATATATAATAAGCTTTTTTTAAGTTTAGTTAAATGGATCGAGTATGGTCGAAAAATTTACATTAAACATAAATGGTCATAAATGAGTTAATAGATCAATTTGAGTCAGACAATTAATAACCCGATCCAAACCCAACCCGATCCACTCATTTGACACCTTTAGTTTTTTTTTTTTTTTTTGGTCAGTCTACGCTAATCCTATTCTAACACTCACTCTCGGACTTCGCTTTTTCGCCTCCCTCGCTTTGCGGGCGTGGGAGTCGAAACCCACTCCCGAAATGAAATCGTCCCCACCCCAACGTCACGAGAAAGTGGGGATTTAAACCTCAACCTCCCTTCCAAGATGGAAGGGTGGCGTGGGGCGAACCCCCCAGTGGTTGACACCTCTAGTTGAAACGCACACGAACATATTAAAAATCCCTTAGCAAGAAGTTGGGGTTGGGTTGTAGAACGGACAAACGTCAGCCCAACTGCCGAATCACGATAAACAAGAACTGATGAACAAAGAAACCCAGATCGCAAAACAGAGAGGCCACGACGCTCTGCAACGATCTTGATGACCATGGCTTCCTCTTCGTTGCCCCAGCTATCTTTCGCCGGACACCCTCTTCTTCCTCGTAATTCCCGGGTCCAACCTCGTCCCCAGTTCTCGTCCGTTCGCTTCCCCTCGTTCAGTGTCCGAGCCAGCTCGGTTCTTGCTGTTGAGCCGGTACTCTTTCCAAAACGTTACGCCTTTTTCTTTCTCCCTCTTTCTTTTTCCCTGGTCAATTATGGAGTACAGGCTAAGCAGTGTTTTTCAGGCTGTTGGTAAACTGTAACTATGAATTTCTCTAGTGTTATCTAATGGTTTTCTCGCGTTCATTTTTCCCAAAGTTATCAAGGCTTCTTTCTTTCTTCCGTTAGTGTGCTTGTGAGTTAAAATTCCCATATCTCAGGACACGGGAACTCAGAAAGATCAAACTTTGGAGGTTGAGATATTTTCATGCCCGATATGCTATGAACCCTTGATAAGAAGAGGCCCATCTGGTCTAAACTTGTAAGTTCTGGAACTCATTATCTGGTTTAGACAACTGATTCTGCATAATGCTTCGATAGGATTAGTTCTGACTCATAACTTCAAAATTGTTCAGGGAAGCCGTGTATAGGTCTGGTTTTAAGTGTAAAAACTGCAATAAGTCATATTCCAGCAAAAACAACTTTCTAGACCTCACTCTTACTGCTGGTTTAAGGGACTATGTTGAAGTCAAGCCAGTGCGGTCAGAACTATTCAGGTATCACTAATTGTGGTCTATGACCAGGCTGTTTCAACTTGAATTATGGAATTATCATTGTTTAAGGGTTATCGTCATCTTTTACCTTTTAACCATTAGCTCACTCGCTCTTTACCTCCATATATGAAGTTATTTTCAGTTGGTTGGGGTGGAAAATAGGTAAGGGAGAATGAGTCCACACTTCATATGGCGAATGGTGATAATTGAGTCCTCTCTATTATAGGAAGCAGGTTTAGATTCCTCTATGGTTTGTTGCAACTTTTCATGGTGTGTCAACTCAAAGTATTGGCAAGGACAAGAAATAGGACATTGCCCTTTCCCAAAGGATGTGCTAGCTTTCTTGTACCCATTGAGAATAATACTCGGTCTTTTTGTAATTTCCTCTTCCTCAGCTCCTACTTTTCTGCTTAATTAACCCACCATCTTATTTGATTGCAAGGTACATAATGTATGTCCTTGCTCAATTTCTGCTCTATGTTGTCTTCTTTAGGTTGCCTTTAGGATTCACTAATAAATTTTATGTGGTGCATATGATTTCTCACCTCGCTTTCTTGCTTTTGCTAGGAGTCCCCTTGTTTCATTCTTATATGAGAGAGGCTGGCGTCAGAGTTTTAATGGCAGTGGCTTTCCTGGTCAAGATGAAGAAGTATGGTTTCTGGCTAATTTTATCCATTAAAATAATTAGCCATGAGGATTTGTGGAAGCTCATTTTGAGACTGCAATAGCTGTAGAAAATTTTACCTTGTACAATGTGTAAGTGGTGTTCTTATCATGGGCTAAAAATGAATATCGGCTTCTCCATTAAACCTTTATACGTGAGCAAGCCAATTCTAGTTATTGCTCTGCTAGATTTCCATGATAAGCTATTAATGGTGCAATCTATTGTTTGAATGCAGTTTAAAATGGCTCAAGAGTACTTCAGACCTGCAGAGGGTGGCCTTCTAGTTGATGTTAGCTGTGGGAGTGGTTTGTTTTCCAGAAAATTCGCAAAATCCGGGACTTATTCTGGAGTAATTGCTCTTGATTATTCTGAAAACATGCTACGCCAATGTTATGATTTCATTAAACAGGATGATGCTATTTTAAAAGCGTAAGTTTTTTCATTTGAGGGGGACATGCAACTATGGAAGCTGTCAAGTAAAATGTTATTCTCGTATGCCTGTGAAATTAATAAATTAAAGAGGAGATGACTTGTTATTCTGGTACATTTGCAGGAATCTGGCTCTTGTTAGAGCTGATGTTTCAAGGCTTCCATTCTCTTCTGGTTCGGTTGACGCTGTTCACGCTGGGGCTGCATTGCACTGCTGGCCTTCTCCTTCTAACGCTGTACGTTCCACTCTCTTGTTTAATCTAGCTCAGTTTTGTTGAGCCATACTGTCTCATAAGTCACATAGGCATCCCGGAAATTGACTAGATACTGGAGTTATATTCTGGTGCTTTATAAAATTCAGAATTAGTAAAGGGAATATCAAATAAGTAATGAGGCACCTGCCATCAAATGAATGTTTGGCTTGTAGTTGTATCACAGATGGATGTCATTCCAAGCAACTTAGCTTAGTATTTTGATTTTGATCACCTGAAGATAATTCTGTCTGGGTCATAGCGGGGATCTGTAGTGAAACTTGCAAGAGGTTTTACTGATTGCAAAATATAGTTGACCTTTGCTCAGCCATTATCACTTAGAATATGGTGAAGCCATCCTATCTTCAATGGTTATACTGGGAAAGTCACTTTGTGGAAGGATAGCTTAGCTTATTATCAACATAAAATTCGAAACTGGCCAGCTGCTTCTCATGGCCCTAGACATCTTTTTTGTGCTACTTGCTTTCGACAGAGATGAGCATTTGATTAGCCAACAATTGCCATTATAAACGGGGGAATTACCTTTCACAGATATCTGAAAGTTGAAGGATTTGTAGGGGCCTTAAGGCTAGAGGCAATTTCAGAGACTGCTGTCATCTGCCTCCAGAAGGCAGAAGTATGTCAGAAGCATCGCGAGAGAGGAGGGAGGGAGGGAGGGAGGGAGGGAGGGAGGGAGGGTCAGGCAGCAATAGCCAGTAGTCTCTGCTGTAAAGGAGTCAAGGATTTGTAGGGGCCTTAAGGCTAGAGGAAACTTCAGAGACTGTTGTTGTCTGCCTCCAGAAGGCACAGAAGTATGTCAGAAGCATCGTGAGTGAGAGAGAGAGAGAGGGGGAGTGGGGCGGGGTGTCTCTGCTGTAAAGGAGTCAAGGATTTGTAGGGGCCTTAAGGCTAGAGGCAACTTCAGAGACTGCCATCGTCTGCCTCCAGAAGGCAGAAGTATGTCAGAAGCATCGCGAGAGAGGAGGGAGACACTATGTTTTCTAATGAGTGATGAAGAGGGAGGGAGGGAGGGAGGGAGGGAGGGTCAGGCAGCAATAGCCAGTAGTCTCTGCTGTAAAGGAGTCAAGGATTTGTAGGGGCCTTAAGGCTAGAGGAAACTTCAGAGACCGTTGTTGTCTGCCTCCAGAAGGCACAGAAGTATGTCAGAAGCATCGCAAGCGAGAGAGAGAGAGAGCACTATGTTTTCTAATGAGTGATGAAGGGTCAGGCAACAATAGCCAGTAGTCTCTGCAGTAAAGGAGTCAAGCAACAACTCCTCCTGAGCAGAGAGGTTATTTTATGTGGTAATGCTAAAAGAAGCAGCAGAAAATGGGACAAATTGAATAGGTCCACAGCACAGCTATGGCATGGAAAGTAATTAGGAATGAAGCTTGCGCGACCAAATTGTATGAGGTGCTTAGTACCATTGTGCAGTTATGCGAAGGGTTACAAGGGTATTAGTGAAGCTGATGGTTTGGGATAAGTTAGCAGATTCATCCATGAGAGACCTCTAGTAAACTCGTGGAGTGTCTCATATATATACCTCTCCAGGCTATATTGACCCTGTATCAGGACACTGCAGTGGAAGAGGGGGATGAGGTGTGCTTGGGGAGTTTGAAATCTTTATAGCTCTACACGGTTACTAGCATAATTCTAGAAGCTGGGTTTTGGGGGGTTGTGGAATCTGTATTGTTTCAAATAACTTCTTGCAGGTAATTTAGAAGTTAGTCATTTGATATCTGCATGAAAAATAATGATAATTCATGGATCTGGTTTGCATGATTCTACAACTCCTCCCTAAAGTGCTCAAATCAAATTTCATCATGGTCAAATGTGGCTTAGCTCAATGATAGATTCAGTTTCTCTAATCATGGTACAATGATGTGAAAAAAGATATGGAAAAAAAAATTTGGTGATTACAGGTCAAATTTTAATGAGCTTTAGCTGTGGAACGAGCTCCTGATATACGCACTATTTCTTCATCCCCATCAAGTGGCTGATATAAAGTTCTCAACCCCTCTGCTGCATATGGGCAGATTGCAGAAATTACTCGAGTGTTGAGAAGCGGTGGAGTTTTTGTGGGAACCACTTTCCTCCGGTACACTCCGTCCACTCCCTGGATATTATTGCCTTTCAGTCAGGTACATCCGTATGCATACGCCTCAGTACATTAGACCCATTTTTATTCTTGTAATTAACTTCTAGAGCCATGTGAAACAAGAGAGGGACCACTTTTGTACACTTTAACCTGCATATAATGCTACTCCACTTGGAACATGAAGAGATGAAACCATGGAAAAAGAAAAAGAAAAATCACATACAAGTGGATTGCCGTTTCACCAAGGTCTGTGATAGAGGTTTAGAATCCGAAGATCTAATGCATGTGGATCAACAAGTAATCCATCTTGTGGACTGGTGGCGAGCCCAGTAGCTCTGGTTGTAGTATATTTCCACCTATATTTTTTTGTGTGACTGTTTGCAAGAACCACTTCACATTGCCTTGTAAAATGTAACATGTCAACTTGAGTTATAGCAACAGAAATCATGGAGCATGATTAAGTAATTCAAATTGCTGCAACAACAGATGCAAGATCTATTCAAATATGCAAAATGTATCCTGTAGTTGATAATCTAATGAGCAGATCTCTCCGAGTCTTTGTCAAACCATTCTCCCTAGGCTGTATCTGACCCTCTCCTCTCCGAAGTTGATATTTCTTAAGCAAATGTTCTTCTGATCCATACACATGTACCTTACACTGTATAACTGCATAGTGCAATTACTATATTTTGTGATACTTGGGCAGCTTCTGTTTGCCACATACCATGTACTCTTAAACTTTCTGATGTATGTTGGACGATCTCATCTAAGTTAAAATCCCTTGGAGATTATACTGTGAAGACAAAATGAAATGCACTCAGACAACACCATAGACCGTAAGGTTTCATCATTCATGGTCTTAGCATCTGTCTAGGTGGAATCCCACAGAACTCTTTTTCTGTACGGAGTGATTTGCCTGAAGTTGTCTAAAAGACGCTATTATTCTCATAATGCACATCAAGCTTGTTTGTGACAATGTTTGGTTGTGTGGCAGAGAGCATCACAGAATTACAGCTTTCTGACTGCTGAAGAGATCAAGGATTTGTGCACATCATGTGGTCTAACCAATTACACTAGCAAAATTCAGCAATCCTTCATCATGTTCTCTGCTCAGAAGCCTTGACACCAAATAATGCTCGAAATAAAGATGCTATTTGCCCCATGATTACTTTCAGTGTTTCTTCCTTATCAATAAAGTGGGTCAGTACATGATTTCTGTGAACATATGACATTGTAAGCTTGAGTTCTGGGGAGGTGTAAAGTATTGGATTGTTACCAATAAGAAAGATATGCGTTTTGGTGTGAGAATGATAAAATGTGAGGGCCTTCTTTGAGAGCTTCGAGACGGACTGAGATGACGGTGCAACGGCCAACGCCATGGTCGGTTTTTTTGTTAATGATGGTTTGAATTCAATGTTTGATGGTCCCTGATGGTCAACTTGATAAAAACATTGTGTTGGTCTGCGGGCAAACTGATCCAATCTGTTTGCAGTGTTTTGGTCACTGAAACAAACGACTCACGAGAGTTTTCTTTTGTTGTCCTTATCTTAGAAAAGGCCAAATTCTTGGAGCTGAACATAATGTTAACATGTAGACCAAAGAATTAAGTCGAATTGACTCTTATAATACTCCTTCTTTCAAAGGAAAAGAAGGGATTCGAATAATCGTTGGAGAGAGAAACTTATAATGTCGTTTGGATTCTAGCAAGAGAACGGAATGAAAAGTTATAAGTTATGACTGTGTCTTTAATGTCTTGCGTGATTGCAAAAAAGACTACAATAAAGGTAAAAACCGGGAAGAAGAGAAAAATATTTGATAAAAGCACCAATACCTCCAAATCCCTTCCACTCTTCCATATTTAGATGGATTTGCAGGGACTTTTGTCACTAAGGCTTCACGTCACCATCCATAACCCAATCCCCAAACTCTCTTACTGACTCGATGAACCAGTCTATGGAGCTATCCATTTTTCAAAGCCAACTATATAAGGAGGAAAAAATGCTAAAAATGAATCTTGAGAGGGGTTGGGTATGTGTTAAGAAATTTACATTGCAAATGAATGAATTAATTTGAATCGGATTATTTACCCAACTCATCTATTTGACAAGTCTAGCAACCGCAAATGAATGCCATGGAGATCTTGGTTTTTTAAGTTGTCTCATATATTCAATGATATTACTAACGTGTTCAATCTTAGTGTGCTTCTTAGTTGATGCGGTTGGGTGGGAACGGATGTTAGACTTGTGATCCAAATTCAGCTAGATGAAAGAGATTCAGAATTTAACTTCTTCATGAAGAATCTCCTTATAGCTAAGGGTGAGCTCTTTCAAATTATGTATAGGTTCCAATGAGTAGGTTCTAGGTTTCAAGTGAAACTATATAGAACTTGGAACCTAGAACCTACTTATTGGAACAGATTTGTCATTTTTTGAAATTAAAACATATTTTGCACAGTTTGAAACTTGAAACTTATCCTATTATAAGTTATAGTGTCGGTTTTAGAGTCTACCTAGATTCAACCTGTATTATTAATCGAATGATTGAAATGAGGCATCACTTTTATTGACCACCGCTTACTACTAATTCGCTGATCACATTTTATATTTAGATACATGAATAATATAAAATATTAACAAAGTAAAAGTCTCAGTCATAAATAATAGTTTAGACTAGTGGTTTCATATTATACACGACGCCACAAAACATTATAGAACCGCGTGAAGATATATATTAACAAAAACACAAAAAAACTTATTATAGGTTCAAGTTCTAGGTTTTAGGCTCTAAATTCCATTTATCTAGAACTTGGAGCTTATCCATCAAAATAGATTTTCTAATTTTTGGAACGCGGAACCTACCTTACATACTTTAAAACTTGATACCAAACAGGTTTCCATTGGTTTGATTCTCCAATTCTAGATTTTACCCTGAAATTATGCTCACTCTTGCTTATAGCCTTACAAATTCTAAATCCTCTCTAAAAAAATAAAGCAAAAAATCACAAGCAAGGACAAGAAACGCTATTGAAAAGAAAAAAGGGGAACAGATGGAAGAGTGAGAACGAGAAATGTGCCCTACGCCTGATATTTCCTATATGATCCTCTCTTTTTTTTGTTATAATTATATAAGTTTAGTCATCACACCAAAGTTTTCGTGACCCTAATGACAGGCACAATTAATTTGAAAGCTTGGTTAATTTGGGGAGCAAACAAGAGAATAGCCAATTCATATATGGACTTGTGATCTGCTCAACTTTTCACGATTCTCTTGGGCGTTATTAGAGAATACACATGAGCACAATTGAGGAAACACAATCGCAGAGGATATCACGGCCAAATGAAAAAAGTATTAATTAATTCAAAATATTTTAATTTGAACGAGTTATGTGTTATTATCCTTAACATGATTGATAAGGAAGAAAAAGATTTGTTGCATTTACACCAACACGCACGATCACACAGGGCACGATCTCTCTCTCTCTCTCTCTGCTCTTAAACGTTTCTTTTTTTTTTTGCAATTTCTGTCTTCTTCATTCTTCTTTGTCATAACAGGCAAAATGAGTTGGAGATACATAGGCGGGTTGCTTCTCATTTTCACTTTTGTGATCATGTGGGTCACTTCTGCAGAAGTCACTCAGGTTAGTCTCTCTCTCTCTCTCTCCGTGTTTGTGCAAAATTCATCCTTGCATTCCTTTTATCTTTTCTTTTGGGTAAAGAAGAAGAAGAAGAAGATATGGCCTCAACATTTCTTGAGTTATGGCGAGCTTTCTTTCTCAGGGTGCAGCTGAACTTTTTGAGGATGTTTTCATAGCACACGTAGTACTCCAAAACAAAGGATGTAAATCTGTGGGTCAAGTGGGATTACACAGAATCGCCACTGAGAATATTAAAATCCAGAAAAACATGCTCATCCTTTATGAAAAAGTGGAAAGATATAATAAGGTCAAGAGTCAAGATGCATCATGATCGTGCAAACATGTAAATCCAGGAACTTACCTAACGGCTTAGAAGTTCCGAGAAAGAGGGAAGTTGATCAGATAATCTTCGGTGTCCTTATTTTTCCATATGGGAGTAAATTCAATGCATTATCGTTTCATATTAAGCTAATTAACATTGCTAAGCATCCCTAAATTTGAGAATATACATCTAGATTAAGCCAACACAGCTTGCGTGGTTCGTCATACTTGTCCAATTTTAATCACGTGCTTTCCATTCCATTTAACAACTGAGTTATTAATCAGAGACACGACTTGATGTTGTTTTCAGAGTTTTCATTTGGTGATCGTAGTCATTTACATGGTTTAATTGGTGAACTATGTGATACTATTTTGTATTGCTTCGAATGTTGATCCTTAATTTTCTTTCCCTGCTAAGAAAAATTTATGAATTCGAAGAACATCAATTCCTCTGTCGCAATTACATTTACCAGCTTAACATATCAACCTGTTTAATAGGGTGTTTTTGAGAACTATGAGCAGCCATTTGCAGTGACCTATCTCGGGACGTCGCTCTTGGCTTTCTATCTTCCCATAGCATTCTTCAAGAACTGGTTATTGAAATCCCTAAAATCCCGCACTAGTGAAAGTGGTGATAGTGCAGAGACAAGTTATGCAATTTGCGCAGGTCCAAATTCTCCTGGCAAAAATAATGGGAAGCAGGGTGATAGTGAAATTGTAAATCAAGAAAAGTTGATTGTGGGAGATTCAACAGGTGAAGAAGTTCATTTACTTGAAGAGGGAAAGGCCTCTATTTCAGAAGCAAAAGATGATGACATTGTGGAACATGAGGAGAAGATGAAAAGCAAGCAAATTCTCAAAGTTGCCTGCACCCTTGCGCCTGGTTGGTTTATGTGTGAGGTGAGAGACCATTTTGTTTTTATGGTTAACGTTCTATACTGCGACTTTACTTTTAAGTGTCTGGTCATTTATTCCCTGATGCAAAGCATGTGATTTTCCCAGCTTCTCAAGTTGGTATAAGTGTCATTGTGGGGCTTACAGGAGAAGTACTAATTTACCAATATAAAATCATGCCTTTTCTCAGCATATTTCGTATTAAATTTGCCATCATTTATTATCCTCTACTGGAATTGATTGCAATGTCTGGTCTTACATGATCCTTTAATGATCTGCATGAGTAATAATGTTGAATACCGAGATAAAATTGCACTTCCTTTAGATATAGCATAGTTTTGAAGGGTGCTATTATTGTTTGCAGTATCTAATGAATGCTGCTCTTGCACGAACAAGCGTTGCCAGCTCCACGACATTGTTATCGACATCAGGACTTTTAACCCTTCTGATTGGTGCATTTCTAGGACAGGACTCTATAAGTGTAGTAAAGCTATTCTCGGTCTTTATCAGTATAGCTGGAGTTGCCATGACTGCACTAGGGAAGACTTCAAGTTCTGATCAATCACAATCGAACACAACTGTGTATGGAGTCTTTGTTTTCCAAATTCATTCAACTTCATAATTTTGTTTTCATTCTACTTGTTTCCTATTAGAGATCAAACATTCTTGTGAGATAGTTCTTTTGGAACTCGAATCAATTCAATGTAATAACGAAATAAATATGTTTAGTCCTTGCCTATCACCATCTGCATAATTCGTTCTTCCTAGGGTTTCTGCTTTCATTTCTCTTAATTTGTACTTTACTAGACGTATTGATTGAAATTACTGACCAGCGACTAATAAAGTCTTCTTCTTTTGTGTTCAATCTGCTCCTTCAACAACAGAGCCAACTCTCTTCTCGGAGATCTTTTTGCGATTCTCTCAGCTGCATTTGATGGACTGTTTGCTGGTACAACATTCTCTTTTTCTTCAAAATAAATTTTCTCTTTCAGTTGAAATTTTCAACAGAGATGTAGCAGCTAACACTAATCATATGAAAAATTTCAGTGCTTCTCAAGAAGTACGCTGGAGAGGAAGGCAAAAGGGTGGATATGCAGAAGTTAATTGGTTGTATTGGACTATTCTCGCTTCTCGCACTTTGGTGGCTTGGTAAGAATAATCCCTTAATTTCAACTTCCTAGTGAGCATAAGTTTTTTCGCATGATGGTGTGCAATTAATTTCCTGGGTAAGAGGTTTGAGAGGAAAGTGGGCAGCACTAATGCATATCCCTTCCATCACTGCAAGGGTTTAATTTAAAACGTGTTCCAATTATCTTGTTTGTATAATCTTCTTTGCGGAGGTAGTTCCTTGTGAATCCATGAGGGGGTCAGAGCAAAATGGATAGTTTAAGTCTCTGTTTCTTGCCATGTTCAGTTGTACTGGATGGTTGGTTCAGGTCTGCTAAGCTATCCAATGTTACCGTAAGGTTAACCATTTTGTACTCCTTTCGTCTCAGCATACATGCGCTTAAACTTAATAGACACGTCATTTGTAGAATGAATACCAAGTCAAGAAGAACTTAGAGACCGTCCCCCACCTTTTACAAATGGCTGAACTCTCGAATCCGTGCAGAAGATTTAGCAGCAATTGAACGGTTGACATTGACAATAAAGTACTAGCATGTAGAGTTAGACTTGAATGGGAAACATCAACAAGAGAAGAGTTAGACTTGAATGGGAAACACCAACAAGAGAATCAAATGCCCATCTGGCATTCCATGCTATGCCTCTGTCTTTGATGTTATGCAGTTAAAACCTAGTCACAGGCATTTTACAATTGTGGCTGAACATACGTTGAGCCATAAGACTTGTAAGTTGCATTAGTGGTGCAAAGTTTTCATATGGAAAGACGCATTTTAATGTTTTTCAAAATCTTGTACAGAACCGGTGGCAATAAAACCGAGTACTTTCTGTTCTTCAACAATGGTGCCTTAACTAATTTTTAATGCTCGGATTTTTTCAGTTTGGCCTCTCAATGCTTTAGACATAGAGCCCGAATTTGCCTTTCCTCAGTCTGCGGCCGTGGGGGGAGTCGTTCTTGCCAACGCCTTTGTCGGAAGTTTCCTCTGTGATTATTTCTGGTTAGTTCAGAGGCTAAACCTCGATGAATGGCGATTTCTACCTTCTCAAATCTGATCAATAAGACTCTTTAAGTTATTAATAGGGCTCTCAGCGTTGTTTGGACCACTCCCCTGGTGGCATCACTAGGTGCCTCCCTCGAGATACCCATTGCCATGTTGGAAGACATCCTAATACACGATCGGCGGTTTTCGCTGATTTACATCCTTGGCTCAGTCCAGGTACAGGACAGGAAATCACTGGGTCTACAAGCTTGGAGCATTGTTTTTTTATCGACTGATTTGTTCGTGGCTTCTTACTTGCAGGTATTCCTGGGATTCGTATTAGCTAACTGGTCAGATTGGTTCTCACAAAGATTGGCATCCAATTTTTGCATTCGTCGAAATAGTTTTGTACATGTGTACAACTGAGATACTCCGGGTCCAGGAAAACAGAAAAATCCATTGCTTATCTCAGCATGATCCTTCTTTAATCGATAAATAAATGGAAACGATTTCTTGATAATAAAAAAACACTCAGAACTAAATTGAAGTGGCAAATCAATTTCCATTTGCCGGGGCGAGTCATATATATGGATTTTAACTTTGAAATGGAAAGGCTGTTAACATCTGCTTTAAATAACAACGAAAGAGGTTAGGTTGTTTCGGGCTTTGCAGGAGCTGCAGGAGTTGTAGGATGGTTGACGGTCGGCTGATGTTTTGCAAATGCTTGAAACGCGCCCAGGCATGGAAGATTCTCAATGTTCAGGAGGAGAAAAATTTGCAATCATGGTTGATCTACCTTAAATAAATTGCTGCAATGCCTCGACAAATCGGAAATCAGATATGTATATAGATCCACAGTCTCAAGCAGACTGATACGTTCAAATAAGGTGAACAACACTTGCAACCTCCGTAAGCTGCATCAATGCAAAATAGCTGCTTCAAGGGTGCAGGCGACATTGAGATTTGTAGGCTTCTGTACAGCAGATGCCCGGGGGAAAGATCCTGCGATGGCTTGGAGGCTCTCTGCATGATGCATGATGCCTGCATTCAAGCCATAGACAGTGAGTTTCGACGACGACTTTTTCAGCTTGTTCATCGTCGAATCGGTTGATATGACTAGTCGCAGGCTTGCACGTTTGCATGGACATGTTATGAGGATAAATACCAAGTCATTGGGAGGTTTATACGTGTTTGCACCAAAAAAATGACCAGGTCATCGACACGTGGTTTATACGGATATTGTTTGCCCCATGGTTGATGACTAAGATTGCTATTGAAGTTGACGCACATTGATAAGTATCACCATTCGGTTGTCGACATATGAGAACGAATGATTAATGATGATCAATAAGGGTTTCGATTAGTAAAGATTGACAAACTATCAAAGTGTTGTGTTGGAAAAAAGATGAATGTATAAGGAGCATTCAAGACATAATTATAAGTATGAAATCACTTAAAAACATGGTGAATGGGATCGTGGAGCAACTCGAGCGCGTTTTTGAAGGAACAACGTTTGAGTACAAGATCATGGTATTATGAGAGTGTGAACACAAGACTTTCGAAAGTGGAGGAACATGGATACAATCACTGAAAACTGCGTAAGAGCAGTCATAGCAAAACCACTACAAATATCATCGCTCATCTACTCAATCACTCTTGGCACAAATCAAACAAATTTAATATCTTTTAGTTATCTTTATGTTCCTAACTGTACTTTAATTTTCCATACTTGCGTCGTCGATTAAATTATGACGTGTATATTTATCTTGGGTACTACATCGTCAATTAAATGTTGGCATAGTATCTTTGCATTCTCAAGCTTTGTCATTGATTAAATTTAAGATAATTTATTTACATCTATTTTGATGGGAAAATACCAAAAAAAAAAATATTAAAAGTATTGTAATTGTGTCATTTCAATTCAAACCTTAGATTTTTGCATTTGTATCAATTCAGTCAATCCATTTAATTTTGACCGGTGACACTAAAATATGGATAATTTTTAACAATTTTTTTTTCAAATTTTTTGAATTAATTTTTCTTTTTTTCTTTTTTGTCCTTATCTTTTTGTTTTCCTCCTTCTACCTCTAGCTGATTGCCAATGAGGGTCGGCAAGGCTCGCCCCAACTAGCCAAATCTGGCCAGGCCATGCCCAGAGATGGCATGGTCGAAAAGATTTTCTTTAGTTAAATAAGCCATCAAAATATTTCATCTTGTGAATGATAAAGAAGTCCATTGGAGATAACCTACAAAAACCGAAAAAGAAAACATTGAACGCCGCACAAACAGATTGAAAACTCCTTAGCAAGAAGATGGAGTTGGGTCGTGTGTTTAGATTCCAATCTTTTTCCCCTTTGTGGCCAACTTAGCCGGTTATTTCAATTGACGGCATCTTAGACTTTCTAATTAATGACGGTGTGTTTTAGCCTTGTCCATGATCTATTTATCGAGTCGATAAACACAAAGCATCAACGCCGAGAATAATCATTGGATCGAATTGCAAAAATGAAGAACAATATCACATAAAATTGGTATAATTTGATGAAGACAAAAAGCTTCTAGCTTCTAGAACAGGGAGTAGAGAGAGAACTCTTTTTGTCCTTTTTCCATTTGAAAGACACTGTGCAAAGTGGTTGCCGTAGATTCTACTCTCTTCATTTGAGAGAGTCTCTTGATTTCTAAGTATATCTTTATATTCCCTACTCAGAAGAGAATATTTCTGAATTTTACGTCCTAAAGTTTATACAAAATAGTTTAAAGACATATTCAAGTCTAAATATGATGTGACAAAGATAAAAGCTTCTAACTTCTTGAAGGGGGAATAGAGAGACAACTCGGGGTGGGAGATCCCGTGCTGTCCACCTATTCCCTCTCTGTCGGGAATATAAAGATAGCAGAAGAAATTATGAGGCTTGCGGTGATGAAGATAGACATCGCGTCGGAACTTCGGTTCTACCTGCCACCGGATAAACAAATATAGTAGCCTCCCATGCTTGGGATGAGTGAAGGTGGGTATAATGCCTACAGTTGGGCTAGCACGCCTTACGGCACTGTCCTCAACCACAGGCTAGCATAGTTCCCCCGGTCGAGGACAGTGACGGAGATAAAAGCTTCAAACTTCTTGAGGGGGAATAGAGAGACAACTCTTTTTGTCCTTTTTCCATTTGTTGTGGGGAAAACAAGAAAGCAAAGATGCGAGTTTTAAGATAATATCGCGAAATTTGTAAGGAGGCCCAGGGTACTTCGTTTGCGCATGCGTTTCCACATACCAGACGCGCCAGAACAGACAAACGTCAGCCCAACTGCCGACCTACAATAAACAAGAAACTGATGAACAAGGAAACCCAGATCGCAAAACTGAGAGGCCACGCCCCCCTGCCACGATCTTGACGACCATGGCTTCCTCCTCGATGCACCAGCTATCTTTCGCCAGACACCCTCTTCTCCCTCGTACTTGCCGGTTCCAACCTCGTCCCAGGTTCTCGTCCGTTCGCTTCCCCTCGTTCAGTGTCCGAGCCAGCTCCGCTGTTGCCGTTGAGCCGGTACACTTTCCAAAACGTTACGCCTTTCTTTTCTTTCTCTATCTTTCCTTTTCGCCGGTCTATTATGGAGTTCAGGCTACGCAGTGTTTTTTAGCCTGTGGGTAAACTGTAACTATGTATTCTCTAGTGTTGTCTTATTGTAATTCTTGCGCTCTTATTCCTCAGAAAAGAATGTAAATTATAATGAGAATTGACATGAAGAACTGTCAAGAACAACCTCAGAGCAAGACAGCTAACCAGTAAAAACTTTGATTGAGCCTTACTTGCTGAATTTTGCAGCACTTTTCTGTTTTTGTATTCCCCGTGGCATGCTCTTCAAGGTAGTCAATCTGATTTTGTGATGTGCTGGCTTTCTGATTGTAGAAGCCTTGTTAGTCCACAAGGAGTGTGATTTCGCAAATTTGACCCATCTCAATTTGTCACTTCGTTGGGATTATACTACGTAACCCTGAATGTTGGGAATTCAAAAGGCTGCAACATCAACCTAGAAAGGCAGGATATTTTACTGCCTCTTTGAATATGTGAGCCAACTAGGAAATTTTTTTTTCTGTGTTTGGGTTCAAAGGTTGAGTGGCCAGTACAGAGATTTCTCTAGTGTAGCAATTTAGTTTGTGATGCATTTACAGATGATTACTGTTATGGAGCGATCCAAGTTTGACCCTGAAGTATATTTCATTTTAATGAATCTGCTGCAGCTGAACCGTCTCAGTGCTCGATCTTCTAGTTTTTGAATGGCAGATTATGTGCCCAACACACTCAACTTTTTTGAAATGCCATATCTTTTGGGATATATGCCCATACCAACATCTTTCTGTGCTAGCTTCTTTCTTCCTTTAGTATGCTTGTGAGTGAAAATTCTCATATCTCAGGACACGGGAACTCAGAAAGATCAAACTTTGGATGTTGAGATATTTTCATGCCCAATATGCTATGAACCCTTGATAAGAAGAGGCCCATCTGGTCTAAATTTGTAAGTTCTGAAACTCACTATCTGGTTTAGACAACTAATTCTGCATAATGCTTTGATGGGATTAGTTCTGACTCATAACTTCAAAATTGTTCAGGGAAGCCGTGTATAGGTCTGGTTTTAAATGTAAAAAATGCAATAAGTCATATTCCAGCAAAAACATCTTTCTAGACCTTACTCTTACTGCCGGTTTAAGAGACTACGTTGAAGTCAAGCCACAGCGGACAGAACTATTCAGGTATCACTAACTCAGTCTAGCCAGGCTGTTTAAACTTGAATTATCGAATTATCGTTGTTTAAGGGTTATCTTCATCTTTTTCCTTTAACCATTACCTCACTCGCTCTTTACCTCCATATGTGAAGTTATTTTTGGTTGGTTGGGGTGCAAAATAGGTAAGGGAGAATGAGTCCATACTTCATATGACAAAGCGTGATAATTGTGTCCTCCATTTTAGAGGCAGCAGGTTTAGATGCCTCTATAGTTTGTGGCAATTTTTTCATGCCATTTCAACTGGAAGTATTGGCAAGGACAAGAAATAGGAGATTGCCCTTTCCTAAGGAGTGTGCTAGCTTTCTTGCACCCATTGCGAATGATACTTGGTCTTTTTGCAATTTCCTCTTTCTCAGATCATACCTTTCTGCTTAATTAACCCATCATCTTATTTGATTGCAAGGTACATAACGTATCTTCTTGCTCGATTTTTGCACTACATCTTCTTCTCTAGATAGCCTTTAAGATTAGCTAATAAATTTTAACCGATTCCTTACCTTGCATTCTTGCTTTTGCTAGGAGTCCTGTTGTTTCATTCTTATACGAGAGAGGCTGGCGTCAGAATTTTAACCAAAGTGGCTTTCCTGGTCAAGATGAAGAAGTACAGTTTCTGGCTAATTTTATCCAGTAAAATTATTAGCATATTAGCCATGAGGATTTGTGGAAGGTCATTTTGAGACTGCAATAGCTGTAGGCAATTTTACCTAGTGAAATGTGTAAGCGGTTTTCTTATCATGGGCTAAAAAAGAATATCGGCTTCTTCCTTTAAGCCTGGTATACATGAGCAAGCCAATTCTAGTTATTGTTCTGCTAGCTTTCCATGATAAGCTATTAATGGCGCAATTTATTATATGAATGCAGTTTAAAATGGCTCAAGAATACTTCAAACCTGCAGAGGGTGGCCTTCTAGTTGATGTTAGCTGCGGGAGTGGTTTGTTTTCCAGAAAATTCGCAAAATCTGGGACTTATTCTGGAGTAATTGCTCTTGATTATTCTGAAAATATGCTACGCCAATGTTATGATTTCATTAAACAGGATGATGCTGTTTTAAAAGCGTAAGTTTTTTTCATTTGATGGGAACTTGAAATTATGGAAGCTGTCAAGTAAAATGTTATTCTCGTATGCCTGTGAAATTAATAAATTAAAGAGGAGATGGCTTGGCATTCTGGGACATTTGCAGGAATCTGGCTCTTGTTAGAGCTGATGTTTCGAGGCTTCCATTCTCTTCTGGTTCGGTTGACGCTGTACATGCTGGGGCTGCATTGCACTGCTGGCCTTCCCCCTCTAACGCTGTATGTTCTGCTCTCTCATTTAATCTAGCTTAGTATTATTGAGCCTTACTGTCTTATGAGTCATGTAGGCATCCCAGATATTGACTAGATACTGGAGTTATATTCTGGTGATTCAGATTGAGTAAAGGGGATATCAAATAATTAATGAGGTACCAGCCATCAAATAAATGTTAGGCTTGTAGTTGTATCACAGATGATGTCATTCCAAGCAGCTTAGCTTAGTATTTTGATTTTGATCTCCTGAAGATAATTCTGTCTAGGTCATAGTGAGGATCTGTACTGAAACTTGCAAGAGCTTCTACGGATTGCAAAAGATAGTTGACCGTTGTGCAGCCATTATCACTTAGAATATGGCCAAGCCATCCTATTATACTGGCAAAGTCACTTCGTGAAAGGACAGAGCTTATTATCAACATAAAAATTAAAACTGGCCAGCTGCTTCTCACGGCCCTAGACATCTTTATTGCAGTACTCGCTTTTAATAAAAATGAGCATTTGATTTGCCAACAATTGCCATTATAAACGGGGGAATTACCTTCCACAGATATCCGAAAGTTGAAGGATTTGTAGGGGCCTTAAGGCTAGAGGCAACTTCAGAGATTGCCATGTCTTCCTTCAGAAGGCAGAAGTATGTCAGAAGCAAGGGAGGGGCGCGCGCACATGCGAGAGAGAAAGAGAGAGAGAGAGAGAGAAGAAGGGAGGGGGTGCGGGAACATTTAGGACTTGAATGCACGTCCCCTGAACATGATGTTAACGTCACATGGAGCTTAAGTGAGTTTGAAAACTTGCTTATGGAAGAAGGTTGAGAATGCAGACAAATGACAAAATGCTAGTGCTGTTTTTATTAATGAGTGATGAAGGGTCAGGCAACAAGAGCCAGTAGTCTTTGCTGTAAAGAAGTCTACCAACAATTTCTCCTGAGCAGAGAGGTTAGTTTATGTGGTCACGCTAAAAGAAGCAGCAGAAATTGGGACAAATTGAATAGGTCCACAGCACAGCTACGGCATGGAATGTAATTAGGAATGATGCTTGCACAACCAAATTGTATGAGGTGCTTAGTATTATAGTGCAGTTATGCGAAGGGTTACAAGTGTATTAGTGAAGCTGAAGGTTTGGGAGAAGTTAGCAGATTGATCCATTAGAGGCCTCTAGTAAACTCGTGGAATATTTTGCATATATACCTCTCCAGGCTATATAGACCCAGTATCTGGATACTGTGGTGGAAGAGGGATGGGGTGTGCTTGGAGAGTTTGAAATCTTTATAGCTTTACATGGTTACTAGCATAATTCTAGAAACTGGGTTTTGAGGGGTTGTGGAATCTGTACTGTTTCAAATAACTTCTTGCAGGTAATTTAGAAGTTAGCCATTTGCTATCTGCACGAAAAATAATGATAACTCATGGATCTGGTTTGCATGATTCTACAACTCCTCCCTAAAGTGCTCAAATCAAATTTCATCATGGTCAAATGTGGCTTAACTCAATAATAGATTCAGTTTCTCTAATCACAGTACAATTGTGTGAAAAAAGATATGGAAAAGAAATTTTGGTGATTACAGGTCCAAAGTTTAATGAGCTTTAGCTGTGGAACAAGTTCCTGATATACACACTATTTCTTTATCCCCATCAAATGGCTGATATAAAGTTCTCGACCCCTCTGCCGTGTATGGGCAGATTGCAGAAATTACTCGAGTATTGAGAAGCGGTGGAGTTTTTGTGGGAACCACTTTCCTCCGGTACACTCCGTCCACTCCCTGGATAATATTGCCCTTCAGACAGGTACATCTGTATGCATACAGCTCTAACATTAGACCCATTTTTATTCTTGTAATTAACTTCTAGAGCCGTGTGAAACAAGAGAGGGACCACTTTTGTACACTTTAACCTGCATACAATGCTACTCCACTTGGAACATGAAGAGGTGAAACTATGGAAAAAAAATTATATACAAGTGGATTGCCGTTTCATCAAGTTCTGTGATGGAGGTTTAGAATTTTAACATCTAATGCATGTGTATCGACAAGTAACCCATCTTGTGGACTGGTGGCTAGCCCAGCTGTTCTGGTAGTAGTATGTATTTCCACCTGGATTTCTTGTGTGACTGTTTTCAAGAACCACTTTATATTTGCCTTGTAAAATGTAACATGTCAACTTGAGTTATAGCAACAAAAACCTTGGAGCATGATTAAGCAATTCAGATTACTGCAACAACACATGCGATCTATTTCAAATATGCAAAATGTATTCCGTAGTTGATAATCTATGAGCAGGTTAGTCTGGATCTCCTTTCTTGCCCAGAATCTTTGTTAAACTATTGTACCTAGGCTGAATCTGACCCTCTCCCTTCCGAACTTGAAATTTCTTAAGCAAGTGGTTCTTCTGATCCATACACATATACCTTACACTGTATAACTGCATAGTGCAATTACTATACTTTATGATACTTGGGTAGCTTCTGTTTGCCACATACCATGTGCTCTTAAAACTTTCTGATGTATGTTGGACGATCTCATCCTAAGTTAAAATCCCTCAGCGATTATACTGTGAAGACAAAATGAAATGCTCTCAGACAACACCAAAGACCGTAAGGTTTCATCATTCATGATCTTAGCATCTCTGTCTAGGTGGATTCCACAGAACTTTTATTCTGTACGGAGTGATTTCCCTGAGGTTGTCTAAAAGACAATATTATTCTCATAATGCGCATCAAGCTTGTTTGTGACAATGTTTGGTTGTGTGGCAGAGAACTGCTCAGAATTACACCTATCTGACTGCCGAAGAGATCGAGGATTTGTGCACATCATGTGGTCTAACCAATTACACAAGAAAAATTCAGCAATCCTTCATCATGTTCTCTGCTCAGAAGCCTTGACACCAAGTAATGCTCAAAATTAAGATATTATTTGCCCCATGATTAGTTTCAGTGCTTCTTGCTTATCAATAAAGTGGGTCAGTACATGATTTCTGTGGACATATGACACTGTGAGCTTGAGTTCTGGGGAGGTGTAAAGTATTGTGTTGTTACCAATAAGAAAGAGATGCATTTTGGTGTCAGAATGATAATATTTTTAGGGCCTTCTTTGAGAGCTTCGAGAGGGACCGAAAGGACAGGCAACGGCCAACGCCACGGTCGATTCTTTTGTTAATGATGGTTTGAATCCAACGTTTGATGGTCCCAGTAGGTCAAGTTGATAAAAACAGTGTGTTACTCTGTGAGCAAACTGATCCTAGAATTTTTTCTGTCATTCTTTTCTGATGAAAGACCAAGTTCTTGGAGCTGCACATAAGGTTAACATGCACACCAAAGAACTAGGTCGAATTGACTCTTTGAATGTACCTCATTTGACAAAATAAGAGAAAGGAATGAAAAGTAATATGATCTGACTTTTAGTGTCCTTTTGCATAATTGTAATTTGGGAAAGAAAAATATATTTAAGAAAAGCAACCGACTCCTCGGAATCCCTTTGAGCTCTTCCATATTCGAATGGATTTGCGGGACTTATAACGTACATCAAATTAATTACTCCCGACCCCACCTCTAAATGGACTCTAGGTAAGCAATATGTGTACGAAATCTTGTGATATTCATGGGATTCCTTGTAAGCCTCGATATATAGGCTCTACACTTACGTACTACAATCAATCCCGTCCATTGCGGTAATGATCTGTACATGGAAAACCACATTATCGCTTTGGATCTTTTTTCTTTTTAGAGAAGGGGCTCTACATGTGAGCCACCTCCTATGATCTTGAGTAATATATGTTATATGTATATAAATCAAAACTGGGTTGTGAATATAATAAAGGAGGGTGCATGTGAAGGAGGGATGGAGTTGTAAATAGAAAGGCATTTGGACTGGGGCAAAGGGATCCCCTCGTGCGGCTCACCCGCTGACCCAAAACTCTTGTTTGTTCTTCCTGCTGCTTCTCCTTTGACCATTGACCACATCCCAAAAGAATAGAAAAACCCGAAAAATGAAAAAAAATTAACCATAATTACACAATCGAAAACTTAGAAAAAAGAATAATTTTTTCAGTACAAAGCTCCTGGAAAGCCTTCCTCTTTAATTTTATTTTTTTTCTACAAGTCTGCATGAATAAATTGTTGAAAAATATTTCATGTAACGATTACATTATTATTATGATCGAGCCAAAAAAAAATAGAGTTAATCAATATGCAAAGTATCGAAGTTTTTCCCCTTTTTGTTGAGCACTTTTCTGTACATTGATTATGTGCTATGAGGCAAGAATAAGTTTTGAAATTTAAAGTACCTGAAGTTATATATTTTATGCAATAAGACATTTTCCCACTTAGTGTCGACTGTATCATTGGATCCTTTGCACGTGAGGTACTTCTTTACTACATCACCATGCACCTTTTCATGGCACGTGGGGGTTGCCCATTCTTTGAAACTTTTGCCAAAAACTTTTTTTTTTTTGGCCCTTTTTCTTTCTTTCTTTCTCTTTTTTTTTTTTTTGCCCACTGTTCGAAGGTTTTCTGTTTTGAATGTTATTTTTACAGAGTGAGTTGATTTTCAAATTAGATAAATGGAGGTTGCACGTGAGTAGTCCCTAATTCCAATGGTCGGTTCTGATAAATCAAGGGGCACCGCACCCATTAACCGAAAGGTTGTTTCTACGTTCGTGACAAAATCATTCCGATGTTGTCTTAAATGTGTGGACAATATTTGCTCTTCTTAATTTGTCTTATCTTTTGGTAATGAATCCATTCTATATTCAAAATCTCAAAATTTATATATTGTACTCTCCTTCTCAATGATTTTAATAAAAGAGGAAACGCATGGTATCTTGTCCATTTTATGCACCGGTTACATCGGTGTCATGTAAAAGAAATTAATCACTTTAGGATAATATGTTGCATATCATAGAGGGAAACTAATAGGGTTTTAAATTAATAACAAAATCTAAGCATTGATTAGCTTATTTCTCCATGTATCAATGGCAATCGCTAAAAGCCATACATAAAATACTATTTCATCTATTGTAGACAAAAAATTGTGGTCATAATGTGAAATTAAAACAAAAGGGTTTCAGTTTTTTTCATTCTAAATATAATGTGGATAATCATCAAAAAGAAAATATAAGAGCTAGAAAAAGGGCAAATCTCATGCTTGTGAAAAAATTGACAATTACATTAAGCACATAATTCGCAAATGAATCCTCTTAAAAATATAACCAAGACACTGAAGCACGATACTCTTGAAGTTAAATTATTTTTTACTACAACGCCAGTAAATAAAAGTGTATCAATTTTATCTACCGCATTGTCCTATATAATCTCACTTACACAAGCATATCCTAAAAAAATACAAGATTGAGCTAGCAATAGATTATTCGCAACTAGAAAATATAATCGATACATTAACTCAATGAGAAATAAAAATCTAGATTAAGATCTCATTTCCATTAGGGTTTAGATGTATCGTGTCATCATAATAACACGTTGACATAATTTTGCAAAGGCGTGTTAAACTAATGCTTGAAAAATATATTGGGTGAATTTAAAAATTTATTTACTATTACGGGTAAACAAGTGGATCTCTTCGTTCAACAACGTGTAGATGTAAATATTGAATTAGAATAGATGCCCAACAATAGGAAGATTCAGAGGACAACTTGACCTGAAAATTCCACGTATAACCTGACTAAGGCAGTGGTCAATATGCCTATGAACTAGCTTCGTCAGGACTCTAGGCTCAAAAAATGATACAAAAATTCTAATAAAAATTAAAATAATTATATTATATTAATCCACGATTAGATGGCTTGATATTGCAAATTACTATCTTTAGCAACTGCTCTTATAATCATGGTTATATATGGAGTGCCTTCATGATTTTAGAGAAAAGAGAAATCTCAAGATGCGGTAATTTCACGACGCCAAAAGATATTAAAATACGCAAAGTTAAGATTTTTTTTTTTTTAAAAAGAATTTATTATGGTCAAAAGGGAAAGTACCAACATATGATAGAGAGCTACACCCATTCAAGTACATCGAACGTATCAATGTACATTGAACGTAACGTAACAAATTATCATAAGGTACTTATTAACAAACATTCACTCATTCATACTTTTTCCTCTAGTCCTTAAGGTAGAAGAATGGGTGGTAACATTGGAGTCAAACACTCGACGTCAAGAAATGAGTGAAAATCCTCTCGACTAGGCCAACTCGTGATTTCAATGATTAATCTTTTATAAGTATATTATAGTGTTTTTAGAAGGATCCATTTAGAATGATTCTTATTTTTTAGTTTCTTATAACTATTATCATTGGCTTTTTAGTACTGGGAAAAGTTATTATTACAATTATTGGTCATTACTTACTGAGCATATTTTAAAACTTATGTAAGGAATGCAATTAAATTCAAAACATTTTGATCAATTCAATCTTGTCACGAATTTTTCTTAATAAATGCAATCAAGTTTTCTTGGATGCCTAGGACCAACAATCACCTAGGTGATTGCCTTAATATTCCACTTCTCAATATAAACTTCGGACTTGATAATACTTTTGAGTAAAATTTCTCAGACTTGATCACACTAATTTAAAGGATTAGGAGTCGGATTTGATTACTTTAATTAAAAAGTTTAGAATGTGATTGCATTTGGCATAGGAGGCGTTTTGCATTGAAAAAGATTGAGAGATTGCATGCTTAACTTTGCAATGGCAAACCCCAGCTCAAGCAAGAACCATGTTAGACAAAAGGAAGACTAATTAGGAATTGGTCCCCCAATAACAGAGTATTTAATATAACACATAGCAAACCCCAAGATTAGCCCTTGGTTGGAGCATAGAGGCGCGATGAACAAGGCGGCCTCAAAATTAGCAATGGGAAAATCTAATTAATTAGAGTCATTAATTTTGCCTTCCTTGTGCTTAGTGAGTTGCGTTCGTGATTGCATGTTCGCTCCAAATCCACACGGACAAAACACATAATTATTTGAACTCACGACACAACACAACAAGATCTCCTCCTCCCTTTTGAGCGAGCGAGCGGAGTGGAGTGGTTGGTCGGTCCAAAGTTGCCGTGTTTGATTCCCCCAAAAACCGGGTGAATTTCCTCGTACATGTCTCTCCTTTTGCTGTGGCAATGCCTTTGATGGCAAACCCACCTCCAAAATTAGGGCAAAAAGAGAGAGAGAGAGAGAGAGAGATAAAAGGAGAAAACCCATCACCTGGGTTTAGGAAATTGTGTTTTTCAAGCCGAAGTATCGGTGATTAAGGTTCACTAGCTTCCTCTTTTTGGCACTTGTCTCCTTGTATCCCGTGACATAAGGAAAATCAAGAGGAGTAGGATCCATATTGAAGAATCCTTTTTCTCTTCCTATGCTTAGATGATTTTTCCCCTAGGGAAAAAAGAAATTTGTTTGATGATGAGAGCGTGTTAAATAAGATTATCGTGGAGGGTTTTTCGGTCTTGAATATTAAATTTGGGCAATCAAATGAACTGAATTTGCGGTCGTATGAACACACCAACTAGCCAAGCTGCAAATCAAAAGGGATCTTGAGTGGAGTTTTGAATTCTTGGATCCCTAAAAACACACAGAGAATCCACTGCTGCTTGAATAGGTTCAATTTACTGGTGGTGGACAGGGAAAGTGGTGGGATGCTGCCTCCTTTGTAAATTATACATTTATACTTTTACCCTGATCGAGTAAATATTTATATTCAAAGGGTTTAGTCCAAAGGTAAATAATCACGATTCCAAGCCTCAAGAAACTCGAGATATCAAATTTTCAGTTCTTACTCCAAAAACTACTGCACCTAACGAAGAACAAATAATTCATCAGTCACGAGGATAGATCAATGCATGAAAAGAACTAATGCCGTACTTATTCGCAACTACTTGGCCCATAAAAAGGAATCCCTTGGCACTTCAAAAATCATCGAATGGCAAGTGATTTTTCTTGTGTGAATCCTATTTCAGTAGGAATTTAATGAGTCCATCCGCTTTTAAACCCATCAACACTCAACGAGTATTGTATATCTTCATTTGACATTTTCATTAAGTCGATTGTTGGTAAAGGAATTCTCAGGGCAATATCGTTACTTACTAACATGTTATGGTCAAAAACATTTTGTGATTGAGAATTTTGTAAATTTCAATCACATAGGCTTTTAAACTATTACAATATCAAATCATGCATTCTCCCAATAAGTGGAAACAGTCTCACAAAATTTTGCACCCAAATTATATCAAATATTAAGGTGTTACAGTTGACAACTATTTTTTGATCAACAATTTTCAATATTTCAATCACATAAAAAATTATGTCGAATCCCTTCGGAGGATAAAATTTCCACTTAATTTCGTTCTTATTTTTGCCATAAAAATTCCCTTATTGATATAGACTGATTAACTAGCCCAAATATTTTCAAATGCACTTTTCCTTTTCGATATCATCCTTTTCGCAAAAGTGATCTAACTAGAGCTCAGAGGCCGGTGTTGCTTTATGCTTGATAATTACTTCATTTTGAAGTAAGGAATGTAGAGTTGACCTGTCTCCACAAACACATACGTATGCAAAATCTGAGAAAGTAAATAGCGTAAGTTTTGGAACAACAGGAACGAAATCTTTGTCTAAACTATTTTACCCATTTACCCTAGTGAAAAAGATTGTCGTTTATGATATTTTGACAGCAAAAGAAGGATTATATATGCTTTTTCGGTCGCATTTTTTGACTTCTGCCGTGGATCTTGCAAAATTCCGAATGAAACAGTAATATCGTTGACATGAAAGGAGCGGAGTCACTTAATATAATCATTCAACCTATGTATTCATAATTTTCTTGTGAGAAATGATTGATCATATTTATCGTGTCGATGCAATGAAGTCATGCAAAACGCATTAGAAAAGGTCTTGATGGACCAACCTATCATGTTTTATGACATGTAAAGTAGTAGCCGGATTCCATTTTTACCGTGAAACACAATTACTCACATCAAATCAAGCTGTCATGCAAGAAACAGAAGATTTTGTCAATGGCCGATCATTACCATATCAAGAACAATATATCATCAAAAGGGGCTGTCCAAACCAAGTTTTACCTTCCATAAATTATTACATTGCATGTGGACTGGATGGCTTCCACTACACAAATTGTAATTTGAACGCACAAAAGATAAAAATGAATTGTGTGTCTCAAATTTCAAAGTCCACACACACCAACAAGTTGCTTGGCTAAGCCCGAGATCAGAGAATCAAAAAGAAACAAAAGGCAACACATATGAGCTAAAGGCACCTCCTCCAATGTAAGTGCAATATTTTCTTTTTTTCTGATTTGGTCAAGTTAGGTTTTTTTTTTTTCAATTATTTTTTTACAAATGGCAAGTGATAGCTCTCAAGCCAAGGAGATGATAAACATTAGTTTATGAGACTTCGAAGTGAATGGGAGACACGGAAACAGCGCCCACGTTCTCCTCATATCTTACTCCCTTACTTTAATGCTCTCTCTCTCTCTCTCTCTCTCTCTCTCTCTCTCTCTCTCTCAAAAAAAAAAGATAAATAAATATTTTTTAAGAAAAAAAGAAAACCCTCTTCCCAATTGACAAAATGTTGGTTCTCTCAAAAATCAAAGGGACAATAAATATATACCCTTCCCTATCTTGTGATTCTCCATAAATACTCATCTTTCCACACACCGTTCTCTCTCTCTGTGCGCCTCTCCTCTTCCTTCCCTATCTTCTGATTACTGGTGTCTCAATTCCACTTGCTTACATCCTCAACTTTGTGGCTAGCGTGTTGTTTGGGTTGATCACGTATACCATGGTGAGTCTCTCTCTCTCTCTCTCTCTCTCTCTCTCTCTCTCTCTCTCTCTCTCTCCCTCCCTGCTTGGAGTTTCTTATGATCTGATGAGAATTTTGGGTTTTGGATGGTGCTTTTAGGGTGTTCAGAAGCCTGCATGGTTGGATGCTCTATATACACAGAAATTCTTTGCGGGGTGCTCTTACCATGAGAATGCAAAGAAGAATGAGAAGAACGTATGCTGCCTGGATTGCTGCGTTAGCATATGCCCTCATTGTATTCCAATCCATCGCTTCCACAGGCTCCTCCAAATTCGACGATATGTGTACCATGATGTCGTCCGGCTAGAGGATCTCCAGAAGCTCATCGACTGTTCCAACGTCCAAGTAATGATCGATCGCCAATAAATATACTGAAAAGATATAAAGAACTTCCTAGAACTTTGTAAGCCATATGTGATATGATTTAATCTTATTGATTATCTTGATTTCTTGAAATCTAGGCATACACAATCAACAGTGCTAAGGTGGTATTCATCAAGAAAAGACCACAGAATAGGCAATTCAAAGGGGCGGGGAATTATTGCACTTCCTGTGACAGAAGCCTCCAAGAACCCTTCATTCATTGCTCTCTAGGGTGCAAGGTAACTTTATTTCTTTACCAACAATTAATCATGTTGTTTGATTTTCTTTTCATGCATAATTATGAGAAGATCAGGAAATGATCATTCAAAGCAACCCCTGGAGAAAAAAAATTCGGGCTAATTACACTGTAATCCCCTCAACAATAAGAATTCTTGCTCATTCAAACCCTAAAAACACAAAAAAAAGTGGCTTTTGATTGATGTTATCATACTGTCAATTTTTGCACTTAAACCATTTTTGTCTCATTTGCTAGATATCATATGATCTCAGCTTCTTCCTTACACTGTATATACACATACACACATAACTATTTTCAATCCTAAAATTTTCTTGACATCCTTCTTTCGTAAAATCTGTTACTTAAGATAACATCACGCCTTACTTTTTGAAGATTTCGGAAATACAAATTTAATAGTATATCTATCATTATAGTTGAAAGTGTGAATTCCGAACACCATTTCAACTAGAGTATCAGATATCAATAAGGGTTTACAAGAATAATCACCATCGCATGGATTGTAAAATTCTTTGTCCTTGTACTTGAAGGTGGACTATTTGCTGAAACACAAGAAGGATCTCAGTCCCTACCTAAGGACATGCAAGACCCTACAACTGAGCCCCGACTTCTTGTTCCCACAAGACATGGCCGACGATGACATGATGACCAACGAGACGCAGCACTCGACCATCGTCGACTGCAGCGACGAGCCGATGAGCGACTCCTCAGGCTCGTCCGGGTCAGAGATCAACAACAACATGATGATGATGAGCAACAGCATTGCATGCAGTGGAGAGATTGTGCGCAAGAAGAGATCGAGTGGACACTACAGCGTGTGTGGGAGATCAGCAAATAAGGTGTCCCAGGAGGACATAATTATGGCCTCCAGCATCAGTAGTACTAGAAGAAAAGGCATCCCCCATAGATCTCCTCTATGTTAGAAGAGAGGAAAAAGAATAATATTAACTTCAAGTCCTTTTTTAAACAAATTCTATCAAAATTTTGATTTCCTTACTTTTGACTGACTCTCTCTCTCTCTCTCTCTCTCTCTCTCTGCGGGTCTCGTTTGGAGTAAAATAATGGGTTGGTCGGAGAGTTTGTCTTAATGGCATCACGTGATTCCCAGTTCCAAGTTATCGGCAGTACAATTTTCTAGGGTTTTACATTGTAATTGCTTGGAGTCATTATTATATATACAAGTCATGAGCTGATTAAGCTCGATCACTATGGACCCAAAAAGAGTTTCAAAATTGATGAATGACTCCTCTCATGATCTTCCTTGTAGATCTCCATGTTGTGGAATGCTTTTATAATTCACAGAAAATTCATGGACTAATAAAATACATCTGCAACCAATGTTAGAGATAAATAAATATCTCATTCCTAAGGGACAATGTTACGTGGATCGTGACCCGAGCCCACACCTACTGTCATGAATTTAGGTTAGTGAACTTATAATCCCTTTTTAGATATTCAACATATTTTACAGGCACCAGTTATATTTTCCAATTCAATGTCTGAAATTTAACTCATCTAAACGGTCCATTAATTGAGAGAGAGAGAGAGAGAGAGAGTATAAAGTTCTAAATAGGATTTGACCAGTCAAATTCCTCCTGCCATTCTCATTAAGAAAAGTGTGTGTCTTCTGCTGGGAACTCTAAGTTTACCTTTATAGAAATAGTTGTTGTTTGAAAAGGGGTGTAAAGGCTAATCATAGCGTGTTATTTTAGAAGACAAAAAGGGGGAATCTAGAACAGTCATGGAAGAAAAGCAATGAAAGCGATGCGCATAGATAATTTATGCTAATAAGTTTTACTCTAGATTTAAACGGAAAGCACATGGAAATAATCAATGGCTCTTGAATAAGTTGTGAGCTACGGAGATCTACATTATCATATAGTCCAATCCACTTATTGATTTCGAACAATGCTTCGTTTCTTAAGCTTATTTATCCCCAAAAAAATATAAAGCGTAGAGTATACATACTCTTATAATTACATTAAAATAAGTTCTTTTTCTATTCGAATTGCCGTGTTGTTAGGGCGACAAAGGCGTGAGTGGGTTTCAATCATATAATCAAATCTTGACATATTCTTGGAAGTCCCACATTTACTAGTATTTTTTTTTTCTTTTTCATGGTACCTGAATAATCAACTTTTCCTTGATATATGTCGTTGAATTGATGAATAATTTGCCTTTGGTATAGGTGATAGGAAGAAGATAAAGGAAATAGGAATTAAAGGATGACAGCTCGACCTTGCAATGAGGTTAACTGTGCATTTGCGCTAAGCTGCGCTCAATCAAGAATGGAGCCAAAAATTCGAATACTAAGTTCTAAATGTGGAAACTAGCTGAAAATGAAAATGGAAATAAAGGTTCGTTCCGTCGTACATGGAAAAATGAATGGGGAATATGCCCTAGTTTATAATTACTAAATGATAAAGGAGTGTTCCTATACTATCAACCATAAAAAAAAAAAAAAAAAAAAAAAAAAAAAAAAAAAAAAAACGTAACTGTAAGAGATCTCTGTGTGACAAAGTGACAGGATTAACCCAACAAGATCAAGCTGTCGGGAGATGATGCATCCTAATGGTATTGAGACTAGACACCATTTAACCATTGTCTAGCCACAACGTTGCCACCGCCAACTAAAAAGCCATGCGTACATTGGTCCTTAGATCCGTTTGACCATTATAGATTGTAAGGCATCTATAAAGCCATGCGTACATTGGTCCTTAGATCCGTTTGACCATTATAGATTGGAAGGCCACTATAAAACAATGCACATCATTGGTGTTCCAAGTGTCCTTAATGATGAATATTTGTCCATACATATTGCCAACTATCACCCAGAGTCACCACTTGTCAACCGCCTCTCGACAACACATGAAGAAAGAAAACCTCTAGGCAAGGTACATGGCTCATTTAGGCAATGGCTGGACTTTTTAGAATCCAATTTTGAATTCTCTTTCTACTCTTCCCATCATTTGACTAAAGGATCCAGGTCGTAAATATGGACATCTTAACCCCAATTTTGTAGTACATATCAATTCTCGAAGCTAAACTTTAGTTGGCAAGATGGTCCCTGAATTTAGCGTTAACACTGGACATGAATTGGTGATGTAATCGAGAGGTCTTAACAATATAATCACAAACATTTAAGTGTCTTCTAACTCAAAATATTCGGTCAACGTCTTAATCTTTAAATAACAGTATTGTTTAACGCCGCCGAGGAGCCTGCTGGCTTTAAAGCCCTAATGAGTGATATGGAGAGCATAGGCCTAGACCCAGAAACTTAACCGACCCAGATGAGAATTTCTAGTGCTATAATTTCTTTTATTTCTCTATGTGCTCCATGGCCCGTATCGAATTCCTTGTTGGGCTAGGTCCGACTCTTGTGAGGCCCACCTCATCATCTTTATAAAAAGAAAAAAGGAAAAAGTTAGGGCTGAATGTTCATGATTTTATGAGAGAGAAAAGTGCGATTCCCTTTAGCAGAGAGAAAGAGGCCGACTGCCTCGCTTTGAAAAGGAGAAGAGGCAGTCCAGATTTGATGGTGAAACTTTATCGGAATTGATTGGAACTTCAGTATGTCGTTCCCCAGTCCAAGATCTATGAGTTGATCGCTTTTTTTCGTTTAAATCGCTCTCCAAGCTTTCTCGCTCATTTTAAGTTAATCCATCTTTAATCCATCTTTACGGTAATGATATATTACTGTTTTGGAGAAAATTACCAAGAAAATTTAAAATCTATTGGAATTTTTCAATTCAGTATAAAACTTTTTTCTATACCAATTCGGTCTTAAATATTTTTTAATTATATCAATTTACCCATCCAGGTCGGATTTAACCCGGCCAACGCTAATGTAGATGCCGAGCGGCGCCAGTGGACTTTTTTTTAATAATATTTTTTTTGGAATTTTTCTTGAATTTTTTTTTCTTTTCCTTTTCTTTTCTTTTCTTTTTTTTCCTTTTTTCCTCCTCCTCCTTCCTTCTTCCTCTTGCTCTAGCGATCAACAAAATGGGAAGGCCAGCTAGTGGTGAGCTTGCCTTACCTCGCCAATCCACTAGCAAGGCTTGCCCTTGCCAAATCCAGCAAGGTTTCACCTCGCCAATGGTTGGGCTAGCCCGCCTTAGCCTAGTGACGGCGAGTCAAGCTCACCATTGGTCCACTGCCTCAATCCGACAATCGGCCCTCTCTTTTGGCTAGTGTTGGAGCAAGAGGAAGAAGGAGGAAGGAGGCAAAAACAAAAAGAAAAGAAAATTCAAAAAATAAAGTATTATTAAAAAATTGCTTGTCAATGTCGATCAGCCAATTTGGCTAAATGGATTGAATTTGCACAATTGCAAAAGCGTTTAGAACTAAATTGGGCAAAGAAAATGTTTAGGACTGAGTTCAAAGATTGTAATAGGCTTATGACTTTTTTTGTAATTTTTCCTATTGTTTTGCTTATGTGAAGAGCTTCTAGCTATCTATTCTTCATAAGCAAAGGAAGTTTTTTAGCAGTCCCGTGGTTCTGCATTGGGTTTTCCACTACGGGTGTTGTTTTGGCCTTACTTTACTTTTAAGTATCATATTTATCGCTCCAACCTTGATATTATAGAAATATTGTGACTAGTTGCTACTGAGGTTAATTTGGTATTACTTTGGTTGAGTTTTGGAAAAGATATCAATCCCAAATAGGTTTATGCATTAAATGGTTATCCTTTCTCCCCAACATTCCCATCCTTTGTTTAAGATTTACTCTTTGCATATTTCCCCCTTATTAGAAGATGTTGCTTTAAATAAAGGATAATGACATCACAAATATTTGTTCGACAATCAAGTATCTTAAATTTTCTTTTGTGCAACCAAATGCCTCAACTTTGCAATTTTGGGTGAATATGAGCTCTCCCCAAAAATCATGGACGGAAAAATGCCAACTTTTACATGATGCCGCTACATTAATATCCTATATGGCCTCTTGAGACAATATGACGTGAATAGAGACATATTAAATAACTAAAATCATCTGGATCATGACTCTCTCTCTCTCTCTCTTCCCCACTTAACTAATTATAACATGGTTTTTACTAAGTAAATGATTCATGTCACAAATTATGCTTAAATTTGTCCGAGTAAGTGAGTTAGATCGCCAAAATCACATGACATGGTCATTTACTTAATGAACACCTAACAATGAGCCAAAAAAATTGAGGAACTTGATTGAAAAGAAAAAAGAGGTTTGATTACTTAATTATCAAATGGACAAAAGTTCAGAAACTTGTATTGTCATTTCATCTTTTAAATATGTTCCACTTAAACCTGTTCGTCAATAATAATAATTAAAAAAAAACCTGTTCATCAATAAACATCGTACTTTCCTTTATTTTAATAGGGCTTTATTTCAATCTCATAATCAATTATTGCCCGTTCATGTGTCCACAATGTTGCAATATTCAATTAAGGTCTCTTTCACAAACTTTTTTTTCCAAGTGATTTTATATATCTAGATAACCCAAAAAAAAAAATGTTCAAATAATGTGTAGTTCTTCAATAAATCCATAATTTTGTCTGCTAAACAACTAGCTTCAAAATCGTCGGCTGGAGAATGACCCCCAGACAAATTTTTCTTGCGGATCTGAATAAATTATAATTCTAACTTGACCCTTTATTGACATGAGTCACTTTACTACTTATTACTAATTCCTTTCATTGAGGCGTTGACAAGTACCATAGTTGTGTAGGACAAAGATCATATGGTCCGTCGGATTATTATTTCTTTGAAATCATGGGAAACCCATTCACTGATTTCATGACTCAGCAAGGAAAAAGGTGACTTAAAGGCCTCGAGTCACCTCTGCTCGATTCATTAGTTGCATTACTTTTGGATCTGATTATGATGCCTTCATCATCTCTCTCCACCTTCTTAGACAAAACCCTAAAAAAAAGTGGAGCTCAGCTCATCATCCCAAGATTGATGACCATGCGCAGTCGCAGCCGATTGGGCGGCGGAAGTGACAAAAAACATACATATTAGATCACATCTAAAACTAGAAAGTTAGTGATTCATTGGACAATAAAATAATAAATAGAGCGAAAAATTTAATAGTTTAAGGAGTTAAGAAATTAGGGTTTTCCCCTTTTCTCATAGTGGCGCAGTCTTTTTTTTAATTGATTTTTAAACTGTATTTAGAATTTATGCTGATCAAGTTGAGCTTTGTCCTAAAGATATATGCCCGACATCTTTCAATCGCACTACCATTTATAAATACACAATTTTTTTGGTGCTTAGGGTTCTTTTTTTCCTGGAAAAGAGATTCGAAGCATAAAGTCCGACACTTCCTAGATGATTCGATTCTATTTGCGTATAAAGTGAAGCTTAGTGAGCTCAAGGGAATTAGACGTGCATGGTATACCAACATAACATATTCTTTAATTATACCCATTAAACCCTGCGCGCACATAAAGCAACATTAGTTAACCTTCTTTGTCATTATCAAATTTAGATCCAATTTCTTGTGGCCCTCTAGGATGTCTTCCTTTTCTTTCTCTAAGGTAAATCAATCCTTGGTGAATTCATAATAAGACATGACGCTTCTCTACATCCAAGTTTGAGATTCAACTTCCTAATCCGCAATGTCTTCTACAAATTCCAAGAAAATTGCTCAAGTAGTTCTAAACTTATTGTACAACAGTTAATTCAGTTCTGAACTTTTCAATTTAACCAATTTAGTCCCAAAACTTTTAATAATTTTTCAATGTAATCATTTCGGCTTATTTTGGCCAAAAATTGCAGACGTGGACACCGATCGTCTTATGTGGCATGACTGCATGGTCGATATTAACGTGGACAATTATTATCTATTCTTTTATATTTTCTTAATTTTTTTTTCCTTTTTGCCTGTAACCGGTCTCAGCCGTGCTTTATTATCTCCTCTCATGGGTGCCCGAAGTCACAAGGCGGCACGGCATCTTTTAGTGGACAACTCCTCCAATGCAGCAGCGGGGACGAGATCGTGCACATTCCACTCCTCAAGAGGCTAGGCGACGAGCGCGTACGAAGCCTCACCCGGGTGAGGCGTGGTCTAATCGGTGGCCATAACCGAGACAGGCCACATGCGAAAAAGATAAGGAAAGGACAGAAAGAGAAAAGTAAAGAAATTCAAGAAATTTTAAAAAGAAAATTACAAAAATCATCTATGTCAACATTAATCGCTGTGCCACCTAAATAGTCGGCGCTGACTGGACTGCTACTTCAGGAATTTTAGACCTACTCTGTTCGGAATGACTAGATGAGAAAGTCGTCAATATGTTTATGATTAAATTGATCAAATTAAAAGACTTATACAATGGATTTAGGACTTTTTAAAAATTATCCCAACAAATTTCAAAATACAAACACAAGTGTTTCGCAAAAACTGGAGATGATAAAGTATTAGCTATCCCCAAAACAAAAACATCAGTAAGTGGTGATGATTCGGCTAGCCTCATTAGATTGCTTGCACTCAATATTGTGGATTGCTTGTGTTTATAGTCGATTTCAAGATTGTTGATGGCCTCTTGGACAATTATCCCTACATTGAGATACAAGCGCACGTGTTTCTCCAAAATCGGAGATAATAGAGTATTAGCTAGCCCCCAAAACAAAAATATCGGTGATTTGACGAGCCTCATTGGGTTGCTTGCACTCAATATCGTGAATTGCTTGTATTTATAGTCAAATTTTGTACTATTCTCACTATGGAGTGAGTCACAATAATCGAACCACGTAAATTTAAGGTTTGTTTTAGTTTCTTGTACTAATTATTGTCGTGTTCGGTCGTCTTATTTTATAATCAATCACCTCCGACGAATGCGGGGGATTGTCATTTGAGCAAATGGCACCCTCTTCTTCTTCATGATTGAGCTCTTACAGCTCACATCCTCACCTACTTCCACCATAGTTTAGAGACTTCATGTTGTGTTCTTTATTACCCTAGATATTCCCTGAAGACATGAATTCTTTATCTTTTATTTCTTGTAATGTTTCTCCCAGTGGTAAAACTCTTTGAATCTTTCAACGGTGGTCCGGTCATTATTCCGAGCTTAACACAAGATAAGCTCAAGCTAACCTACTATCGCAAAAGAGTTTGAAATTGAATACAAAAAATGAACATCCAATTTATCGATGGCACTTGGATACTCAACAAGGATCAAGCCGAGTTTGATAATTTGTAATTCGAGCTTAAGTAGGTTTCGAATAGCTCAATAGATTTACACGAGAAAAAAAAATCAGAATTGGCTAGTTCAATTATCTTTTGCCGGTTAGTTCTGTCCCGAGATACGAATAGAGGGTGTTAAAGTAAGGGGATGCAGGGTGTTTTTGGTGTAACATGGGAGGATGAGAATCATTCCCGGTGCCAGCAACAAGTCCATGAGATAACGAAAGGGAGTGTTGTGTATGTCTTCCCCAGATTAGATTTGTCTGAATCCGCATGCATGTGGTCAGGAAACTTCCCTACGTACTCTCTTGGAATTAGGTGTTTTGGCCATCTCAAATTATACCTAAGCCATGTGTAGTGTGCCGCGTCCAGGAGCTAAGCCGGCACAAAAGTCGCAACTCATCATCACACAAGCACCTAACACGAAGTTAGGTCAAAGATGGCTTTCAATAATGCAGCATAAGCAGCTCCGATATACCGGCGGTCTCAATGTGATTTTCGTTTGTGGGAGTTTGAACTTAAATCTGTTCTCGAGACCGGCGATTTGAGGGGCTCGATGTGCGCGTCCGTATGGAGTATGTAAACGGGGTTTTAGCCAACCACTGGGGGTTCGCCCCAGTGGCCACCCTTCCAACTTGGAAAGGGGAGGTGAGGGGTTCGAATTCCCATTTTCTCATGGGAGATTGGGGTGTGGACGATTTCATTTTGAGTGGGTTTCGGCCACGCTGCGCAAAGGAGAGCGAGCAAAACGAAATACGAAAGTGAGTGTTAGAGTAGGATTAGAGTAGGATCGATAAAAAAAAAAAAAAATGAGGTTTTAGCCGATTGGATACAACTTTCGAAAATAGACTCCGATAAATCAGAAGGACTTGAGAATTCGCCTTGTTACGGATTTGATCCGGTCCAATTCAATTCACCTCGAAAACCGATGCGCACGGCTGGTGGACCGACTGGTGGACGTGAATCAACATCGGATGCTGACCTGAGGCATTGAAACTGGACCGCAAGATACGGAAGACTTGCGGCGAATTCATTGGTAAATGGGGCGGTCGGTACTAGGACTACGTGGGGGCAATTAAAAGAGGGTCGGGTCCATACGTGGATTGACCTGTATTCCATAGATACATCCAAAAAGCAACTTGTGTTCTGAATATAATATTTGCATCGTCGACATAGTATCATTATATTCCCTAACTAAAAATTAATATCCTACACATACTATCTCGTTCGTGCCACATATAATGACCATATCAATAGTATTGCTTATCCTTAAAGAGTATATTTACTTGGAATTCTACCATCTTACATCACTCCGGTGGCATTTTGGCATGTGCAAGGAGCTAAATATCAATTCACATTTCATGTAAGAGCAAATTCGGACAAACATCAAATTTTCGCTAAAATCTTGCACGTTTTATTTGATGTGAGATTCCGATTCCATGTCTCGCACGGATCGTGACATATTCGCAATCAATATTATTCTATATGGTCTTCATGCAAACTTGTCCTCCTCTGCCATTTTGGATCGGAATTTTTAATACGATATCAGAGTTAAATTCCACCTCGATTAATTTTAAATACCTTGTTTGTCGAATTTCAAGCGACATGCCAGTTATATAATGGCGACTTCACCAAACCTCTTCATATATGATCTTATCTTCAACTTGGTTCATAAGGGATGATTGCCCAGAATTTGAAGTAGCTGACAAGTAATCCAATATCTTTCGAGTGTTTTTGGTATTAAGGTAGAAAAAAAGAAAGAAGATCTAATGGTAGTGGGTGAGTATGACAGAAGTCAATGCTTAATTGACCGGCAAAAACCGGGACCACGCAATGCCTCGAACCAAAAACACACAAAGAGAACCAAAAAAGAAAAAAACACAGCAAACTCTTTTGCTTAAGCACAAAGCAACTCGGGACAAGCATGTTCTTGCTCACCAGATGGCATTAAGTAAACAAACTAGAGAGAGAGAGAGAGAGCTTGATCAGGAATATACACGCTTTTAGCCCTAACAGGCAAACAAACGAGAGAGAGAGAGAGAGAGAGAAGAGAGAGAGAGTACATTGGACTTAAATAAAAATGTAATTTTGCAGGACAAGCCGCCACGTTTTCTGCAGTACCCAACTACCCTCTATTTTATACACGCGTAGGAGAGAGAAAAGGTGATCTTTTTGGTAAAACTCATACCTTTGATGTTCATCTACGCGCATGCTGACGAAATAACGACAGCTGGAGATCTTCATAAAAGAAAAAAAAATGTGACGAGCAAGTTATGATCACGATGTTAATGAGAAAATCTACATAGATTGCTATTATCTCGTCAGCAATAGTAATGAAAATCTATGTTGTGGGGGTTCAGAAATTTCCTTGCGGGGGAGAAAAGGACCTTCCGAATCGCCCCACACGGAACGATTCTTCACAGTAATAAGTAAGCAAAAAGGAAAAAAGAGACGAGGGCCCATCTTCGATTTTTCTACCCAAGAAGAAGAGAGAGAGAGAGAGAGAAGGCCGTTTTAAAAGCGCTCGAAATCCATCAGCATTTACCGACACGAAGGCCTTCCTTCCTTCCTTCTCTCTCTCTCAGTCTCTCTCTCTCTCTCTCTCTCTCCTTACCAAAGCGCGATAATCGCCTGTACAGAGATCTCGGCTTCACTCTCACACCACAACTCTCTCTCTGTCCTTTCTCTCTCTATATAATCAAGAAACAGGACCGCACGCGGACAGCACCAATGTCGCGCCTCGGATCAGTCCCGCTGTTCTCTCATTCCCTCCTCCTCCTCCTCCTCTCTCTCCTCTTCCTCCTCTCCTCCTCCTCCACTGCGGCCTCCTCTGGCTCCGGCTCTCGCTTTCGTCATCTGGGTTTGTTTCCTTTGATAAAGTTCTTCTTTTTGGCCTTCAATGCCGCTGCTTTCTTTTCCCTTTCTTTCTTCTGTGCAATGACGCGGTGTTTTGCCTTCTGGGTTTCTGCTGGTTTCTCAGATGATGGGTATGAGAAAGGTTCTGTTTTGGTGGCTCCGCTGGAGGCAAGGCGGCACCTTGCTGATGTGACGACGGGGAATACCTCGCTGGTGCTAGCAGGTGAGAGGACTCGCCGGAGAGACCCTACGGACGATTTCAAACGTTACACCGGTGGATGGAACATCAGCAACACGCACTACTGGGCCGTGAGTGATTTTTCTCTTGGGTTCTTTTTTTCTTTTTTTCCTTTCTTGAAAGTTCTGGACTTCGGTGTTGTTTCGTCAAATTTGTTTGGTGTAACCGTTTCTTGATATCAGAAGTTTGGGTCACTCACCTTTCTGTTGGCTTCTTTTGCTTTTGCTGTCCACAAGATTTTGGTTTTCACCGTGGGTCGAGATGGTTTCTTGCGTGGGTTCTAAATGTCCCCAGGTTCTTCTATTAGCCTCCTGGTTGTATTGTTTTTAGATGGTGCGTTAGTTGTTCATCTCAAGATGAAAGTTTTTGGTGTGCTTGTACAATAAAAGATCTTAATATAGGAGAAAGATATTCTGGAGTGTATTATAATCTTAGCTTAGAAATGAGTTTTGGGCTACGCTTGCTTTACTGGGGCTGCGCTGGAGTTACTTTGTCGATGTGGATTGGTTGTGTTATCTATGATGTTGATAATATTTTTTGGTTTATCTTGTGGCGTTTCTTGTTCTGTACTTTTTGGTTGATCACTTACTTGGTTAGGAACTGATTTCTTAATTTTGTAATGTAATGCAGTCTGTGGGATTCGCCGCTGCTCCATTCTTTGTCATAGCAGTAGCTTGGTTTGTAATCTTCGGGCTGTGCTTGTCTTTCATCTGTCTCTGCTACTGCTGCTGCCAAAGAGAACCTTACGGATACTCCCGGACTTGTTATGCCCTGTCTCTCATTTTTCTTATACTCTTCACAATTGCAGCCATGTAAGTCCCTGCCTCCTCATATTTAAGCAGATGTTTCAAGTGTTGGTTGGTGGATTCTGAACTGAGTTTGTTTCTCATTTATGTGACTGCAGAGTTGGCTGCATCGTTTTGTACACTGGTCAGGGGAAGTTTCATCTCAGTACCTCAGATACTCTTAATTTCGTGGTAAATGAGGCGGATACCACCTCTGAAAGCCTCAGGAATGTGTCAGATTATCTTGCCTCGGCAAAGCAGATTGGAGTGGCTAACACTAAACTGCCTCCTAGTGTTCAGAGCAATATTGATGCTGTGGAAGGGAAGATCAACTCCTCTGCGGCTACTCTTTCTGCTAAGACAATGAAGAATTCGAAAAATATTCAAGATGGCTTGGATAGCATGTAAGTTGAAGGCATATATAAATTCTATATTCATCTCTGTACTTCTTCAGCAGACCTGATCACCAACTTTTCCCTCATTATGCCAGGAGGTTCTCTCTTATTGTTCTTGCTGCCATCATGCTATTCTTGGTATTTCTTGGATTTCGTAAGTTATCTGACTTTCCTTGATCTTTTAGTTTGCAATGGGGATAATAATTTGTGTTATTCTAATACGGTTGATATGAATATTCATGCAGTGTTCTCCATTCTTGGATTGCAGTGTCTCGTGTACTTGTAAGTAACATAAGGTTTAAGTTTTTCCCTAATTTTGGTTATGCTGATTGAAACTTGCTTTATAAACACTTGTAGCCTGGTCATACTGGGATGGATTCTTGTCACTGGCACGTTTATCCTGTGTGGCGTGTTTCTGCTCCTCCATAAGTAAGTGATGTAATTTATTTTTCTTCTCTTGAGCATTAAGTTTCCTATCCATTGAAAGTAATTTTTTAGGCTACTTGGCACTGCACACTGCAAAATCTTTCCAATCATATATTTGACCTTTCATACTGCACTGCTTTGCTCAATAATAATTCTTATGATAGTTCAAGCTTGGATTTTTGTACTCTTTTGTTGAAAGAAGCTGATTTGTCTTTACCTAGAAGAGAGGATTGTGATTCATAATTGTTTCACATATTCATGGTCACAAAGGCAGAACAATGAAGCTTCTTCTAACCAGTTTGTTATGTTTCATTCAATTTTGTCTTATATGGACCTTTTTCCCCCTCAGTTCACACAACATCTGCCAGTCGTAGCTATTTCCAGTCAATCTGTTATCCAACGATCATTTAAGCAGTTTCTTGTTGATGAACTGTGTGAAACACTTTGTGGATATTTTCTTGAAGATGTCCCAACAAGACAAACTTTCAAATTCTATCATTCTTGCGCTTTTGGGGAATTTAGAGCTTTCCCTTGTGAAATCATAAGAGTTCTGCACATGATTGGATTGTCCAAAAACTACCGTTCTTTTGTAGTTATAGTCACCAAAAAATTCATGGTGCTCGTTATGTGCAAATGCGGATTTTTTTTTCCTGATTTGGAGGGAGAGGACGGGGTGTGGAGGGGAAGCTTTTACAATTTTCTAATAAGCATATGGATTGTGCTTTTACACTATTTAAACTAGTCTTACGTTAGTCATGTGATTTTGTTGCCAAAAGAAATGAGAAGTTCCTGCTCAATTACCTCCTGTTGTTTACCAGTGTTGTGGCAGATACTTGTGTTGCAATGGATCAGTGGGTGCAGAACCCAACAGCTCATACAGCATTAGACGATATCATCCCATGTGTCGACAATGCTACTGCTCAGGAGACATTGTTGCGCACCAAAGATGTGACCTACCAGCTTGCAAATGTGGTTAATGTGATCATTACCAATGTATCGAATGTCAATGTCCCGCCACTAGCTGGACCACCTTTATTTTTCAACCAGTCTGGACCATCAGTGCCCACCCTTTGCAACCCATATAATGCTGATCTCACCAATCGACAATGTGCTTCTGGCGAAGTCGATTTTATGAACGCCACACAGGTACAATCGTAGACATCCCTTCATTGATGAAGATCCACTAAAATGATATAGAACTGAGTCTGGGAATTGGTAGATACTCCATACCTTCTTTCTTTTCCAAGCTTCACTTAATGCCTGAAAAACCAGGAATTATTTGGAAGATATTCCTGCAAACTGTTTCATGTCCTCAGGGATAGCAAATAATCCGGTCAAAGACCCGTTTGCAAAATAGCTTTCGAGATATTTTCTTCAAAATTTTTCTTGAGAATGTTTCTGGGACACCGGACACATCTTTTTAATATTTTTTCACTTTTGTTTATCTAGTATGACATGAAATAAATGCAGCACCTATCTATGCATCCTGCTTTAATTCTGAACCGTCTAGCAAGAAAGTTGTTATCGCTCTTCCTATATCTTCTGAAAGTACTCGTATCTGAAAAAACTAAGTACTCTGTTTACATGCTAAAAGAATTTCTTGTTTTCCTAAACAAACCGTAAGAACAACTTTTAAAGAGCATATCTAATAAAACGCTTTTAGTGGCGTTTATCTCTGGTTGGGAACAATGTCAGCAAGGACACTCAAAACGTAAAGTTCCTTCTCTTGCAGGTGTGGAAGAATTACACTTGTCAGGTTTCCTCGACAGGAATCTGCACTACACCAGGACGGTTGACCCCATCGTTTTACAACCAGATGGTAAACTCAGTAAATGTGAGCTACGGCTTGTACCACTATGGTCCGTTCCTTGTTGGCCTTCAGGATTGCTCTTATGTTCGCCAAACCTTCACATCTATAAATGACAACCACTGTGCTGCCCTCCGTAGATACAGTCAGTGGATCTATATCGGCCTGTTGTTAGTATCTGTGGCCGTAATGCTGTCTTTGATCTTCTGGGTGATCTACGCAAGAGAACGGCGCCATCGTGTGTATACTAAGCAGTTCTTGGCCCAAAATCCTGAAGGCCGAGACAAGGCGCCGTAGGATTTTCTCAAATTATGTAGAGATGTTAGTTTCCTTAATGTAAATTTCTGTGTCGACCCTTTCTTTCCTTTGTGTTGGAAGTTATACTTAGATAGCAGTAGGCATGAAAGTTCGTTTAGTACGATGACTATGCTTTTAGTATGTTGACTTTGTTGCTGATGTTTGAGAACCCAAATGAAGGAATGAGTGCCTTTGTCCTATGTTTTCTTCTTTCCAATGTCGTTGTGTTTCCCCTTCGTTCATTTCTTTTTTTTTGAACCCGCGTCCACATGAGATTCAGGGGCTGGTGACCACATGTCGGCACAATTGTCGGCACGCTTGTCGGCACGCATGTCGTCTGCTCCTTGCTTACTAAGGAACGATGTGCAAACCATCGGGCCACATTCTATGGGAAAAGAAAACAGAGGAAGCTAACCTGGTTGTCCCAGAACTGTTTTATTTTTCTTTGGGGTTATGTCTACAAATAAATTCTCTCTCTCTCTCTCTCTCTCTCTCTGTGAGCGATCTCAGCCCCACCAAAAAGCAGATGTCTTTGGCTTAATGTATGGCCTAAACCATTGTTGGAGAGACAAAATTCCTTTGTATTACCATCAATCAACATCAGAAAATGTATTGGTCCAGCACCCGAAATCACTATCTCCAGCTTTGCACACACCTGTATGCATTTCACTGAAAGATCAAAAGTAGATCAACTAGAGGACAAATCATCAACATCGTGGCAGAACAGAGATTTGTTGGGGACTGGAATCGTTAGATGCCCTTTTCTGAGTCATTGCTTCGTGGCAATCTGACATGATGTTTCGGCAGTTTTCTCTTAAAAGGAAATGGAATTATCGAGGGAGTGGTTGCACGTCTTCATCGTTTTGATCCGAAAATCTGTCCTCATTTCTTGTCGACTGAGTCATTCTTGTCTTGTCCGTGGCGTAAAACAAAAGTTTCTTTCGAAAGTTATTACTCGTTGCCGCGTCGACCACCTCTCGTGAACACCCGTGCGTCCAAAGATTTTCACCTTTAGGTTAAAAAGTAAGAATTCGCAACGGTCTATATTGAAATAGGTTGAACAATCTACCGCATTTCATTCCATAAGTGAGAGATTGTGAAGGCGCCGCAACTGGTGATGACTATGAATTGGCCCTACTCCTTGTACATGGGATGAGAAACTAAAAAGAAACGATGACTTAAATTTAAAACTGCAAAAAGATCAAAAGCCTGCTTGATGGTGTGACAAAATATATGGAAGAATCGTGGAGATCACGTCCATCACAAACCATCAAGTTGCTACCAAAACATGACAGGAAATAAAAATGAAATTTAGAGGCCACCCTTGTAATGCATATCCGATAGAGAGCTATGATTTAAGACTACGTTTAGGGGTGAGCGTCGATTCGGGATAAACCTTGGAACCTAACCAAACCGACCCTAGTCAATTGGTTCTAGTCCATCCCAATTACAAGTTGTTGACACCTAAATTTTGGCGACCTGTTTGGTCATTTATTTATTGCATAAAAATTAGGGATTAATTTTAACCCCTAAAAAAAAAATAGAATTGCATAGCATATAATTTTAGTTGCACTTATTTATTTGTTTATCACTTTTGCATTTGATCAGCGGCGGATGAGCTTTAATTTTACGAGTTGACAATTGGGTATTTTCGGAAAGGATTCATATTATTCTTCTAATATTCGGTAAATATATCATATACTCACGTGATTTATACATTAAGCGATATGTTTTACTGAAGATTGGAAGTTTAAGGATGAAATATCAAGAGGGAAAATTGCACGTGGGGCATATCTTGAGCGATATATTCAATGTTTCAAGACAAGAAATATTTCATGGTCAAGGTAGATTTCATATGTGAGCTGAAAAGAAAAGAAACAAGAAATAAAGAAAAATTGGCTTACAAATGCATGATACGCAGGGGTGAGGAAGGAAAAGGAATTTCAATATATATCATAGATGCTCACGGGATTTTGTGCATCCATTGAAAAAAAAAAAGGAAAGAAATAAATTATAGGAACGGAAATTTCAGTCACGTCCTTGGCCTATAAAAGATGGGCGCACTATAGACAAAGGGGAGGGCCACAAAAAAAAAATACTGAATATACGGCCACAATTCTGAGACGAGTAGGGAATGGAGAGAGAATGGATGTTCTACACATGAAGGAGAAATCATGAAGAAGGATACCCGTCCCTGGCCAATTGAAGATCCCGCATCCCCGACGCAAGCCGCATCCGTGTGGCCTATTAGGCCATCTGCGGAATCCTCAGCAACGACAAATACTGGTTTTTCTCTTGCAGGTCCTCAGAAACTCGTCTTCGATCACTGATCCAAGCTAAAGCCAACGTGGGTCTGCGAGTCTCGCTGAGAAGCGCCTCGGGTCAAACTCTTCCATGGCCTCACGTTTGGTTGTGATAATCGCGAAGGTCACGAGTTCGAGCCACCGCTGAACCTATTTTGACGCTTTAAGCCCCAACAATTCCAAGCGAGATCTCGGCCCAGCGTATCTTTTGCAAGCCTTTCCAGTGAGTTTCCCACGACGAGTAACCTTGGTCGAGCCACATCAAGCTGCAGTAACGTGTCTGGTTCCATACAACCAAGACCAATCCCGCAAAGTTCTATTCTTTATTTTTACTGCAAATTTTTTTGGCATGGTTTCATCGCCTATTACACATAAAAGATGCCACTTTTTTATTTCTTTCGATGTATAGAAGTGGCTTAAGAGGGTTGCTCGGTCAAAGTCTTCAGTGGAGGCATCCCACGTTGACCTTCTTTTGGGAACAGACGAAAAGCATGAGTTAATCAAGGCATTCTTTATCATATTTCATGCTGGCGTTCCTTTAATATTATTAGTCGTGGAGTCCCTGGCGAGTTCATTGACTCGCCGTTGCCCTGCCATGCTGAGCCGTGAAGCCTCAACGTGAGCTGCTCCGACACCATCCTTTGGCCCGACGTCAAGACGAGCTGCGTCCCGTTGAGCTCATCCCCAAACCAAGCATCCCGTGAAATTTCTGTTTTGTAGGTTTGTCGATCGTAAGCACCACCGAGAGACCCATTGACCAGCATCATTATGAACCACCACGTGACTAGCCTGCTCCAAGAGTCTTAGCCTTGTTCGGTCAAGTTCCCCCGCAAGCCATCCATTGACAAATTCGAATTTGGAATGCTTTCGGCAATTAGGTAAAAAAATCTCATCTTAATTTGATTTAAACATCATATTGCCTAGATTGATGAGATTGATATCTAATTGAAGAGGTATAATATTCATTGGGATATATTTCATGATTCGCAACCGCGCCTGGGTTTTTTATTCCATCTATAAGGCTTTAGATGGAGTAATTAATCAAGCGAGAATAAAATTGATATTTTGATCTTTAAGGCTTAAGATCGATTTATCAATTTTATTAGCGAGATATTATTTCTTGATCTGAATGATATATGATATCTTTGATGATTCTGAATGGCTGGGTGCTTGTCTCATCTTGATTGTTTTATTCATCTTGAAATATGTTTGAGCTAGATTATGTTCACATTAGAATATTGCATGCTTTAGGGTTATTTGCATATTTAGACTAAGTATTTTATCATGCATTTTCGAAATTTAAAAAAAAAAAAAAACATAAATTTAGGATGTTAGAATTTTGTTTCATTAGCTTAAATTGCATGTTTAATTATTTGATATATTTTTTTAAATTTCGAAATTAATTAAAACAAAATAAAAACAAAAATCATCATGCATATGTCATGTAGAATTAGGGCATCTTTTGCACGTTATTGCATATCAGGGTAAGATTGCATGTTTAATTTTACTTCCTAATTAATTTTAAGTTTAGATAGATTTTTTTTTAGATAGATTGCATTCTAGGATTATTTGGGTTAAGATAATATTTTAGTTTAAATTAGGATTTAGTTTAACCTAATTCCTAATATAAATTGAATAGGATCTTAATCTAGCTAGATAATTTTCACATTTTTTAATTCCGAATTTCATAAAAAAATACAAAAATGCTTTAGGCTAAATTAGTTTCATTATTTAGGATAGAATGCATTCTTTTAGGAAAAAAAGAAAATGTCATGTGCATGTCATTAGGGTTAGATTCATTGAGATGCATGCCATTTAACATTTTTGCTAAGCCCATTTAATTAGAAATTACATGTCATTAGAATTAAGTCATTTAGTTAATATTGCATTGCATATTGCATGATTTTCATTAATTAAGTGAAAACGAAACAAAAATTGTGTGTTAATTAGAAACCATATCTAGGGTTGTTGATGTGGATTTTAATTAACATTGCAGATGCTTTCGTTGTTTTGAGTTAAGTTTAGCAATTTATTCATTGTTTTATTTGGGTGTTAAATTGGTGGATTGCGCACCCGCATGATCACCTCACATGTTAGGGAAATAGATTTAAAATCAATTCAAGCTACTTGCCAAGCATTTTTTAAATAAAAGAGAAAGGTACCGAAAGGGCGTTAGAGAAATCTAGCGTAATCAAGTCCTCGAACTCACAAATCTATGGTTCGTAGGAGTAAAGTAAAACTCCCATTACTTTACTTGGGTTTCTAATCGACTCACCAAGAATAGATTAGTGGTGACTCCTAATTGAAAATCAATTGCATGTTAAGAATCTGAACATAAGTCGCGAATTGGTATGGGCTTGGGAGAGCGAGTTAAATCAGGCTTAACAATCCATTAGCCAAACCCTAGGTGGTGCACACCCGAAAAAAAATTGGTCGTGACACAAGTTTTTGAATCGGCTATTAATAGCATGGTTCCGGATTTTGGGTGTCAAACTGGACCAAACCAAGGTATTGGGGAACCAAACCAAAGAACCAAAATAATAAATCCTAACTCTCTATTCTCAATGTAGGGAAAATATGGCTTTGAATTGGGTAGAACAATGAAGACGGATCTTTAGAGTACTCAAGTCGGATTTTGAGGCGTGATATCACTTTCTTTAAGGATTTATTTGCCACACAAAGTTGCTAATGGTTATCGGCAAATATCCTCTAGGATACAACAAAGTTTCAAATGAGAGTATTAGATAGTAATTTTAGTATTTCTCCAAGATCTCTCTAGAAAACAATTAAAATGATGGCTATAGTTTTTAGAAAGAAGACTCGAAAAAATGAAAAATGATCACACTCATGTTCTTCCTCAATCTGACATGTATATATATAAAACAATCTTAAAAAAGTAGGCAACTCTTCATGAAAAGTTGCAAAAGTGAACAAACGTATCCTTTCGAAAATTGCCCAAATGAACAAAGGCATCTACTTGGAAGTAATTAAAAAAAAAAAAAAAAACAAACAAATGCAACTCTTCGGGAAAGGTTGCAAGGCGAACAGTATCTTTTTCAAAGGTTGTCTTGAAAATACACAAACAAAATTCAGAATAAAAATAATTATTATTATTTAATAAATAAAATTTCGAAATTATTATTTTTTAATTTTTTTTAATTTCCGAAAAAAATCTCAATAAACAAAAACAACCTTTGAATTGATTAAAGTTAATAAGATAACCGTACGAAATAAAAAATAAAATAAAACAAAATGCACGCGGGTATGGTGGGGTCTAGCCCACACCCAATCATTCATAGGTACACAAAGGAAATCTCACACTTATTAATCAACCCAATTCCTCCCACTTTTCCTATGTGGGACAAGGAAAATGCACTTGTTTCACGGAAAACTGATGATAAAAGAAATAAAAGTAAATAAAAACAACAATATTAAAAATTTGAATTTTTTAAAATTAGAAATTCATTTTTTTCTGCGATGAAGTACAAAATTATTTTTAATGGGATCCAAACGGTAGGGTGCATTTCTTTTACAAAAAAACTTAATGATAAAGAAAAATGCTTTCTAGGAAAGCATTTTCCAATAATATGGTTTGTTTTCCATTGTTTGGTGATGTATAATTGAAAATGTTTTCTACCGTTTGGATCCCATTAAAAAATAATTTCGTACTTCATCGTAGGAAAAAAAATGAATTTCTAATTTTAAAAAATTCAAATTTTTAATATTGTTGTTTTTTATTTACTTTTATTTTCTATTTTTTATTTTCTTTCTTTTTATTTCCTTTTTTCTCTTTTCCTTCTTCTTGTCCTTCACTCCTTAGCTTCCTCACGCCATCCCTTCGCTTCATCTGGTAGTTCGTTCTGGTTGGCTTACAAATGGTGAGCTCTAGCTATCGTCGGAGGTGACTAGCTCATCAGCTGGCCACTAAAGGCTACGAGCTCGTCCAATCTAGCAAGGCTTGAGCCTTATCGGATGGAGGCCACGAGCTCACTTGATCTAGCGAGGCTTGAGGCTCATCGACCTCGGGCAAGTTCAAGCCTTGTTGTCGAAGACCATGAGATCGCCCGATCTAGTGAGGCCAAAACTCACTAGCCATCCTTGTGGCCGATTACAGGTGGAGAAGAAACAAAAAGAAAAAGGAAGAAAAGAAAAGAAGGAAATTGAATTTTTATTTTTTTATTTTTTTTTTTTAAATGTTTTCCAAATTTTAATTTTAAAAAAAAAAAAATTCAAATTCAATTTAAAAATATATTTTTATAAGAATAATTGTTTGTAAACCAAGTATCAAATCTAAGCTTTGGTAGATTCGGAAAACGTTTTTCGATCCTTTCAAAGAGGAAATCATTTTCCTGAATTTAAGCTTTGTTAGGAAAACGTTTTCTGTTGACTCATTTTCCTAAGTGAACCAAATGCCGAAAAATGAGGAAAATGTTTTCCCCGAAAATGTATTCGCGAAACAAACACACCCTTAGTTTGCTTTTACAAACAAACTTCCAACACTCAATTTTACCTCTCATCTTATATTCTTGTTGAATATCGCCTCTGCCTCTTGTAATTAAGGGGATTTTTTACTAAAATTTGCCAACCTTGGAACCGGACCAAACCAACAGTTTAGTTCCAAAATTTACAGGGTAGATGTCGGGTTCTAAGAATTCGGAACCAATCCCGACAAGATAGGTTCTAGGTCTGAAATTTCCTAAATTGAAATCATCCGGAATTACGTTGGTTTAGACATCAGGAGTTAAATCTTAAATACACCACGCCGATGGAAAAGAGTACAGACGAATTTGGGAGAATGTGCCCTCAAGACCACTAAAAAAAGATAGACTAGTAGAGGTTCACAAAACCCGCTAAATATGTTTAAAATTTTAATGTGACCCGTGATTAAAAGTTCTACACACATAAGTTGCCATTCAATTTGGAAAATTGACTCGAATCACAAAATTTTCAATGGTAGGATTTACAACTTTTCAACAATGACGTAGGTAGCCAAGAATTGTAGTACCCGCGTCGTTCTCGCCAATGTAGAAAGGTCAATATAAGGTGGGATTCCCATAAATCAGGGGATAGAAGGAGCCCACAAGTTTTCCCACAAACTTGGAGCTCCCTCTACCTCTGCCATCCAAGGGAGGAGGATCACCCATCATCGTTCTTGGCTCTTTGGAGCGAATCCTTGCTTGCGTCTCCATTTCCATGGCATCAAGAACTGAAGCATCATCATCATCATCAAGAACGTGCCTGTGCTCGCCCACCAATCACCCTGGCTCGTTCCGCTGCAACCTCCACAAGAACTCCGCCGCTGGGGCTGCGGATCGAAGGGCGGGCCGCCATGTGCCCTCGCCAGAGCGCCGGGAACCGGGGATGTTGTCGAGGGACAACGCGATCAGGGCATTGCTTCTGCAGATCATGAAACCGTCAAGGCATGACCTTAGAAGGAAGAGGAGTTTCGAGCGCAAACCAAGCAGGTTTTGCTTGATGAATGGGGTTGCAGTTTCTTGATCATTTCGTTTAGCTTCACCAATTTTTTTTTCTTTGCCTTTCTTTTATAGTTAGGAATATGTGTGTATGTACGTTTGGTACATGTCCACAGATTCTTACAATAGGATTAGTCTGGATTCTAATTGACCTCTAATTAGAATTTGAATTTTTGTGAGGTGCACATCTATGTAATCTGTCTCAAGACTTTGTTAGGTCACCCGTGAAAGAGTTCAAGAGACAGATATAGAAATTTGGTTATCAAATACTTTTATGAGAAGATTAGCATATTCTACCATGCTTCGGATGAGTATTCCACATTATTGTTTTTTTCCAAAATTTTATGTTTATAAGTTCTCTACTCTTGCCACGTTCAATTCGTATGAAAATAGGATTTTTAGAGGTGTGCTAATGACAATAATCCTAAAATCGGTAAAGAAATATCAGCTCGAAAATAATAAATACCATTTGCAAGATAGGTGAATATTATGGGTTCATTCATCTTTTATGTGAATTTATCAAGAACTATTTGTATTCGACCCTACCATTTGGTCGTTTCTTTTCAAGTAATTAATATTCTATAAGTGACATAAAGTCTAATATTAAATATCTCTAAATGTGACATCGGATGGCAGCGAACTAATTTTACTTTCTATGTTATATCATATTGCAAACCGGTAAAGACAAATTTTCTCTTCATATTGTTCTATAGGTATATGATTGGAACTTTTTTTCTGTAAATATATAAACATCACGTATCATGCATAATAAAGTCAGTTTTACGTGGAATTATAGATATAGGTAATTTCTCATTCTTGTAGAGTTAAATCCCACTATCTTATTTCTCTAGCTACAACTAAATAGATGCAATGTCATTACGTTAACTATTTAAAAAAAATTCTATCAAAATCTTCCTAAATATATTTTCCCATTCTCATGCTCAACCTTACTACTTACATATACTTGAAACTACACTTGATCGACATGTTTGGGCTGTTTCTTGACCATTTAAAATTAAGGGTGTATTCATTTTGGAAAAAAAACTTTACAATAAAGAGAAATACTTTTCAGAAAATCATTTTTCAAAAGAATATTTTCACATTTTCATATTAGGGAATTCATTGCCATAACTTTATGCATACATATTTTCTTTGATCATAAATGATTTTCCATTGACTATTCATCTTCAACAAACCAAACATGTAAAAAATCTAGAAAATTAATTCGCGAAAAATTCTTTCACTCAAATGAACACACCCTATGAACATTTGGCAAATCCAAGCATTAACGGAGTATCGTCATGAAAATAGAAGAATATTGCTTGTACTAAAAATAAAAATAAAAAGGATTGCGGGCTTTGATAATTTCAGTGTGAACAAGAATGAATAACGCAGAGCTGACTTTGACCCGCGACATCGATGAGGGCTCGAAAGTTCAACATCAACGCCGGCTTCACATGTGGACCTGTGGAAGTCAGTTACGTCAGTTGACCAGGGATCGTCCGGACCACAACTGATTTCTTGACCGACGAAAGCCCATAATAATAATAATAAAGCATTTTCTTTACTCTAATCTCTCTCTTTTCAGGATTAAAATTGAAAAATGCCACCAAAAACCCTAACTTATGCACACTATAACACTAATACTGCAAACTATTTTTTGCATCACGAAAAGCAAAACTACCAAACTCGCATTGGGGAGATAAATATGTAATTTATCTATCACAAAAAATCCTAAACTTTTCACATTGTGAATCAATACCCCCAAACTCGTACCGGTGCAATAAATTGTCTTTTGTCAAGCCGTATGACTATGTGGGTTTTGGCGACAGAACAAGAAATATAAGGTATTGTGTTATAGTTTAGGATTTTTAGTGGTATTAATTGAGGTTAAAATAGATCCCCTGCCTTGATTTTCCTACACTCAATATACATATATACTCTTGCCAACGACATGCTTAAAATATTTAATAACTCATCTAACTTCGAGATGTCGATCATCGACCATCCTTAGTAATGCATCATAGCACACCCAAATAGTTGTGGGGACCATTGATTGGAATGTGTCTAGTTGACCAAAAAAAAATCTAAGTCGACGTTCTTCGCGGTGATGGTCCATTTTCACTTTAAGGCTTGAACTATTTAAATGATGATTCAAATATTTAGAACCATTTGTTTTCAATGGAGAAACAGAATCTTGTTTGCTGAGGAATATTCTAAAAAGGCGTTTGGCTTGCCTGAAAATTAGGAGGATTTTTGGTGACCGTTTGTTTTGGGCCGCTTATGTCCTGGTCCCAATTCAACTTAGGCAGACAATTTTGTCTTGAATAAAGCGGAGGCTAATATAATTTTTAGACTTCGTTTGTTTACGAAAAATAAATAATTTATAAAATATTTTTCCAAAATATTTCATTTATTCACTTTTTAAAGCGATTCAAGTAATTATTTTTAGAAAAAAATATTTTTTAAAATTATTTATTATCCATGAAACAAATGGAGCCTAAAAAAATGTGCGTGTAAGTAAATTGATTTGAATGGACTGAGGTTGTGTCAGTAATTTGGGAAGAGCAAATGCCTGGAGCGGATGGCGGCTGGCTCATTTGCAACCATATGGGCCGTCACAGGCCCATCCCCAACTCCCTTTTGCAGCACTTCTGGATGAGCCTCTTTGTCATAAATAACTTTTTTTCTCTTCAATTTTTTTCTTGTTTGATCCTTAAAAGATTACTATTGGTTAAAAAAAAATAGAGCACACATTGCTGTAGGCGTGAGCATCAGAATCAGATCAAACTAGCGAGTTCTAGGGAGTTTCATATTCTTAAAATTTGAAAATGGTGATTGTCAATCTGATACTCAATTCTAAATATGAATTGAACCATTTAGATCGAACTGATACTTTTTTTTATTAGCAAGTTAATGATATTTGATCATTTTTGATCACACCTTTAGTCACTCTCCACCAAGAATTTCATTGATTAAAATTCCAAAACCCTAAAGAATGAGAGCTTATACTTTGCAACAACACTTGTAATCTTATAAGGAATAGGGAAGTAAAGAAGAAATATATCACCATCAGTTCTTGAACCCACCTAGGAATTGGACTAGATTGGTCAATTTGGTTCGATATAGTTCCAAGACCATGCGGGCCGGTCCCCAATTCCACAAATCAGGAACCAAAATGTCTAGTTCCCCGTTTCAAGATGGAAACCAACCTACCCTGAAACCGCTCACCCATGCATTGCTATAAAGAAAGCTTTACACGAGATCTTATTCACCAATGATTTTAGGACATTGACTATCATATCTCTCACAAAGAATGGGTGGATAAAGCCATTTTTAAAATATTACTTTTGCATTGACAGTATATGCTAGAATTATTCTTTGTTAATTTTTATAGATAAGGATAAAATCTTTATTAGCATCCTCTTCTATGATTTGAAAAACTTTTGTCATTTCTTTTTGTGTTTATTAAGTTTAGTATTTGATCAAATATTCATTTAGGCTACGTTTGGTTATCCAGATTTCTAATCGGGATAAGATTGGATAAGATAGGATTGAAATCTTATGATTTTTTTATATCATGTCCATTGTTTGGTGAATCGCAGTATTAGAGTCGGATATATTCACATCATATCATATACATTTTTTTTTAATATAAACGGCGTATCATTATAAATGAACCTAAATATTCATAAACGGAGATGGTGAAAATCTCTCATAACACCATTCTTTATTTTATTTTTATTTTTATTTTATTTTTCCTCTTTTTATATTATTTTATTTATTATTTCCTTTTTCTCCTTTCATCATTCTTTTACCCCACCTCCTCCATGGGATAATTTTATCATGCCTATATCCCCATTATATATGATTTTATCTTATCCTGAGCAAGCACCAAACGTAAGATAGGATAAATCATATCTTATCCCGAATTTTATCCTGACTACCAAACGCAACTTTAATCTTTTGGCTAGTGCTTCGAATCTCACGCATGATATATACAAAATTTCCTCGTCTAATTTATTTGTCGGCCTCTAAAGTAGCACGGAACCAACAATTAAAAACCTAGTTTTTCATCGAAAAATTTTCTTCTCTTGGCTTCTTTACATCAAGCTTTTTTCGCATGTGCGATTTTTTTAATTAAGGCTTAATTTGGTGGAGCGGAAGTATGACATAAAATATAGTACATCTTTTATCTTCGAAATGCCATAATGCCTTATGACGTCAATTGCACATCTTGGTGGCATTAAAGAAGTACCCTCAAAACATTAGAATAGGCCATAGATGCTTTTGCATTTTCAGGCATTTTCTTCTCTCTTTTTCTCTTTCTATTTCCCAATAGTCAGGATTTTATATTATTTTTTTAATTTCACCGACCAGAGAATAAAGTGGGCATATGACATGGATGTTACTAGGATTGGTACTGAATTTTGTCCTTTTTCCCTCTAAAAGTATTCTCTAATTATGTGGCAACACCTCACCCCCATCGTCCATGAGAAAACACCGCTGATGCTTTTTTCTATTTTTACATATTTTATTGCCTTTAGCATCCGACATCTTCAATTTATTAGATCCGCTTTTAAGGACACCCTCTTTCTTTTGACCTAATACAAGAATACGTCGATCCGTATAATTCCAAGAATTCATTGGAATTTACATCTCCAATAACCTCGAGGAGTTTCATAGAAAAGGAAGTGGGGATGACTTGGAAAGTTACAAAAGGTACCAAACCTATTGTACTTCAACCAACTCAAACTTCTTTGATAATTTTCTTGTGACGACTCCTATTTCATGTTTGTTACGGAGATGCCCTCCATGGTCGACTAGGAGACTTATTTCCCCATGACAAATGGTCGTAGTAACATGCACTTTATGGTAATTAGTATGTAAAGTATTGTGACATGTGAAAATATTAAAAGTCATGATCAATCATGGATTTATCACTCTCTCGATTCATCCAAATTCACCTTCTTCTCGAGATTTAGACTCCGGAAATCAAAGAAATTCCTGGAAAGAGATTTGGTAGGGTACATCGGACAGTCCGATGGATTTTGGTGTGTACCCATGATCCGCTCTCCAAAGTTGGAGATTTGAAATGATTAATCTGATTCGATTGGCTAAAATCTTCACTTACAAGCAAAATGGTAGTTGTACTAATCACCAAATTTTCATATAAAATACATAATAAGTTGCACCAAGACCAAGGCACACTGGGCAAGAAATTTTCACCGATGCATTTGCATTGTAATGCCCAAGATGGCTAGGGAAGCGAGATGAAATTGGTACGGACCAATATGTCTATTTCGTAAGACGACCTACGGTCAAATTAAATTTCAAGTGGAGAAAATAAACAAATTATAAATCAAGAAGACCTTTTCAGATGAGTTGCGAGTGGACCCAATCCTTCCCTTTGCCACTGGACTAAATTAAAAGTTCATTTCGTATTCACGAAGTAAAGTGAGTAGTCTTTTGGACCATCAAAAGCTGGGTCTCTTTGGACTCAATGATAATGATCAATATAATTGAATTTACTCTTTGTTAACGAGCCTCGCGCGTTCTTGTGAGCTTCGAAGTTAGCTGCCAGGGCTTCCAAAAGGATCGTTTTACATTATTTAAAGTATGATTACCAATCAATCTTTACACGTGAAGTATTGCGAACTTAATTTATTTGAAGTTTGGCAAAACTCAACCACACGAATAGTCGATTTGAGTGGATGGGGATGTGCACCCAGAATTCTTTTTTGACACATGGGGAAGCGAGCTGTTCTTTCTTTGAAGATTTCGAGAATCAATAGGAAATTCAAGATAGCTTGCGTGTTGCTCCACTTAGCAGCATTCTCTAGAGTGCGCATTCTGCAATCGTGGTGCTCAAATTCGGTCAACAAAACAATCGAGGCGCGCAACGAAGATAGGAAAAGTAGGGATCTAAATTAACGATGGTGATGGTGATAAACGAGGTGGACATCAAAACCTTCTCAGCACAAGAACGTTCATTAAGAAAGAAGGAAAGAGAAGATCTTCAAGGGGCAATCGATGAGATCTCCTTCGCCACCTTTTCCAATTCTCATGTGGTACAAAGAAAAAAACATTAAAAAAATACCCAAAAAAGAAAAGGGAATGATAAAGTTATTTATATATAGAATGGCCCTCTAATATACAAATCAAAGCGAGGGTGATAAAGATATGTGCATACACGTTTTAGGGTTGATTCGAATCTTGATTTTTCCTCTGCCTATTGAATCGAGGAGGGGTCCAATTTCCATTGCCACTAGAAGGCGCCACTTGGTGGGCTGTGCCTCAATTTGACCAGCTGACCACGGCCAAACTTTGGGAACTGTCCTTAAGTTTTTTGTGGCGTCGGACGGCACATTGCATGGCTCGGAGCAAAAGGGAAGAATCTTCCCCGAAATCGTAGACACGCGACTGCTTTCTGACGAAGCATCCGCTTGACTTCTTCTGTTCAACCTCATCTAGAAGGACATCATCTTGCTATCTCCCTCCCATAATCGCCCGTCGTAGGCACGTCGGATGCTGTCCTCTTGCGTTAGACTTGTATAAAAGCGTGCTTGACTTGTTGCTTTCATGGTGACTAGGGTTAGGACTAAAGTAAAACTGGGGAAAAGTTCACGAAATTTACCTGAAATTTACCCGTTTCTGCATATGGAATTTGCCCTCGACTTATTTCTGAGGTTTGGAAAAAGATGGGTTTGGGTTATTTACGTGTTTAGTTTTTCAAGTTGCATGAGGGAGAAGGGGGATGTATCATCGACCATCGATGAGGGAGAGATTCTAAACAGAGCATTTGTGCCTAAGTTTGTTCTATAAATTGAAATTCATGTTTTCATGTATTTTATTTATAGCTAGTGTTTGCACAAACTATTACATCCAACATAGAAGGTTGAGATGTTAAGAATGTCAAGAGTAGGGCTAGGGCTTTTTCACAAGCTCCAACTCTTTCCATGAGAGGAAAACTACATCATTCTCTATTAAAAAAAAGAATTGAAACAAGAGGGTATTTAATATTAAATTACACATTTATCTAACCGATTAAGTTTTTAGAACAATCAATAGTAGTATTGTCAAATCTAACATGATTACAAAGTAGGAGATTCTAAGTTTGAGTTTTTCCAAGTCCCATATTTAGATCATTGAATAAGGTCACCTTACAATAGTCTTTCAAACTTAAACATGAGCTCGATCAAAATTCAATGTTGATTACAACAGTAACATGAGGTTCGAATTTGTTTAAACCCGTTCGAGTATCGCGATGCAAACGAGACCCGCGATCTAGCAGCTCATGATAAATATTCAAAATCGATTTTCCTTGGAGGGGCCAAAAGCGAGCAATGCGAAATCCCCCAGAAAGAGCACAAACATTCAAACAAGAACCCCGTACGATCGAAGGGCCGTGGCCGTTACGCATCAGAAGGGTCGTCGCGGAATCGGACACGGGATGAGCGGGTCCGGATTCCGGTCGACGTAACGGCTAAAATAGAAGGGAAGGGAAGGGGCCTCTGCCGTGTGAAGGGAGCGTGGGAGACAGCGTACGTGGCGGGTCACCTCACAAAAGAATCTCGTCAGTTTAATTTTTAAAAAAGAAAAAGAAAGAGAGAAAAAGAATTGCGATTTTTTTTTCCTTTTCCTTTTCTGCCCTTTTTAAATTATTTTTCAAATTTATTGGGTCTTTCTTTTTCTTTTTCCTTTTTTAAATTTTGGGTAAAGCAGCCCCTGGATTTTCACATTCCGTGGGACTTGGATTGGATCTCTTTCTCTCTCTAGCCCCACCCAAATTGCGTCTTGAAAAGCTACCCTCCTCCTCTCCTACAGTCTCAACCACTCTTTCTCTCTCTATCTTTGCAGACATGCCCCTCCATTCTCCCACTCTTTCCCCAAATCGGCGCCCCCTTTCCCTTGTTTTTGCATTTGAAATTTTTCTCATACTTTTGGTCGTCCTTCTTAATGCGATAAGATTCCTATGCGTGAACCCCCCTAACGGCACGGAGTGATGCAGCTGATTTGGACATGTTTTTTTCACGACCACGATGGGTTTTAATGTTTTTAATAAGATTATTGGAGGGTTCCCCACTAATCATGAATGTACCGTGTTGTCCAATTCAATTCATTATTCGGCGTTCAAAAACGGATGTGAATTCAAGATATTATAACTTTTGCGACAGATCTCACCCCCTTCTTTCATCTCTATCAAACACACTTCTATCTGAATTCAAAAGGAGATTTCTAATATTAAATTGTCCCCGCACAAAATGAAAAATAAATAAACTAACAATTAGAAGTAATTTTTTTGGGATAGTAAAAGGTTAATTGATTTTTATTTTTGGATACATAGCCAAAGGAGATGGAACTATATCAACTTATGGAGAAAATTTGGATCTACAATTAAGTTACTTTTTGTCGAATTCCTAAGAATTCTCTGCACTAGACAATGATTTGGAAAGCCTCGCTATGCATTTGGTCCTCCAAGGCGAAATTTCCCTCGAGATAATTACATGCATCTTTCCCTAATAAATGTTTGATTCAAATGAAATTGACAGGTTGCTTTGACTCGTCAAAATTCATTTGATATTACCAATAGAAAGATACACCTTATCCGAAAAGTAAATTCTAAAACTATATTTAATCTTACTTTAATGATTTGATATCAAAAGCCCCCAGCATCAAATCTCCTTATCGACCCGAAACGATGACTCACACATAAATGCCCAATAGGACCCCAACGGGGAAAGATCTTCGCAAGATAGGCACGCAAAATAAATTAAGAAATCCCAGGGGCCTCCCTGCAAAAAACCCGCCTTCCTCAAAAAGGGGGCCCCAAAATACCGCGAAAATATCGCGATACGTCCGCGCATCTTCCCGTCCCGGCGGCCCTATAAATACATAGCTCGAGTGGAGCAAGGTTTGCCCAACTCACTTCCCAAAACCACCTCTTTAGAAAAAAAATAATTAAAAAAATCTCTTTCTCTCTCTTCAAAAAAAAAAACCTCCACTTCCTCTCTCTACTGCAACTGCAAGAAAATGGCGGCGACCACCAGGAGAAGGGCCTGCCCCGGGCCGAGCGGGCCGGTGCTCCGCTCCCTCTCCCCCTCCGGCCGTTTCCACGCGCCGTCCTCCGCCGCCTCCGCCGTCCTCCTTCGCCTCCTCCTCCTTCGCCTCCCGCGCCTCCGCCTCCGCCTCCGCCGCCGCCGCCGCCACCTCCTTCTTCCGCCGGTCCGCCTCCCCGACGCGCGTCAACCTCCACTCCCCCGCGCAGCCCTCCCCTTCCATCCGCTTCGCCCTCGACCGCCCGACCTCCCCCAGCCGGTCGATCTCCGTCTCGCAGCAGCAGCGCCGCGGCGGCGGTGGCGGCGGGCAGCTCGTCCGGTCCGGCGGCCAGAAGCCGGCGCCGCGGAGGGCCTGCATGTGCTCGCCGACGAATCATCCCGGTTCGTTCCGCTGCAGCCTCCACAAGGGCTGCGGGTCCCCGAGCGCGAGTGCGGGGTACGCGCCGAACCGGCTGAACGCGCGGAGGTCCGCGATGACGAACTCGCTGGTGAGGATCGGGGGCGTCGAGGGCGACCTGGTGAAGAGAGCGCTGGCCGCCCTGATCCGGCCGTCGTCGCACCAGCAGAGGCGGAGGTCGGCGTTCCAGCCTCGTCCGAGCCGGCTATCGATCATGTCCAAGGCCGCGGAGGAGCACTCCTGAGCAGCCCCGCGTTTTTTAGCTGATTCTGTCCCGATTCGACTCCGGATCCCACAACCGCCTCAGTAGGGCTCGTGCCGTCAGCAGCGCCATCAGAGAGGAAGGAGATCCCGACGGCGGCACGCGGCCGCGCCGCTGCCGCAGATCTGAGCTCCGGCGGCCGGAAACGCCGAAGGAGATCCGATCCGAAGCTAGGGATCTAAAAACTGAATATACGATTGTGTAAATAACGAAAGATATATCGATACTTCTCTACTAAATTCAAATCAGATTCTGGAGACGCCGAATCTCTGCTTAAAATCCACGCCTGCTGAATCAACCTGGACCTAAAACCGATCGATTCCGTCCCTCAGTTTCTGCATCCCTTCCGATTCGACGGAGGTCCGAACCTCCGAAATCCGTCGTCGCCGTCGTCGGCGCTTCACCCCGATTTTCGCTCTCGGTCCGTCGGTTTCCGCGCGTTCTCGATTTCACCGTTCCGTTCACCGTTCCTTCTCCCCCCACCTTTTTTTTTTTTTTTTTTCCCGATTTTGCCCTTCCTGCTTTTCTCCTCCGTTCCTCTGCGCGTGGATTTTCCCTTTTTTTATTTTCAATTTCCTATCATCTTCCATTTTCGTTCTTTTTCCTCTTTTTAGCTTTTCCTTCTTTTTGGCTCCCTTGACTAATCCACCTTTTCCGTTCTTCTTATTTATATTTTTTTATCTGACTCGTTTATCCATGTTTTTACCCTTTTTTAAATGTGTATTTGCAGGTAACCGATACAACTTACAGGGACCAAAAACTAGGGCGACCATAGACTCAAGGAGGAAGGGGTTTTAGACAAAAGATTATATAATGAGGTGGAAGTGAAATCTAAATCTAGCTTGATTCGAGTTGGTCACCCAACAATGACATAAATAATCTAGATGACATATCTTGAGTAAATCCATAAAATTATTGGGATATGAATTTAGGGCACTCATTTATCTAAATTAATTACAACAAAGCGGGCGAAATCTTGCATTTGAAAATGATGGATTGAGATGGAGACGAGAGCTATTTTTAAATTGTTGAAAAAATTATATGAAATCGGTTATATCATGTGACGGAGGTGAAGCTAATATCTTTGCTTTTTTCAAGTTGGTCACACTCAACAATGACGTAAATAACCTAGATTATATATCTTAAATAAATCTATAAAAAATTCAGGTTCCGAATTTAGGGCACTGATTAATCTAAATAAAATCACAACGAAGCGGGCGAAAAGTCAGCATTTGAAAACGAGAGATGGAGATGGAGATGAGCTTAATTTTACATTGTTGGAAAAACCATATGAAATTGTTCATGGAAAGAGGCTAGAAGAATAGAAGGCCTTTGAACATTTCTTAGGTGATGTAGAGAAGGGCGGGGATGATGATAAAATTTATTATGTCATGAAAAGTCAAAGACGGGGGAAAAGGAGAAGGTTCCCCTACACACGTCAATACCGGGACCCCCACAGCTGGAGAAAAGTCATTCCGAAGTCGACATTTTCAAGAGAGAGAGAGAGAGAGAGTAGGGTGATGTGGATGGATGGATGGGAGGTGGTAGCGGTGGTCGCCAACTTGCGAGTAAAAAGGGACGAGAGAAGACCGCTGCTTGCTGCTGTCTATTCCTTGTAGTTTAGTATGGGCGCGCCCTATTAGTCGACGTTCGCGACTCCTGGGAGCTCTCGCGGTTCGATGGGTGATGGAACGATGGAGAGAGGAGATAAGGCAGCAAGGCTGGAAGCTAAAAGCTAAGTCTTTCTCTTAGGGCTCACCCCGCTCGCGATGTCAAAAGATGGTGCCTTCCTGGCATCCGGAAGTTCTCCGAAACGCCGAGGTCAAAGGACGTAGGAAGAAAGTTCCACGGCGCCCCCACCTTCTAGGAGAAGTGCATTCTCTCGTCCCTAGGGATGTGAACTGGGAGCGTGCGCACTCGGGCTTTGCTCGTTCCATTTGGATTGTACAAATTCAAATGAATTGAAAAATACCAAAAAGTCTTAAACGTATTATATTGACAAATTGATCTTAAACACCCGATTGGGCCAAATTTAGTCAAACATTTTTAATATCGGTGCAAATTCGATTTATTCCGTGGATTTTGGCCCGCCGTCGGTGGACGTGAATCTTGCGTGGCGATTTTAAGATTTTGTTATTATTTTAAAGATTTTTTTATTAAATTTTTAAAGATTTTTTTATTAATTTTTGGCGGCCCTCACCCAGTGGCCAGTGAGCCTCGCTGGAGGCTCGTACCCGCCATAGAAAAAGAAAGGAAAAAGAAAAATTAATAAAAAATTAATAAAAAAATGAAAAAATATTAAAAAATATTAAAAATTATCGTCGTCGACCACCGGCCGCCATCCACGTGCGTTAGGCTTTGTAGGTCGAAATTAAAGCCGGATGGGGGAATTGGTATCGATATTAAAAGGTTTAGGGTAAAGTGGCCCGATGAAAAATTTTAGAGATCAATTGATGCCGTCTGATAAGTTTAAACTTTTTGGACTTTCTCCAAATGAATTCGAAGCTAACTGACCACCGGCCGAGCGAGCGCGCAGAGACACCCGGCCACGTCGATTGAAGCGCGACCGTGGCCGAGGATGCTTGTCGAATTGGTAGGCGGGAGCAATGGTTGAAGCTTTTCGCAAATTATTCGTTATTCAAGATTCCTTCCGATCCAAAACTCCTCTCCTCTCCTCTTCTCCCCTCGTCATCTTGGTCTAGAAACCCTACTGGTTTAGGGATTCCCACTTTTTATTCGGAAAAATATAGGGGTGCGTCACATTATTCATCGGTCAGGGCAGGAAAATAGTGATGTGTAGGTAGTGCCAATTTAATGGTTTCTTCTCCCTCTCTCTACCTTATCTTGGACCATCAGGGTGGCCCCCACAAGCTACGTTGCCCGACAAAAGAAAAAAGAGAACAAGGAACTGGATAATAGCGAAGCTGAGAGTGACAGCGAGAGCGTCAGGACAAGGACAACCACCTCGGCTGAAAAGATAAGGTTGCCGAAAGCTTAGGAATGGTGGGGTTGGAGGTTGGACCGGGAACGTTGCGGGCACGAGACAAGACGGCCTTTTGCTTGATCCCGGCGCGTGCCGTCCCCGTCCCTTAAGTGGAAAGAAAGAAGAGGGGAAGCGAGCCGGTATCCCTCACTAGACTCAGTTCTACCGGACCGAACCGGTGTGGTTCAAGAATCGCGAAGGATCGAGTGTGTAGGACGCTCGCCGTCAATGCTACCTCATGAATCTCTCAAACTATAGCTTGGAAAGTAGATATCAGGCTTGTGATGTTGTTGATGAAGCAAATTGGAAATGAAAAGACTATGTAGTCTCTCTTTTATAAGATTGTGGCTAGGGGCTTCTTTAAGTTCGATAAGAGCTATGCTTTGGGGAGTTCCAGAAAGGGAAAATGTCACAAATGGTTCATGAACTTTCATCTAATATTCAATTTTATCTCTGGGTTTTCGATTTGCTCAATTTGGTCTCTAAACTTTCATCTAATGTTCCATCTAAGTTCCTAACTATTTGAAAATTGACCAATTTCCTTTTTCTTAAATACCAAACTGTTTTTTATAAAATAAAAAAAATACTAAACTGGGTTTTTTTTATCAAAAATACCACATTTATGCAAAGTAATAAAAGTCAATATTTCTTTTCTTTCTCCATATTAAAAACAAATGGAAAAAATGGACAGTAATAATAAACAAAAGTGAATCTTGCATTTTGATTTATTTTTTGTATATGCAAATTACTTGAATAATGTACAAAAGCCCATCAATCGATTTTTTTTTTTTTTATGGAATTCACTGAAAAGGGAAAAATCGATTGATGGGCTTTTATACATGATTTAAAGAAAAAAAAAACCCAGTTTGGTTTTTTTTTTATTTATAAAAAAAATAGTTTGGTATTAAAAAAAGGGAAATTGGTCAATTTTCAAATAGTTAGGGACTAGATGGAACATTAGATGAAAGTTCAGGGACCAAATTGAGCAAATCAAAAGCTCAGGGATGAAATTGAACATTAGATGAAAGTTCAGGAATCATTTGTGACATTTTTCCTTCCGGAAGATAGAGTTGGGTAGATCCTTGGTGGGAGAATTACTAAAAAAGTGCTAAATTTATTACAATTGTGTTAATTCAGTCTTAAACTTTCTTTTACCAATTTAATCATAAATCTTTTATAATTGTATTAATTTAGTCCATCTGACCAAATTTGATTAGTTAGCACTAACATAGACACTAGCCGTTCAAATGCAAATGCTAACAATTTTTCAATCGTTTTAATTTTTTTGATTATTTATTTATTTATTTATTCTTTTTTTTTTTTTTTTTATTTCCCTTTTTGCCCCTTCTTCCTTCTTGATGTTGGGCGAGAGCGAGCCTCACCAAATTTTGTAGGGCCTCAGCCAGCCATGGCGAGGGCAATGTCGTTGTTGTTGGGCAAGGCTCAGACTCCCCGATGGCTGATAGAGGCAGGCCTCACCATTGCTTTGCTGGCCCTTGCATTTGGTTGACACCAACCAACTAAAGGAAGAAGGAAAAGGGGAAAAAATAGATAACAAAAATTCGAAAAAATAATAAAAAAATTATTAAAAAATTATTCACGTCAAGGTTGATAGGCCAAATTTGATTAGATAGACTGTATTGACGTAATTACAAAAGATTTAGGACTGAATTGATAAAAGAAATTGACGACAAATTTACTCTAAATTAATTTTTTCGATCATAAAAAACCTAAATTGGTACACGTGCAACACATTTACCCTCTTTCAATTTTCACAAATTTGACCGAGTTGTGATGGCCAATCAATTTTATTTTCTGGATTACTCTAACATTGCCTCCATATCATTAATACTTGATTTTTTTTTTTTTATTGGAATCATTATTAGAAAACTATTCAAAGACTACCAAATGTGTACTTCATTCTATATCAAATACTATAAAAAAAAAAAAAACAAAGCTTTACAAATCAAGTATTAATGATATGGAGGCAATGTTAGAGTAAGAAAATAAAATTAATTGGACATCACAATTCGGTCAAATTTGGGAAAATTGAAAGAGGGTAAAATGTGCAATTTACATGTGATCGAAAAAATTAATTTAGAGTAAATTTATTATAAATATACCATTTAGAGTAAATTTGTCATAAATATACCATTTTGGGGTAAATTTTCATAAATATACTAGTTTAGGGTTTTTAATGGTATTAAACTTATGAATTTCCACATGGCTTGTTACATCAACAACCACGTCAGCAAGGTTAATGACAAAATCGAATGGAAGCTAATGGAAGGTAGATTTGTCACATGTGTACCAGTTTGGAGTTTTTTGTAATCAAAAAAATAGTTTTGCGTAAATTTGTCACAAATGTCTTAGGTTTTGGGATTTTTTAGGGTATTAACCCTTATATCAATTAAGTCTATTTGGCCAAATTTGACTTGCAAGCACTAACGTGGACATCAGCCGTCTAGCAAATGCAAATGCTAACAATTTTTAATCTTTTTAATTTTTATTGATATTTTCAGTTATTTTATTTTATTTATTTATTCTTTTTTTTTTTTATTTCTCTTTTTTGCCCCTTCTTCCTTCTTCCATCGCTAGACGAGAGCAAGCCTCACCATATTTGGTGAGGCATTGGCCAGCCATGGTGATAGTGAGGCTGAGCCTAGCCATGGCAAAGGCGGTGTCACCGTTGTTAGGCAAGGCTCAACCTCCCCAATGGCTGGCGGAGGCAGGCCTCACCATTGCTTTGCAGGCCCTTGCCTTTGGTCGACAACATCTAGGTAGAGGAAGAAAAACAAAAATGGGAAAAAAAAAAGAAAAAAAAGATAACAAAAATTCAAAAAAATAAAAATAAATTATTCACGTTAGGGTTGATTGGCCAAATTTGGTTAGATGGACTGAATTAACGTAATTGCAAAAAGTTTATGACTGAATTGATAAAAAAAATTATAACTAAATTGGCACAATTATAACAGATTTAGGAATTTTTTAATTATTTTCCAAATTCTTAGTCAAAGGTGAATATGATGGGCAACAAAGTGAAAAGAAGAACTCAACATTCCATTATGCTTACTTTTCTCTTTCACCCTCAAGCCAATTGGGGGATTGGCGCGCGTGGTTGCCCACAGGAACTCTGCTTTTTCAAAAAGAAAAGGGTAGTGTGCGTGACCGTTGTAAGCTTATGAAGAGTTAGTTGGTCCACTTGCTAGCGGATGAGTTATGGTGTTCGATCTTGTCTTTTAAGGTGTTATGAACTCTTTCTCAAGCAACGTTCTCATCCGTGTTGGGTGTTGGGTCTACCAACGATAATCTCTATTCAATGTGTAGCACAGGCTATTCATATTCCCCTCCGCCATCTTAAAAAGCCATCAAGAATTACAACTTGTGCGGACCTTTTCGTTTCAAAGATCACTCGTCCACCCTTTGTCGAATAGGGTACGGGCCCAGCTCCTCTATGGTATTTGTCGGCTTTGGTCATCGTCCATCCACATTTTGCATTACATCAAACAGTCGCACCCATTTAAGGCTGCGCAATACTTTATGTAACTTGCCCGGCAGCCTGTATCTGGCTGAGGTCTCAAAACATTTAGAATCCCAACACCAAAGAAGCAAAAGAAAATCACCTACACAAGAGAGAAAAAGGTAAAAAAAAAAGGTTCTTTAACGGAAGATCAATCATCATCATCATGGGCTCCAACGGCACTTCCTTCAAAACCACATCACGGGGTAAACAGGCCCAACGCTTTGTCTATACATAACGGGAGAACATGTGAGATGAAAACAAAGTAGTACAAAAAGAAGGGTTGGACAGACATAGAAAATGAGGAAAACTGGGGTTGTTCGGTTTGTGGATCAGGTGGCTCCCATTGGTTTCATTATGGCTTTTAGAGAGAGAGAGAGAGAGAGAGAGAGAGAGAGAGAGAGTGCCATGTGCATGGACCAGCCACGAGGGATGTTGGGGTCGAAGAAAGATGATGATGCTGGTCACAGCATGCACGATCCGCATCCTATTCAAAACTCAATTTCTCTGTTGTCCTTCTCTTGCCTATGTGGATAAGGATGGGCTGTTCTTGCGGGGGCGTTCTTTCCAATTTTCATTGAGTTGGCAAACCAATGGCAGTGAAGTTGACGTCTCTCTCTCTCTCTCTCTCTCTCTCTCTCTCTCTCTTGATGTTTCGCTAGCAAACAATGTCATGACTGTGCACAAGTCATTTGAACGAAAGCAAGTGTTTATGTAGTTTAATGTTAGGTTTGTGATTTAAATACTTAGCATCTGTCACGTACCAAAGGGGAAGGAAAAACAATAAGAATCTGATCTCAGGTTGATCGAGACTTCCGTGTATCTTGCATCCTTGTCTATGGCTTATTCTATGTTCAAGTGGAGCGGAGATGACGCCATAGTGGGAGATGACTGTTTCCTCCCTTTCTGATTGTCCCTCTTTCAAAACCCTAATGATGCCATGTTCAGATCGTAGCTGACCCCTCTGTAATTGATCGAGATGTGCAGTTACTAAAGCCCTTTTAGAGTGCTTTAAAGGGAAAATTTGAAAGGTGAATCCAAAATAAGAGTTTATATATACTATTGTTGTAAGGGATCGTAACTACATTAACTAGAAGGAGCCCGTGCATGTGGTCCGGAAATGTCTATTCATCGCCCCAGGTGGATATGGTAAAGGTCATTGAGCTCATGTTTCAACCTAAAAATTCAGTTCTTAAATTGGTTTTGGGGCTATTCCATTCATTCATTTAGGGTCCGTTCATTTCGCGGAAAATGAGCCATTTTCGGAAAATATTTTCCCAGAAATCATTTTCCAGGAAAATGACCATATTTTCTAGTGTTCATCTAAAACCTGAAAATGTTTTGGAAAATATTTTCCACTCACCAGATTAGCAAGCGCGAGCGTCAAGCTTGAGGCTCGCCAGATCGATGAGCACGCGGTTCACTTGGTCCGACGACTAGCCAAAAAGAAGAAAGATGGGAAACAAAAAAAAAAAAAATAAATAAATAAAAAAAAAAAAAAAAAAAGAAAAAAAGGAAAAGGAAAGAAAAAGGAAATTAAAAATAATTCGAATTAAAAAAAGAAAAAGAAAATTAAAAAATAATTCGAATGAAAAAATAAAAGAAGAAAAATAAAGGGGAGGAGGAAGTGATGATTTGTAGAGGTGTGAGATAAAAGAGATCAAAGTGAGGAAAATGTTTTCCACTTTTCAAAAGTGGAAAACATTTTCCCTACTTTAGAAGACTTTTTTTCTTTTGATGGAAAACATTTTCTCAAGAATTCATTTTCGTGAAACGAAACCGGAAAATCCGGAAAATCTTTTCCGGAAATTATTTTCCGCGAAACGAACGGACCCCCTCAGTCATTCTTCTTCTTCTTCCAATTGCGGCAAAGCTAGTGGGTGATATTTTCAGCAGATTTCTATCCTGCTGTTTTCGCTGTTATTTCTTTTAGTGTTAACTCCATTGTTGTTAGGTTTTGCTTTGAGTTTTGTATGTCCAACAACCCTAATTTTTTTTTTTTTTTTGCCCAGGCTCACGCACTTCACAGACTAATTAAAGTTTCCTGATATTGGAGATAGTAGACCGGAGAATTGAATCCGCGATCTTCGATTTTTGAAGCAAGTCTTAGACCACTCAACTAACTGACCTATTTGGTCCGCTTCAAACGTGTTGCAAGGTTGATAATCATGACAACACTTATGGCCACAATAATTATAGTAAAGTTAATTGTCTAGACTCAGTGTAAAGAAAGATAAGTATGACACCACCCCATGTGGTGGCCGCATTGGCTTGGGCTTTCATCCCCCTCACGAAGGGGACGGGTTCAAATCCCAGCGTGGTCGCTAGTGGTATTAAGCGTGACGCCGTGGTGGTGGGTGTGCTAGCGTCACCGGGGGGTTTACTTGCGCGGTGCCGCACGTGTTCTGTTCCTCCCGTCTCAAAAAAAAAAAAAAAAAAAAAAGAAAGATAAGTATGACCTTTTAATACCCCATGAATTATGATTTGATAATATCCTAGGAAGCATCCACACTCTTGGGGAGTATTCGTATCGTATCCGACACTCCTACACGCTTTGACACACAATCAACGAGTGTCAAAAAATCCGACACATGGTCAATTTTCCTAACACGCAAGTTTAGAATTCGACACACACGAGATTAATTATAATAAAGTTATTAGTCTAGACTCAATGTAGAGATAAACACAACCTTTTTAATACCCCATGAATTATGATATGATAATATCCCAGGAAGTATCGACACTTTTAGAAGCTTTCGTGTCATGCCTGGCACTCTAAAACGCTTTGACACGCAATTAATAGGTGTCAAAAAATCCAACACATGATCAACTTTCATGACGCACGAATTTATAATTTCGACACTTATAATAAAGTTATTAGTCTAGACTCAATGTAGAGATAAACACGACCTTTTTAATACCCCATGAATTATGATATGATAATATCCCAGGAAGTATGACACTTTTTAGAAGCTTTCGTGTCATGCCTAGCACTCAAAAACACTTTGACACGTAATCAATAGGTGTCCAAAAATCCAACACATGATCAACTTTCATGACGCACGAGTTTAGAATTTCGACACTTATAATAAAGTTATTAGTCTAGACTCAATGTAGAGATAAACATGACCTTTTTAATACCCCATGAATTATAATATGATAATATCCCAGGAAGTATCGACACTTTTTAGGAGCTTTCGTGTCATGCCTAGCACTCTAAAATGCTTTAACACGCAATCAATAGGTGTCAAAAAACCCAACACATGATCAACTTTTCATGACACACGAGTTTAGAATTTCGACACATATAGTAAAATTATTGGTCTAGACTCAATGTAGAGTTGACCTTGCGAAGAAAGATAAGCCTGACCTTTAAATACCCCATGAATTATGATTTGACAATATCTTAGGAGGCATTGACAATATTTAGGAGTTTTCATGTCATGTCTGGCACTCTATAACACTTAGACATGCAATCAATAGGTGTTAAGAAAACCGACATGTAATTAATTTTCCTAACACGCGAGTTTAGAATTCCGACACGCACGAGATTAATTACAATAAAGTTATTAGTTTAGACTCAGTGTAGAGTTGATCTGGTGAAGAAAGATAGGCATGACCTTTTAATACCCCAGATGATATCCTAGGAGGCACCGAAACTCTCTAGGAGCTTTCGTGTTGTATTTGACACTCTAACACACTTTGACACGCAATCAATTAGTGAAAAAAAATTCGACACGTGATCAACTTTCCCAACACACAAGTTTAGAATTCCAACAAACATGGGGTTAATTTTAAAAAAATTCAATAAATGAGGGGTCAAAATGTAAATATGTAAAAAAAAAAAAAAAAAAATAATAAATGGGGAAAGAATAAAAACTTGATCTTCTTTTCTTTTCTTTTATGACTCTCACTTCCCATGACTCACGATTATTAATGTAAAGTCATTATAAGCTCTTTTTTTTTTTTATTTATTTATTTATGAATTTAAATTAAATTAATTTGATAAAAATGATAATTTATCATATATATAAAGTATATATTTAATATACGTTGTATTTCAACATGTCAGAATTCTTTATTTTTTTTTTTTTTTTAAAATGACGTATCAGCGTATTGTGTCATGGCACATTGCGTGTCACGTGTCAGTATCAATGTTACTTTCATTTGCATGTTTAACAAATTAATCTTCATATAATTCATTTTTAACATGTTCATCGGAATTTAGGGTGGAATAAATAGTGGACGGATCATCTTGAACTTTCCAAAATTCAGTCGACCTTCTTCCTTGACTTTCTAGGAGAAATTCCTCGTTTGCATTCGACTAGTTATCCACCTGACGATCGCGAATCTCTCTGAGATCTTGTGAGTTAGGTCAGTTTGTCATCATGACTTATAATATATTCTTCCAACCTCGCCACGTATTGTTCTAATCTTATGAATGGAGTAACCAACGAGTCAAGATCCCAATAAATAACTAAAACAAATGATATGCAGTGATTTAAGGAAATTACTTTCAAACTTTTTGTATGAAAAAAAAAATATCCATATTGGAAATTTTCATTTTGTAACTTTAAATGATTGTAGGTATTAATATATTCATAACTCTTATAAATTGGAGGTTGTTAAAAACACTAAAACTCACAATTTTCTGATGGAGAAAATGAGAGCCAGCTAATGCAGAAGAACCTAATGTCTTGCAGCCGCCTAAACACCCATTTAATAGATAATTTTGGTTAACGATGATGATGATGATCTCCCACCATAGTTGATTACCTCCACTTATTCAAAATTGGACCTATAATTAGGCCAGCATAAAAGAAAAAAAGATTGTAACTATGAAAAAGTGTGCCTGCCAATAGGCTTTTTCATTCATGGAAAAAGAGTCTTGGCGTAATGGAAAAATCTATCTGTGTGATTTTTCGAACCCAAACCGAGAGTCAAAGCTCAGGATAATGTTCATCATTCGCCAGAGAAGCAAATGATAAAACATCATTTGGGATGACACAACATCATTATCCTAAGTTCGTTCCTAACAAATTGACTTTCAGTCCAAGTCTGATCCACAATAATTAAATCCCCACCTTACGTCAGCTCGTCCAATATATACATGAACTTGGTGTGGCTGTATATAATTATTAATTACGATACTTTGAACTTGGGCAATATGTACTAAATTAGGAGTTGGATTGTGCCGTTTATTATGTTTTTTCATCAAAAATATAAAAGAAGCTCAACCTGAACTTATCCTATATTTCCAAAGTTCACAAGTACAATGAATATATATTTACTCGACTTTATTCAAGAGCTGCTCGAATCAAATAATTCAAGTTCGAGCCCGATCTCATTAGGTACTCGAGCTACTCGAATTCAAATTGAACCGGACAAAAGATCGAGCCGATCTTCAAGTGATCGAATACGATGTCAAGCTCAGATGGCTTAGGGTGGAGTAAATGGACTTATATCTAATCCCTATAACTAACCTCAAAGCTGTTGGGATTAAGAAATTCAACTCCTTAAAAGAGACTGAGAAGTGGGATTAAGGGTGATCTTCTTTGATGGGCTTGAGAATGGGCCATTCTTAAGCAAATGTCCCATCCATTACCCACCATCGTATGACTAAGAACTATGGGCTTACCAAGTTTCTCTTTTTGTGGATGATCTTGATGAATGACGGAAATTTTTTTGCATTGCAAGTCTAGTTTCGTCACGGGTACTGAAAACAGATTGTCATTTCTCCGTTGTACATAATTTTTTTTTTTTTAACAAACGCTACCACCTTCGAATCATTATAAAAGAAATAGAGTGGGCCGAATTGTATTATCAGAGTGTTTGATCCAATCCATATACCGGCTCGAGGAAAAAGAAAGGACCCAAAGCCTATCCAATGAATCTGTCCTCTTGAACTTGTGAAATAGACCAGCCACCTAAACCCAGAAGAGGTTGCAATCAAATGCATCCGCGTAGCGTTATTTGGAGGCTATCTCGTCTCAAGCAGTTTTGCATCTTTCAGAAGATTTTATGAAAAAATGGAAAAGTTCAGTGACTGCGAGTCGAAGATTATGGGTTCGATTCCTCAATCTATCATTCTTGGTCTCGCGAAATCTTGATTAATCCATTGCCGGTCTTCAACTTCCCTACTCGCGCTTGATGGGGTTAAGGTGATTGGCTCACCTAACGGACAATATCTCTTTGACATCTTTAAAATTAAATATTTTGAGATACATCCCAATTTTGTCTAAAACCTTTTTAAGGGCAAAAGAACCATACTCAAAACGGAAAAAATAGAAAAGAATTGTTAACTCCAATTAACAGAACCAGACCAAAAATTTTAGAAAAGAATTGTTAACTCCAATTAACAGAACCAGACCAAAAATTAAGCTGCCTAACAAAGGGGGGTGATCCAAAAATATATAAAAAAACAAATAAATATACAAAAAACAAATATATACAAAAACACACTAAATCCTATAAGGGACAAGTGGGGCAAAAATAAAAAACAAAAATACAAAGAATCAAAATTCTTAAAAACGAGCAACCATCAAAATCTAGACCATCTCAAAAAGCGCCATTAATGAAAATGTAAATTCTCAACTTCCGTTAACTACACAGATCTATATATGTGTTGATTCCTTAGTGACATGATTGTTAACTACACAGATCTATATATATTTTCCTCGTTAGTGACATGATTGTTTTTTTTTTTTTTTTTTTGCTATCATGATTGTCTTTTTATATATATATATGAAAATTCCTCTTCTAAGAGCATTGCATTCTGCTTATACCACATTGCCCGCCGGAAAATCGACCTCCACAGCAGCAGAGCTACAACCAGAAATTGCGAACGGAAGAGATCAATTGATCGAAAAGCTTTCAGGCATGAAAGCACACAACAAGCGCAAGCGCAAAAGTGAAACTCAGAACCCTAGAAATGGAGGAACGAACGGAGTACCTCGGATTGTGGGGAGGCCAAAGTGAAGGACTAGACGGCGAGTCGTCGAAGAGGAAACAAGGGACTGCAGAGACCACTTTCCACAATGCACCTGATGAAGTTTCATCCTTGCAGAACGTGGGCTGAAGCTGATAATAAAAACGGGTTGAATATGGGTCTTGTGCAAACCCACCAAGGCCCATATAGAGTAGAAGTTAAGATGTTTCGAATCAATTTCCACCCATTTGTAAAATTTCGAGGGATTCATATGCAATCTGACCCACCAAAAGTGATTTGTTTTTTCTTTTTGTAAATAATGGGCTTTTAACCCATATTGACACATTTAGCGTGTGGTTTGGGGTAGATGTCTTTTCAGTTCAGAGGTGACGCAAATTGAATGCAGACAACGGCTTAATTGTCGGAAACCCACTATGTCGGCATGTCCAACCCTTTCGCTTGAAACTAGGAATCGTGGCACTGGGCCTGGTGAACACGGCAGAAAGCCCAACAAATAGGGCCCACCTCCAAGATTCATTTCATCATTGGTCAAAGCTTGACCTCTCCAGTACCCCAGACTTAACCATGGGTTTGCCTGATGGTTATCCTTTTCACTTGAAAAAGGCAAGTGGGAAGTTCGATTCTCCACCTTCTCGAAAGTTGAGGACATACGTACGTGAAGAAGCAGAACTTCGCATTTGTGTACACAATGACTTGTAAAATAGATATATGATATTATGATAGAACCAGGATAAAAAAAATAAAAATTGACATTGTTGATTTCATGAGAGTATAAAATCCAAATTGATTCGCCCATTTTCGCATTTTTTCGGGTTGTTTTTGGTGTCTTTTTGTTTCCATTTTCTCTCCTTTTTCGATATGTATTTTGCTTCCAGATTATTGATTGCTTTTATAGTTGGACTTGCCTTTCTCTTCGTGTTATGCGTTCTGGGTAATAAGGAGATTTCCATGTTTCTTTCTTCTTTGAGACTATACTAGATATGATGCTGTGAAAAAATGCATTCCACATTTGGCCCTTAAATTGTTTGATTTGACTTTTAGTAAACATTGATAGAAGTTTAACGACATAGACAAATGTTTTAGTCCAAACAAAACATCAGGTGGCTATGTTATTGCCACATTAATCATTCGAGAGAGATTTATAGGAATTAGGGTAATCGGATTAAAATTGAGAATTAGTGATATTTTATGGCAAATGGGTCACGCCGATATCGTGAATCTAATTTCTAGATAGCCTTAATGTTGCGGATTTGGTTGTACAATGGTTGAACCAAGTATAGGAGAGAGAAGGGAAAGCCATTTGAGATAGAATTTGATGTATTCTTTGCGTGCAACTTCTTTGCCCATGTTACGCTATTCAATCACTAGGCACTCGACCTGATGGCGAGAGAGGAGGTTGGGACGAGACTTGAGTTAAGTCTATCAAATATAGATTTACCAAGTTAAATTACTAGGAAACTCTACCAGCTTGAATGCTTACAAAAGCACGACATCGAACGCCATAAAATAGTTTTGGAATCAACTTGACCAGAACAAAGTATAAGACAACTGTACATTGAAGCCCAAGTTCATGGGCCAATTTTATAGACATTACCAATACATATGAAATGGTGCGGTAAAATTGGCAGTGTGCATAGTACACCCTATGCTTCAATACAACACCAGGAACATATCTACGCATTAAGAACTTGCTCATGGTACAAACTTGCACAAGATTTCTAGACAATTCACAATGGCTTTCATTTTCAGGTGAAGCAGAACAGTACATGATCCATTAGCTGGGTCTAACCTTCATCATCAGAACCAAAGGGCTGCCTTCTTAAAGATTCCAGTACTTCTCTGGGACGATTGCTTGGAGCGCCCCTACTACCTGTCGCTCCATTGCAAGATCTGACCTTGGGCACTTTGAGAGAACTAAGAGGTGGCGTGGAAGTCCCTCTGTTTACTTCCCTGAGCACAGACCGTGCTGTGGCCTCAGCTGCGGCGTCTGCCAGAGCCGAAGCCACTCTAGAATTGCTCTGCAATTCATTAGAGGACTTGCTCTGGCGCAACACTCCACTGGGAGCGTTGGAAGCCTGAGGCGTATGATTATCCCCTGAGTTTCCCATTACAGCAACGGTCTCTGCAGCTTCTGATCTGGCCTTTGCAGATTCATGTTTCTGCATGTCATACAAGAGCTCTCTTTGGAGCTGCTTATCAGCAACCAATATTTCATCTATCTCATTCTTGTAGTCCTTGAGGAGGAGACGGAGGCAATCCATGAGGGAACCTGTGAGGGGGCTGTTCTTGCTCTCGAGTAATCTCTTAAGCTCTATGAATATGGGGATGGTGTTTTGTATGAGGCTCTTTCTTACTGCTTGACTTATGACCCGTCCCTTAGCAGCCGCAGGGGATGTTCCACCAGAACCATTGCTTTCATCATCCATTTCGGGAGACTCCAATGTGGAATTCCGGCTTGTTGGGAGGCGGATTTCCTTGCATGCAAGAATCTGAAAAGCATCCTGTTCCCTCATTTGAGGATGCATAAATCCACGTAAGTGCCAGTTTAATGACAATACTTTGAATTACACAGCACATGAAGTTTAGCAAGCATTTCACAGAGAGACCACATTTTCCCTTCCGTGGTAAAGCAAAAGGACAGTTTCTGCGTTATTTTGGGCTTATGGAGATAACGTTTGCAATGTTTAATTCCGAACAGGGGACATATATTCGTTTTTTTTCCTGCAGCTATCCATGCATAACTGTTGACCAATATTAACGTGCATTGCATAGTACCTGTAGAACTGACTGTCCAGTAGCATCTTCGATACTGAGCATACCATCAGATGCCGCTGCAAGTATCTCTGCACAAATCTTGGCAAATGTGGCCAACAAGTGCTCGGGGGCCATTTGTTTCAGCAAACAAGTGTGAATGCGCATTCTCTTGGACCTTGAAATTTCATCAGTGCCCCTGGAAATTTACGCCTGATGAAGTGTATCTTTTGGTACCATGTGATGTTTTCTCTCTGAATGAGATCTCGATTCCAGTAAAAATTCTTAATTGAGATATGTAATCCATACCTTATGGAAAATAGTCGGCTCTCAGACTGTGAACTCTGTGAACTATAATGTCCACCATGCGCACGGCAATCATTCAGAACAAAAATTGCTTCCACAAAACTGTTATAAGCTAAAAGTGGTGCTTTGACTGCAAAGAGAGAAGAATATATATTTAAAAGGACAGGATTAATAAGCAGCTCTATGAAGATCAACCTTTATAACTGTAAACTACCTCTTAGAATATTTCCAAAGAGGAAATCAGCAAGTTCTCTGATTTTTTCAGATTCATCCACCAGAGACAAAAGAAATCGAAGAAAGAGCACTCCCCTCCATTTCACATAGTCCCTCTGAAGTAATTTATGCCAACAAATCAATGGAAGAGTATATCTTCATTAACAAGCGAAGCTTTTGTCTAAAAATGACATCATAAATAGTGATACCAGAAGCAAAACTAGACCTGGAGCAATCTTGACAGAAGTATGAAAGTCTGCCTCCTGACAAGTTCGCATGGATCACCCAGACACCTTGTGATCTTTGCTATGTGGCTGTATAGTGATGAAGCATTAGTCACATGAACAGTTTTCCAAGGTTCAAGTGAATCCTTATCACATCCGCATATGTGGGTCAAATATCACAACTAGTACAATTAGCACTCACCAATCAATTAAAGCAGTGTAACGAACACAAAAATCCGCCATCATCACAACAAGATTGTTCCTAAGAGCGGCTGAATCACTTTTCTCAAGCTCCTGCAACATTAGGAAATCATTAACACGATAAACAAGAAAACAAAATGGGGAAAGCCAACTAGAAGACAAGATCTTTTAGGGAAAAACTTGAACATCATAAAAAATTATCAGGAACACAACATGTCAACTAAAAAGCAGATTTCGGGGTTCAAGGGGAAAGCCAAGAAGCATTTCAAGCAAAGGTTTCACATATTCATTTGAAATTTCAAGAACAAATTCAAATTTTGTTGATCATTTTATTTGATCTCTAATTGTCAAATCATCTAAAGCCGAGTCTTGGCATGCATCAAACTGGTATTTCACTAACCAGTAACTTCAATAAATTTTAATATCTTGCGATGGATTTCTTGCAGACACGAACTAACTTTAAGCTGGGAGGTTTAGTCCAGTTCATAGTAGAAAATACATAAGGCCAACACTTTCCTCAAACTTAAGTTTTATATTGTCAGAACCCATTTAATTAAAAGACAATAACAAAAGCAACAACACAGAAAAACAGTGTTTGCAGTTTGGCCTTTCAATCTCTAAAGGAAAGTAATCTGACAATCTAAATGGGAAAATTCAAGGGAACCTAGATAATATCTCCACATCAGCACTTTTTAATCTTGAAGAGACGCATAAATGGGCATCATAGCAAAGTGCAGCCCTACCAAACTACACTTTTTAGAAGAAAAGCTACTTCATGACATTAGGAAACTAATGTACTAAAAGTTGTAAAGTGTTTGGAGTAAAATGTACCTAACTTGTTCCTTTCTAAACCAGAACATTATTTCACAAAAATTTCCAATAAAATGTAAGACGATTTAGAAAAGAACACATGCTACCTGAACAAACAGGGGTATATAACGCTTTGCAATTTTCCCATCTATAAGGCATATCTTTCCCATCGTTAACCACCCTTGTATATACAATGATGCGGCTACATCCTTCAGAGAAACTTGAGGAGCTGGTAACAACTTTGATTTTGGATGGAGATCTCCAGAAGTAATTATCTTGTGCAATAATGGGATCACTGTGCTCAAGTCTACCGAAGGACAAATAATAACTAAAGATCCAACTGTATAAGCTGCAATTGTTGCTTGTGGCAGTAATTCAGATGTTGTCATAGATCTTCTACCTCTTCTATTGCCACTTCTCGGAGGAGTAAAGAAGCTGCCTTCTTCATTTGCTTGTGTGTTCTCAGAAATGTACTTTTCTATAACTTGGGTGGCTTTAGAGAGAAGTTGTCTTACCCATCTTAGAATAAGTGCGTCAGCCTCTACTGCACTTAAAGCCTTCTGCTTGCACACTGTTCTAAGGACTTTTACATGAGCATTGACCTGCAACCAGACAGTCCCATTAATAACATATGCACATGCATTTGTTAGTGAATAGGATCCCATTAATAACACATGCACATGCATTGTTTAGTGAATATGAGTAAAATTTCAGATAAATGTTCCTTCCCATTGATGAATTCATTCGGCGAGCTCCACACTTGGTTTTGAAAGATTTTCCATTGCAGAACATGACTCATGCCACATTAGTGATGGCTGTTGGAAGATGTGGTCTGAAGAGGAGACATTCATTTTAATCCCATGTGTCATTGGAAAAAATGGTCAGAGAACAATTGGAAGGTACCTAAGGAACTTGGACTAGTATCAAGGCATTAAAGGGCAAGGGAAGACCTTAAAGTTGATGTCTTGTGTAGGATGGAAAACATCGGTACCTAAAGACAGCCATCGAATCAAGAGAAACCTATTCAATTTATCTTATTCTACATGCTAAACGAGCTTCAAGCATAAGACCATATTGGTTACATTACTTGAAGTTCCCAACATATGATTGACTCATTAAGTGCCTTGCCGAGATGTATGAGTTCTTCATTCACTTGTCATATGAAACAGATTTACCCGTGGTCCCCTTTCTTAGAATATATGGTAGAGAAAACAGCCAGCATGCAGAAAATCAAAGAGTGATTGGCCTGATATGATTGATGGTGAAAGATTATGTACCTCTGTTGGGTGCATATCAAATCCTTCAATTCGTTTCAATAAATTATGAGCCAAGTCTGCAGCAGGGTCAGGAGGTAGCTCAAGAGAAATGTTAGACATTGTTTGCAAGAGGAAAACACGATCACCAGCCCAAGTGACAGAGCAAGGTTCCGCATCATCATTGTCGTCATGCCAATCTCCATGGGTAAGTGGAGTCTTTATTTCACATTCCAACCTAGTTTTATCAAGGAGTTGCCAGTGATGATGGAGAAATTGCCAGTCAACAGCATTTGGAAGGAATGCTGACACCTCTGATAGAAGAAACCAAGCACCTTGTGGGGCTGTCCACTTTTCGATTGGCAGCGACTGACTTAACCAGAGAGATTCTGATGCTTTAATCATATTTTGAAGAGCTGTAGCTACCACAGGCCTAAGCTGATTTTTCTTGCCAAGACTTTTGCAGATCTTCTTTATCCAAGGCACTACTTCACCATTGCAAATCTCTCGCAGTAGACCTAATGCTCCATTTGGAAATAGTAAGTCAATCTGCCTTTCAAAATCTTTCTCCTTGTCATGCAACTTATATGGAGCAGAGTAATTATGAGGTGAACCAGCTAATCCCACTCTTGAAATCTTCTCCAGAACCAGTTCTAGGAACAAGTTTTCACATTCCTCCTGGATGCTTGACTCATTGTCACTTATTAAGCGAGGGACAGAATGCAACCACTCAGTTGCTACAATTCCATCTGGAAATTTCCTGAAGGCCTAAAAAGCAAAGAAAGAGATTCACAAAAGATCATGTGCTGCAACAGAAACTCGGGAGCTGATGATGTGTATAAAATCAAAATGCTAAGAGGCAAATAACATTTCAAGCTTGTTAATTGCAAAAGCATGAGGTCCTATGAAAAACGATATGCTAAATTTACAGTTTAATTATCATAAAATAGAAGTATGCAAATTTGGTTCTCCATTCTTATATAATGTCCTTCATTGAATTATTCACAACAACGCAATCTAATAATGATCCATAATTGGGGAGCTAAGAGTAGTCATGGGGACTTTAGAGATATTGCATGAGGCAGACATGCAATCATATTAATCACATGTCAGTTACTTGATCTTGCACTGAAAGTTTAAACCCCAAATGTTAGAAATTATTAGATTCTGACGAAGTGTTATGCATTTATTGTTAGAGATAGATAAAAGAATGTAAAAGCATTGACCACCAAAAAGAAACAGTAAGATGGAAAGTACAATCAAATGACCAGATCAACTAGCCACAATGTATAAATGTTAATGGTCCATTTCATCCTTCTCCCCTGCCAACAAAAAAGTAACTCGTTGCTTCATTGATCTCTTGCAGAAATACTGCAAGTAAATGGTCTCATGCTCACCTACTAGGAATGTGAAAAGAAATTGTTGAAGCCAGCTTAAGGCTTTTAATCAGACTAATGGTGATATCTCATTCAAGAAGTGCTGTGTATGTCAATAGTGAGCTTATGTATCAGAAATTGACCATTCCCCGGGATTTCCAAAGACTATGGTAAATTGGGAGAAATGGAAATCAAGAATATCAAACTGCTTAAACCACATCTATTCACCAGTCAATATATTAACCCAAAATAACTTGCTCAAAAATAACGCTAAGACAAAAAATCACAAGGCAAGGCCACACAATCTAACCTCAGAGAGGGCTGAAACTGCTGCTTTCCTTATACTAACGAGCGGATCAGAACAAGCCATACCCATAGTCTTTAGCAAAATTTCATCAAAAGAACCACTGTAAAAAGATGTCAACTTTGTGACCAGATTAAGTGCAGCCTTCCTCACTGCTGCCTTCTCATCCAGACACCGAATCTTCAAAAGATTATTTATGGTGGCCTCTGTCTTCTGACTAACTCCATCTCCAATTCCCAGTAACTTCCTTCAGAATCTTGCAACTCCTATCATCATTTGTGAAAAACCCTACCAAATGAACTAAATTTGATAAAGAGCGTGCTCTAATGGCTGAGTTCGAATCGGAACCACGCTTAATCAAGACCTGCAGACATCTCAACCCCCACGGATCATTCACTTCATTTGCCTGAACACCAAGTGGATCTTTCAATGACATCACAATTGGAACAATAAGATCAACAGCCAAGAGCCTAAAACTACTTTTTCCTTCTGTCATCTTCACCACATATTCCACAAAGCTGACCTGATCACTATATTCCAGAGCTCTAAATATCTCCATTATTGACTCCACTGCCAAGGCACGAAGCTCGGACTTCTCTGGGGCCTTCTGGACCAAATATTTCGGCAAATTTACAACAGCTTTCTTTATGCCTTCGCACTGTTTCCCCGCATCCACCATACAGTTCGTCACAAAACTCAAAGCAAACGTCCTCACTTCTGATTTAGCTAACATAATCAATGGAGATAAAGATTTCAAGACCTCTGCAGCAGAATTAGCCTGGTCTCCATGCTCGGGCCTCAATGCTGCTCTTAAGAGCTGCGAACACAAGTTCGTTAGCTTGCGATGAACACTCGGGTTACAGAAAGAATCAGGCACCATCGTTGGAAGTTCAGCCACGGTATGTACTAAAGACTTCAGACTATCCGGAAATCTATCCAAATGAATCAAATCCATCACCAAAACCAGCTTCTCCAGCACAGCGAAGAAAAGCCTTTCATCGATCTCACCCTCCTCGACACCATCATTACCAACGCCACGCAAATTCCTAGATCCCGAGCCTCGCCTCCCACCTTTCCTCTTCGATTTCGCCGGAGCTCTCGCGCCACTACCAGAATCTTCCTCGGGAGCCGCCTGCCGAGACCTGACGGACTTCCGAACGGAGTGCAGCAGAGAGACGAACGCCATCGGAGCGAAGAGGCTCAGGACGGGAGCGTTCGGGGACAGGAGCAGGGACAGGTAAACGTCCGACGCCAAGAGGGAAAGGCGAGGGTTGCCGCCGGAGTCCATGGCCGAACCGATGCACTGCGCGAGGGAAGACGGAGGGAGGTTCCTCGAGGCGAGGTCCTCGAAGAACCGGTCGAGGAGGTCCGGATCGCCGGCGCCGACGAGGCGGCGCAGGTCCGAGAGCGTCGATTCGGGCACCGGCGGCGGCGGCGGGTGGAGGAGGGAGGAGGAGGAGGCGGCCGGAGGTGGCCGGAGCTCGTCCAGGTCGGCGACGATTCGCGAGAGGGTTTCCTCCATGGCGGTGGCCGGAGCTCGGAGGATCGTCGTCTTCTCCCGCTTCTGATTTCTTCGAACTTTTCAACTTTCCCGCTCTCGGTGAAGATTGGCCTTTTTTGTCCGGTTTCCTTGGAAATGAATTCCCAATTAAATAATAAAATTTTGCTAAAAAGTAAGTTTAAAGAAAAAAAAATCTCTAAAATTATCAATGACCAAAATTCAGATAATTATAATATAGAAAATGATATTTAGTTGATTTAATTCTTCTCTTACATTTTAAGTTGATTTTTCTTTTATTTTGTTTACATCAATTTACAATCGCATTTTAATGAATTATCCTCTCATTACTATTTTTCCTTTTTATATGTGTTTAAAAACCTGATGTTAAATATAGCTTTCTAATGTAAATATTATAAAATGTATGGACTTTAGGATAACATGAATACCTCTTTCCTTATTGTCATGATATATTTATCACCAGCACCTTTAATTAAATAGATTTATTCGACCAATCTTGTAATATTTTTTCCATCAATCCACTTACTATAAAAGGAACTCCATGTAAACATATCCAATTCAAGAAGAACTTAATATAAGAACTAAAATACAATATTTGCTTTCCATTTATTGGTGTGCAATTAAAGCTAATGAGAGACTGGTAAACTCTTTCTCAAAAAATTAAACTGACTTGTTTTTCAATGTGTAGATAAAAGAGCTAATTCATTGTGTACGTGAAAATGTTAAAAGAATTCACTATTTATATTCTCGGTATACCTAATATTTACTTTTCTCATTTATCAATTCTTGGTTATTATTTTCCTATTTTCTAAAACTATGAGATATGAAATCGAACACGTTTGAAACTAGCCTTTGACATTTAAAGGACTTGGCTAATATTCGATATTTGCGGTTGTATCTCAATAATTTGAAACTAATTTTTCACATTTTGAAGCTAATCCTCTTGTTGCCCATCCTAAACAAAAGAGAATTTGTGGTATTGCTAGCACCATTACCATACGTTTGTAACGGTACCATTATGCTAGTCAATCTAAAAAACACAATCAACTAGTGAGAGAAAAAAGTATAATTGAAAGACTAACATTGAAAATTTCTAAAAGTTGAGGAGGGACGTTTTTCAATTAAACAAAGAAAAAGATGGATGATTTTTTTTTTTTTTTTTGGACAAAACGATATCAAAATCTGAGTAAAACATTATTCTAACGAATTCCTATCAATTATTCGAAAAACGATATTAAGATATGAGTAAAACACTATTCTAACGAATGATTCTACTAATTACACTTATTATTTGATAATACGACACCCACGCATTGGCAAATAAACTCGTTTATAGCAACATTCATCTTCATCAATAACACGTATTATCCGAACGGATGACTTGGGCATAAAACTTCATAATTTCGCTCCAACCAAAGTATATTAGAATCGATTTTTATCAAACCCTACAACCTACCATTTCCATATAAATCTATAGCTCAATAGTTTATCGATCAAACCTCATAGTTAAAATCGACATAACTCCATATTTAAGATCCTACTTTGAAAATTACTGTAATCAAATCAGTATATAGGCTTGAATACTTACCCATCGTTACAATTCGCAATTGAAACGGCTTGTCGGGTGTCCAGATTGTGCACGTGCAAAAAATTCTCTTCCTCTCCTTTCCACTTTTTCCTTTCTCCACGGTCACGGCTTCAACACTTCAACGAGTAAAATCTGCGGAAGATAATGAGGGTGGGCTGTGGGCTTTAAGAGACATGGCTAAGTTGGGCCCATAAAACATGGGCTGGGCTATACAATGGGCTGGCTTAAAAGGCCTATCAGTTGGGCCCTATATATTACACTTTCAAAGTTTGATATTCAAACAAATCCGAAAATCCCAGTGTTCTATCCCGATGAAAAGGAAACGCCTCTCAACAACGTTTGCCTCGTCTTTCCTTTTCCACAATCCAACGATGCTTCAGAGATCAAGACAAACTGACGATGTTTGCCTCCCGGTTCACGTGAGGTAGGGACCGGCCATCACGCGTCCCTTGTCTGAAGGGCGAAAGCCACCAAAACAACGAGATTATGTCCGGACTGGTCGGCGATTCTTGTACTATCCACGTAGAGATAAAGCCAAAACAAAGCGTTGCCATCCTCTCAAGATTAGCCCAAAAACGCGGCGAATCCACATGTTTAGAAACGCCCGGCTCGATTACTACCCCCATAAAGCATTCATTAGCAAAAATCCAACCTCAATAGAATATTGCTCGCGCGTGGGATCAACCCTTTTGGTGCGGCAAGATGCCTTTTGCCTTTGAATTGTTTATCATCGATGCTTAATAATTGAAAGTTTGAGAATAGAGGGGGTGCTTGGAAATCGATTTGTCAGCCGCCATCGCCGCCCGACCCAACACGATCGCTTGCTCGCCCAATCAATTTTTTTTTTTTTTGGGATGGAGCCAGTGATGCTTCAAAGTGGGACCCCGACCCGTTTGGTGTGTTCTTCGCTTTGGGCCACACAAGCACAAATGCTTGAGTCGCAAACGAAGAGATGTGCCGTAGAGAAGTAGAGAAGCCAGGTGGAGTGGATGCTATCATGGATGTGTTTGGTAACATTTTTATTCCCAAGAACAATTTTATTTAGAAAATTTTTTTTATTCACTAAAAGTGTTTATAAGCAAAATAACATGTTTAGTAACTATACAAAATTTCTCTTTCCGAAATTAAAAAAAAAGAAAAAGAATATAAATGCATTTGGTATGACCTTAAAAATTTTGATTCCCAATTTTTTCATTTAATTGGTTTTTTTATCTCCTCACATCAAGGAGATTTTTCATGTAAAAAAATCACCTTGTATTTGCATGCTTGGTAATTATTTTGTTCTACTATATCAGTTCCTATTAAGTTTACATAAGATGAGAGATTATTTTATTCTGCTGTATTAATCCGATATTGATCATATTGTTATTGCTCTCCCATCAAAGTAGTATGTGAGCCTGGTTTGTTAACAAATCTGGACCCAAGAGTTACACGGGAGAGTTACGGGTTGTTGCGCCCCTGACCTACGGCCTAATGTATGAGGGGAAGATTGTTGAAATTGTCTCATATCAGTTGTGGAAGAGGTTGGTGGTCGATTTATAAGTTTGAGAGAAAATCTCACTCGTTGAGTTAGCTTTTGGGGTAAGAGGGGTCCAAGACCAACAGTAGACTACTAAAAACTATATCCAATTCACCATTGACTCGTACTCAGTGCGGTTCAATTTTTCAGTTTTCTTTTTTGAAATATTGAAAAAAGGTTTAAAAAAAAAAGAGAGAGATTATGCAAATTGTACTATTAAGAAGAGATACTATTTTCCATTCACCAAATTAGAATTAAAAAGAAAATGTTATTTTTTCATTATCCAAACCGAAATTCAAATCAAACGTAAAATGTACGAAAATTTGACTCAGTCGGCTCCAATTTCAGCTCAATTCTGAAACCCCTACCTGTAATTAGGGCATTGGGAAGCCTCATAATACAAGCCTAGAGCGTTTCCTAAATATAGAGAAAAAGTGAGAGTTGACTTTTCCTTTGAGCGTGTATTTATATAAGCTTATTTGCTTTACGTGTTCTTGTGTGTCATGTCAAAAAAGCAATTGTGATAGTAGTAAGGGTGAGCTTTTATTATTCATAAACAATGTGTGCAATAGTTTGTGTGACACATATTTTATCATTGTGTTTTATTTGTACCTCATTTTTCATATATGTATGTCCTAAATCTCCAATTCTGATTTTCTTTTGTCACCATCGCCATGCTTTTGTACCTAGCAACATTGAATTATAAGTGAAGTATACTTTTCTAATGAATTTAACTCCAACGGAAGCATTCCAAATCCTTTTCGGCCCATGGGCAAAAGCATTGCTGGACTCACCTTCTGCTTTCTAGCCAATTTAACTTTTTTTTTTTTTTGGGAAAATGCCCTCGTGTCGTGCCCAAAATCATGTGTCAATGATATTACGTGTTTTTATTGATGATGTAGGATTCGTTGCAAGGTTGGGGGAGAAAATTGTCCAAAAAGTCTTAAGTCTACTACACTTTTGCCAATTTAGTTATAAACATTTCAATTTAATTAATTCAATCATAAACCTTTTCACTTCTACCAATTAAGTTCATTTGACCAATTTTGACTAGAAATTGCTTACGTGGACGGAAATTGACATGACACTTTTCAAATAATATTTAAATAATATTATCATTTCTTCTTCTTCTTCTTTTTTTTGGATTTTTATATGGGCAACCCTTGTCGACCAACCCTCACTAGTTATAGGCGTGGTGGGCCCCACACTTGGGGTGGGGGCCCTCACTTGGGGTCGACGAGGGCCGCCAAGCCCTCACTTAGCCAGATCTAGTGAAGGCATCACGTCCCTCGCCGTTTTGGGCGAGGACTCGCGCCCTTGCCTAGAGCTGGCAAGGGGTGGTTGCCCCTCGCCCATGGCTGGTGAGGGTCGCTAGCCCTCACCTGTGGCCGATGAGGGTGGGCCAACAACCCTTGCTGGCCAGATAAAAAACCTAGAGAAAAGCAAAAAAAAGTTTAAAAGAAGAAAAAGAAAAACCATAAAAGTTTCAAAATATTATTTAAAAAATGTCACTTCATGTTTCATGTCAACTGTCCATGTTAATAATTTCTGGCCAAAATTAACTGTATGTACTCAATTAGTAAGAAATGAAAAAGTTCAGGAAAATTGGCAAAAGGGGAAAATGTATAGTATTAAATTGATAAAATTGAAATATTTAGGACTAAATTGGTAAAAGTACAATAGATTGAAGATTTTTTGGACAATTTTCCTGAAGTTCAAGCATCGAGTGGGTTCATTCATCCTGAGCACCATTGCACGGTCATTTTGAGGAAAGCGTCGTGTCAAATTTCGACAGAAGCACAACTCTATCATAATAACATATATCTCCTTAACGAAATCTAGTGATTAAGATATATTTATTCTTAAGATGGGATGTTCCAAACTCTTCAAGCACTTAATAAGTTATCATTCGGACAGCAATGTCCATGCCCCACGCGTACCGATCAATTTCTGAGCAAACAAATCCATTGCAACAATTACAAAGCTTTATTCTTGATAGGTTAAAGCCATTTTCTAGAAAGTCTCAGCTACTCCAGTGAGATTGCTTTGATCCTGAAGCGGTTATCTCCAAGTGGTGTGCTCTACAAATCTCTCTGCCTTCCCCTGCATCTAAAATGAGGAGGTGCTAATGATAGGTATCGTTGGGTACATATGGCTTATTGAGGAGGATTAAGATCTTATGGGAAAACTATCAACCAATAGGTATTGTTCGTCTTAATTACATGAGATTAATTGCAATCTTTACGTGCATGTTTATAAATATCATAAAGTACAATTTAAGAGCCAAAATCATGATATTTATGAAAAATTTATAAGTAACATAACCAAAGTTTTGAGGAAAATTAGCATCCTTCAAGTAAAAACAAAAGAAAAAGAGGAGTTACCAGGTATCATTACAACTGAAATGGTAGACATTCCTAGCTGGGACTGTAGTTGGTCATTTCGGCAAACCTCTCGTACTTGGTAGGTCAAACTTCCAATTCTGTTCTACTGCGGTGGCATCTGTGACAAAGTATTCCGATCTGATTAAGTAATAGTCCACAAAAAGATGGGCATTCATGGATCTAGATAAGTCCTCAAACGTCCCAGCAATGAAGTAAAGCACCTGTCTTCATTACTATGATGGACAGCTCCCTCTCATAAAGCACAATGCAACACAATTGGCTCAAAGAACGTCCCTCTTGCATCCATATCCCAGATATTTGGTTCGAAGCTCACACCATTGCTGAAATTACAGCGAAGCTCCTGGTCATTTAAAGCATTAGGTGCGTGACAAATTGTCATCACCAAATGAAGAACGAATAGAAGGATGCAAATTCAATACATAAAGACACTGACTGATGGTACGAACATGTTAGATGGATATAGGCATAGTGAAAAATAAGAAAGAGCGCAACATGATTCCTACCAGATTTCCACTGTACAATATGTTAATTTTGACAGAATCAAGGCCATAACTCCACCTTTAGATTGAGCAATCTATGTATTAGCACTTCAATGGACAAACAAAGTGGAATATAGATCCTTGGATATTCATCATCTCAACATCGGTGTTCTGGATTTGAGAAAAGTAATAAGCTTTATGATGGTGCCTCCAGTGGCTTATTAATCCATGACAGAATAAGTGGACATAAGCTACTAAAAATGCAATTAAAACCACATAAACCTAAGTAGTTGCCATGATTAATCAATCCTTGGAAGTGTTATTCCGCATTGGTTGAAATAAAGGGCATCAATAGGAGTTATATTCATGTAGTCTACCTCTAACTAATACTTTAAGCTTTTGGGTTGAACTTTTGCTAACAATGAATGAAGTTCTGTTTTATTATGCATGAAGGAATGAAAGAATCACATAATAAACATCCTATCCTCTAGGAAACCAACTTTAATAGAACTTGGAAAAAGGTAATACTCTGTATGCATAAAAGCATATTCATATCATGTCAATGATGAAGAGTCTTACTCCATGACTGATGATGTATAATGACATGCAATGTCATGTACTTCAAAGGCACTCTTATCTATTTTCTTTCCAACAGGATCACAAGCCAGATGATGCTGAAGCATCACATTCACGTGGTCGACCAATTTCCCCAAGAGTCCTTGAAATAAGAGGAAAACAATAAGACACCGACATTAAAAACCCCATGCCAAACTGAAAATACTAATGTGAAGTAGGTACTCTCAACTGCTATATTTACAATTACCAGCAAACATGAATGATCTCCAAAATCTGATCTCTGTTATGCTGTTGTCATGCAAATATTTTTCATGATTCTACATGGGGCACGTGTTCACCATCATTCTGGTATTCTCTATGTAGGTGAAAATAAAATAACATGATTTCTCTCATCAGGATTCAGAGACACACTTTAACTACTGTGCAAATGATAATAAAACAACATGACCAGTATCTACCAAGTCAATTTGCACTCCTAATATTGCCAATGAGCTATTCTTATGTCAAGATTACAGTTGTAGTTGGAAATGCTTGCTTCTGATGCAGTACCACTTAAGCTCTTCATAAAATTAAAAATCACATGCACAGCTCCTCCCACTTCTTTTAAGAGCCATAAGTAGCAAGGTAGTACCTGAGCTCCATAGATTTTTTGTCCCCGCCATCAGCCAAGCCAAAAATAGCGCACATTTCTGGCTGAAACCACAATTATTGCAAGAGTGACTTTCCAATTCCGTTCAGTGGCAGCTGTACCAAAACATTTGGATTTGAGCTGTAGATCAAGAAAAGATGGCAATTAGAGATCTAGATCAGCTCTCAAACATTAAAGGACTTAAGCAAATCACCTTTCTAGCCACCCATTGATTACTTGTCATGTTTATCCCAAAAACATGAAAGCAATGCAGTTGATTTAAGGGCTTCCTCCATAAATCTGGTTTGGATCCCACAATGTTATCCACAATACAGTGGAAATACTCTGGGGTGTAGACATTGTCATCACCAAACAATGACCAAACTGAAGTAATAAATTGCGAATAATGTTAAGGTACAAAATTGCAAAATGATTATCAAAGGCATGAAGAAAAACAAGGAAAGAGTGGCTTCATGATTCGTACTGGGTTTCGACTGTTGATGATAATACTTTTAGCCTGATCAAGGCCATGTATCTGCCTTCAGAGAGAGCAATCTTCACATTGGCATATTAAGCAATGAGCAAAGTTTGATACAATCCATGGAGATTCATCATCTTGACATTAGTGCCCTGGCTTTGAGAAAATGCAGAACACGTTTATGGTACCGTACCTTCACTGCCTACTTCCATGACCAAATAACGAATTAATAAAATGCAATCAAGATCACATATGCATAAGCAGTTTCCAGAATCCATCAGATAATGAATTTCTCTACTTCATAGAATTTGGAGATAAGTATTACTTTATTCAAACAAGCACAGATTGACAGGACGTCGAGAATGAAGAATCTCGTACTATTTGACTGAAGACATCAAATATCCTTTTGGAGGCAATCTGGTCTTTTTTATTCGTATCATGATCACAAGCTAGATAAAACTGAAGCATTACAAATACTTTGCTCAAACAACTTCCTCCAGTTGCTGGAATTAAGACAGGAAAATCATAACATGTAAAAGAAAAGCCCCGTCCAAACTGGAAATACTAATGAAAGCAGGTAATCTCCAAAGAAAACGGCACTATACCTGCTATATTTTTTGTTTAGTAGGAGATGTGAGCGATCTCCAGAATCAGATCTTTTTCTCTCTCTCTTCTCTCCATTTTCTTTCTACATGAGTTCTCAGTTTAAGAGGGAGCCAAGCATTTCTTTTTTATCCCCTTAAGCCAACGTCCAGTTCCCTTGTTTAGTTGACTTTTCAACCTTCTCTTTTCTTTTTTGTTTTGTTTTGTTTTGTTTTGTTTTTTTCGCGGGCCCTGGAATTTCTTTTTTACTTGGTCAAATCCCAAGTATTACAGTAACATTCATCACGATAAGTCAATCACAACATACTGAACCAAATTACTAGAGATAAAAGTTAACACCGAATCAGTAACTCATCTACCAACCCACGTGCTTCGACTTTTAAACTTGCAGATGAACACCCCAGACAGCCTTTTATGAATTAATGTAAAAATAGAGTACACTTGTTCAACAAAAGCAGATTTGAACAGTGACACAATTATCTGCAACAATCAAATTGGACAAAACAAATGCCGCTTATTTTGTAGCAGCAACGTCTAAAGCCTCCAAACTAAGCTCCAAAGATTCATCTTCTACCTTACCATTCCACAATCAAGCTTCCCAAACAGCACAGATGGAGTTTTTGCAGGCGAATTAGGGAGAGACTCCACGACGGAACAATGCAGCACCAGCGGTCGAGGGCACGACTCAATCGTGGACCAACCTTCATGCCCAACATGGGAAAAGAAAAACGTTGAAAAGCTAAGGAACAGACAATAAGTTGGTGAAAGCAGTCTCCACCCCTGCATCAAACATAACCCATCCCCAGTGGAGACGCAATCCTCAAATTCATAGTTGTACCAACCACCAGATATTTCTCAAGCACAACTCAACGTCATTCTTCAACACCTTTTTGTGAACTGAAATCTTCAGGTAACTTAAAAGAAAAACCACTTACTGTCAGATTCAGCTAACTCTGTACTCTGAATTTCACATTGGTGTGGACAACAGTCGACTAGCATAGAGTTTGTAACCTTCAAAAAGGAAGACCATCACATTATAGAGGATCCATACAGAGGATGACAGGATAGAAACCAACCATGGAAATAGAAACAAATTTAATGGTGTTTCTGTTTCAACATTAGAAATCAAAAGGTACTTCCTGACCTTGTCAGCAAGACAAGAATTATTTTGCTATAATTGGCCATAAAAATGCAAAGTTTTATGCTTTCTGAAGGTTTGAAGCACTCAGTATCGAACAAAAGACACTGCAAATGCTAAAAACAATAGTATAGATGAAAGTTAAAAGCAAAAGTTCTTCTAAACACGCCACAATGTCAGAGCCCGATAACCCCTGGTGAAAGAAGAAACCAATGGACTTCTATCATCGCAACTCAAGCTTTTGCATTTTCCCACAGTCAGAAGGACATAAGGAGCAATTCCATTCAACTAGAAAGCTAGCAAAGAAAAAGTAAGGACAAAATGAACAAGTCATATCACCATCACAACAATTCGGACACTAGCATCCTTTTCCGTGTGAAATTAGTAGCCTTCAACACCATTTCACTACGTTATTAGCTAATTGGGATGAGTGAGGACATCCTCGGAGAATCTTATGAGAAGGAATTTCCACATACTCATGGAGAAAATGCTAGTTTGGTTCACAGGTACAAACAAATGGTTTAGAGGAGATTGTTCATATTTCCACTTCTCATCACCCCTCAAGGTGCTTTAAGATCCGAGAACAGGAAAGAAATAACTATGAAGTAGAACCTGTCAATCAAGGTAATCTTCCCGTTCAACCTGAAGTTAGTTCAGGTTAGTTTCGACAACTCTACAGTCAATTTCCGCGCCACTTAGACAAGTTAATAAAATCAACCTAAGCCTATAATAGGCTCATAAGTCCTGATAATCCTGCTATATAAGTATATATGCTCTACAACTGCTCAGACAACACAAGGAAAATTCACCACTATTGACACGAAACCTAATCAAAAGCTGCTATAGTTATCTTATTACACCGTAGCAAACTGGTAGAAGAGAATAACCGAGCAGATCTCTGCACCTAACAGGAATCGCAAGCTGATAAATATAACAGGACAACTAAACATGCTTTGCTGAACATGCAGAAAAGCTCAAATTAGTTTCATTTTATTTCCTACGTGTGCAGACATCAACATCCAAAATCAGACCAACAATAGTGACTCAAAACCTCGAATCACCAGAATGAGCATGCACTAATCACACCAAGAATCAACCAATGAACAAACCGATCATTCAGCGACAAGAATGGATTAATGTCAAAAGGGGTCCAATCACCTGGACTCTGAAGATATGGCAACCGGAAGCAATGAAGACCCAACATGAAGATCCTTTCTCAACTAGCAGAGCATGTGAGCATAAATCTCACGTTCGAATCAGTCGTCCCATTGTTGTCCACCGGAAGTAAGAAACAGACTACCAGATGATGCTGGACCCCTCAATCTCTTCCCCTTCTCTCTGTGCTCGATTTCCACCCTCCTCCTCTTCTCACCCCACATGCCCAGAATCTCACTCACGAAGATCCGACCATAGCCCGTCGTGTGGTAAAAGCCCGGTAATTTCTTGAGTGACTCGCACCCACGCCTATCAAAGTACTCCAGGAATTTACTAGGGCAGCGAATTTCAACTAAACTTCTGCAATTCCTAACATCCAACTGCTTCAGATGCTCCGACTTTGAAAGGTCCAGTACTTGAATGTGCTTGCGCTCACGGATCTCCACCACTTCGAGGGATCCCAATTTTTCAAGGCCTTCTATCGCATGGAGATCATCTGGCTTTTCATCAAAGCCGTCGAGGTTGGACAACTCTGGCTCTGTGCCTACCCCAAAGCTCATCTTTTCCCATCTGCGTAGGCGCAACTCTCTTAGGGATTTTAAAGCTTCCAGTCCATCTAATTTCTTCAGCCCATCGCATTCCATGAGCGATAATTTCGACAAAGATCCCAAATCGGAAAGATTTGGCAACTTTTCCAAATGGGGAGAGCCCCCAACGTAAAGCTCCCGTATGCAGGAGGGAAGCTCTGGGATGCTTTGAAGAGACCCGCAATTCCAAAGGTGGAGCTCCTGTAGATGCTTCAGGTGAGAGAGTGATGGCAGCTCATTGCTCCGACAGGTGAGCCATAGGGATGATAAGCTACAAGGAGGTTTTGGGAGTGACTCAAGCTCATCACAGAAACTTAAATCGAGGCGCTCGAGAGAAGAAAGCTGATCTAAGTTTTCCGGCAAGCCAGAAATTTTTGTATAACTTAAATCAAGGGTCTTTAGAGAAGACAATCCACCTTTATCAAAAAGAATTTGTCCTTCCAGGCTACAGCCGGAGACCAGGAGCTCTTGAAGGCTTTGCAATTTCCCAATAGAGCTTAGTAATCTTTCTATGCAGCTCGCAACAATCTTCAAAATTTTTAATTCGTTCAATTCCCCAATGGATTCGGGTAATTCCTTACCTCTTGTATATGACAATTCCAGCTCAAGCAACTCTCCCAACTTACCAATCGAAGAAGGGATCCGTACTATTGATAGCCCAGGTGTGGAACCAGTACTAAGCCTCTTCAGCTTCTTTAGAGATCCTATATGAGGGATTTCTTCTATCCCAGTGTGGTGTAAAACAAGTTCCTCAAATTTTTCTAGTTCACCTAGTTGTTCAGGTAACTTCTCGAGACTGCAACAACCGGTCAACTTCAAGGAAACGAGACACTTGACATCTCTAATGGAAGGGTCGATTTCCTCCAATTCAACACAATAATCCAAGCTTAGCATCTCTAAATTTTTAAACGCGGAGAGATTAGGGATGCTCCGTAAACAGCAATCCGAAAGATTGAGAACTTTCAACCTCTCCATCTACAAGAAAGAAACATGTTTCAAGATTAGCAATTAGAAATATAATGATTTATCATCAAATGTAACAAAAGAAAAAGCCTTTTTTCATATTTACCTTAATTGAACTCCATCCTCCCCAATTTTCACTAATACCGCTTGCACGATCGTAACTAACACCAGATAAATCAAGTATGACTAATTTCTCCAAATGAAAGTTGGTCATCTCCAAAGAGTCGCGGCATCCCTCCCACTTTAGCCATCTTAATTCAGTAAGTGATCCTTCGAAATCTCCATCAAAGTCCACATCCTCCACATGAAGGAACTTCAAGTTCGGCATTTTTTTGAAGCACTCTTGCTTTATGAACTCTCTGGAACCCCTTTCGTCCAAACATAGTGCCTCAATATTTTCATTTTTCTCCTACAAAAAATAAAATAGAATTGAAGATTGTAAATACCATCCAACCTCCTTTTGTTAGTATAGTCTGCATGTTATTGTGGCTGATGCATTTTGTCTAACACTTATAGGGCAAAAGAAATATATCTGATCTTCTACAATTACATGATCATGTAATATGCCGATCTACACTTGTATGCCCCAATTTTTGATGTTTTATGTGAAATTCCTATATGAAATCAGTCTAGTTTTCTTATAGATTTTGAAATTAAATTTTGTAGCATAGGTAGTATTGAGGACTGACTAAATATGGTGTCCCTTTGACATATGTGAGACATGTTACACATTTCAAAAACAAAAAGTACCTAATCAAACTTTATGCATTTCATAAAATATGACAACTTCCCGTTCATAAAATATTTTTGGTTTTGGAATATGGCTGGATAGAAACAAGAATTTGGTCTTTTGAACTTAAGTTTTCATTCTTGGATATTCAAGCTCAAAGCTCAACAACTAATCCTTAGACAAGGGAGAAATTGTCCAATCAATCCTAAACTACCTTTGTATGAAATTTCAATCTTGTCATTTTTGGCTATTTTTTGTAGGAAATCATTGACGTGGTGTTGTGCCATGTAAGACAGCTGTAAATGATTGGGTCATTAGTGATTTCTAGCGAAAATTGATCAGAAAGATTACATTGGAACTTCGCGCAAAGGTTAAGGACTAAATTAGCAAAATTAATGAGTTTATGATTGAATTAATATCCATACAATAAATTTAGGATTGCTTAGGTAATTTTCGCCTAAGATGAATGAGTGCACTACTCAATTTGTCATCATTGAATTTGTCCCAATTAGTCATAAAATTTGGCTTGATCTTAAGAATTTGGTATTGTAATTTTGCATTCGCCCATTTATATAGAAATATATGAGTTAATAAATAAAGGTTAGCAATTATTATCGTTTTCCTCTTTTTGCATTCTATGATTTGGTTTTTGCTCCTCTAGTTACCTCATTTGGTAAGTTAATTATCTGTTTCTTCTCCGCTAATTTCTAACAATAGATTTTTGTCTCTTCTCTTTATCTGTGCTTGCGTATAAAGGCTCAATTAATCCTTACCAGGAAAGGCTTGCTTGTTACAAAATAGGGGTGGATACTATATTACACTAAAAGATACAAGGAAGAGAACACAATTTATTTCACCTTTCACTACTCCGCCACTTACTTCCTACAATTATATAATTTCTTAATTTCGGTCTTATCTTTTTAATTTTTGGTTGAAAATTTCCTTCTATGAACAAGTGAAAAAACATATGTCAGTGGTTTATTTAGTTTTTTCTGTCGTAATTTATTGTTACTTAATTTTGCACAATGTTAAATTTTGTGCTCAAAATGCCTATGACTAGAACCATGCATGGGAGAATAGCCTTATGTTGTTACAATGTATTGAAATCTTGTAAGTTCTCATATTTCATATGAATGAACATGATTGATCCATCATACACATGCAGAACTTATAATTAAAACAAAAAAACCTTAACCATGCCGCTTCCTTTATTATTAATGTATCTTGAACAATCTTCCATCATTACTTTATGTGATTTGTTGATTTAATTAAATGTGACAATAAAAGAAAAGCAAAATCTGTAATTGAAAAATTAGATACTTTTTTTTTTTAAATTTACTAGTCCTTTAACTGACGAGATAATAAAGAATTTTCTATTAATTATCTAGTAAGAGTCATCGAAATTATGCAGTGTTGTTTCAATTTATCAATTAACCTGGTTATGCATTTCTAGATTATCCAGAAAATTGATATATGTCAAGATGTTTCTCAAATTATGTAAGTGACGTTCATTGAGCAATACAATTTAGACTAAACCTTCAATTTTCTTTTTATTAGGTACATGTACTAATGCATTTACATTATCATATTGGATGTAAATTGTGAAAATGCATAATAAATCCTAGAAACCAAATTGTAAAAATTATTCATACATATAAAACCACTGCTAAGATCTTGTTACTTCAAATTGAACAAAAACTTAAGTTGATAGCCAATAGTTATGGGGTGCAAATAATTCAACTTAAATCTTTCTTTTTGCTGCCATAAAGTAGAACCTGCACACGAGCAAATTGCACATGTTCGTGATTGAAAATTAAAGATAGGATGATATATTCAATTCTTGAGCAGACAATCACATATATCATACAAAAGTAACATTTCGAGAGTGAAAAAGGTGGATAATATGTGATTCACGAATTAAGCAGATGCACGTAAGTAAAAAAAAAAATTAAGTAGGTATGTGATTTTAACATGTAGTTATTTATTCTTATTTAACATTTATCAATTCATGTATTTATCCTCACATCAACATACTTCAAAAATAAGTTGCTGAGATATTTTGGCAAGATAAAATGAAAGACAACAAACTAATGATCAAAAGTGAAGTTTTTGTTAAAGTTATAACGACTTTTCTAAGATTTAGAGTGTGATGAACCAGATATATAAGTGGCATAGAGTAAACTTTCAGACCTGTGCGATGCTCGGTCTTCAATAAGTAACATAGGAAGAAGCAATAACAAATCTGCTAGAAAATGATGTTAATAGCCCTTTTCTGAGCCTCATAGTCAAGAGTGCAAACTTTTCATGAACGAAAGGCCAAAATTGAATGTGACTTTTACCAAGAAAATGCTAACAACATATTGAGTGGTCAAATATAAAAAGAACAATAACAATAATAACTTGAGGGACTACCACTAGAGGACATGGGGAAGGCCAAAAGTAGACATAGTTGTTACCTTGCGTCCTAGAACTTTCATGGCCTTCTCACCCCATAGTCTGCTCCAATCCCAAGGCTTCTTATATGCTGGATGGGCGATAGCTCTGCCTAGATCTCTTAATTGACCATGCATTGTCAATTCATTCTCCTCATCAAATTTTATTAACGAGAGTTCAACCATTCTTGCCAATCCAGATATTGGGGAAAATTCGAGATCATCCCATAGGTAGGTGGCGATTCTTTGGTCAGTTCCAACCAAAAAACATGCTATGTCTAGAAACATTTGTTGTTCCTCATATTTTAGCACATCATAACTTACCTTCAATTTTTGCTGCACTGTCATATGAGGTGCCTTGCTCAATTCCTTCAACGTTTCTCTCCATACTCTTTGATCTTCTTTTTTTTTGAGAAGTGAACCTATAACCTTGAGAGCCAAAGGATGCCCTCCTGTGGTGGCAACGATATCACCAGAAAGAGCCGCGAGTTCTTTTGGAGGTGGCTTCCCTTCGAATGCATGTATGCTAAACAGAATCCAAGAGTTTACGTAATCCATTTCTTTAAGTTCATACAAATACGTAGACTCCGACATGGCCTTATCTAGACGTTTGATGGCCATATGTGACGTAACAATTATCCTACTTCCTGACCCGAATTTACAACCTCCAATCAACATATTGAGGTGGTCTTGATGATCCACATTGTCAAGAACAAAAAGAACCTTCTTTTGTGCACAATTGGATGGATAATATTAATTCCTGTATCAGAATCACGCGCTACACAGTCATGAATTTCTAATGTATCTGAGATTAGTCGAGATTGCACATGCTCGATCCCCTGGGTTCTAATTGTTTCTTCAATATCTTTGAGAAAGCTGCGGCACTGAAATTTGTCAACAAGTTTATTATAGATGCACGTAGCTAGAGTTGTCTTACCGATGCCGCCTATCCCCCAAATCCAAATAATTCGAGTGTCTGGGTGAGCAATACACACCAATTTCATAACCTTATCCACATGATCCACAATTCCAACCAAGTTCCCAGGAAGAGGTGGTAGAAAATGACGTTGCAGCTTGCCCATTGTTACTCGTACGAGTTCTTCTATTAATTCCCTTCATCCCTGTCAAACAATACAACACATGAGAACTTATCAATGGCTCACGAAACAAGGATTAAGGATGATAAATAGAAAAATTCTTCTTCTGACAAGGATCTCTTAAAACGAGGTAAACGACGTACCCCTCGGAAAATTTCTCTAATTCGTACACTCTTAAGAGTAAGTGCTTTTCTGAGCGCTTCCGGCCCTTGTTGCTTGACATCCTCCTTGAAACGATGCATACTGGATTTGAAGGCCTTTCCAAATTTCCCCTGCATGTGTTTCACATCATCGGTTTTCACCTTGTAAAGCACGGGCAAGACTATTTGTCCTCTGCTTTCCTTGCACTTCATTATATGGATGAGCTCGCGGAGGCACCATTCGCTAGCAGCATAATTTTCAGAGATGACTGGGATTGAAATCTTAGAGCGCTCGATTGCACTGAGGAGATTTGCAGCAATTTCCTGACCGAAGGGGAGGTCCTCATCATCTCTGAACACGAAGTTTGGATGGAACGGCAGGCCCACACCGAGGAGTCTATGGTAGAGGCAACTGACGAAGCCTTTGCGAGTATCAGGGCCTCTAAAGCTCAAGAATACATAGTAATTGTCTCCATTCACGGAGGTGGAGGAAGCAGATGGGTCAGAATTAGCTCCGGATGCCGATGGCACATCGATCTTCTTCAAAGAGTCCGAAGAGGGAAGAAGAAGAAGAGGCGATTTGCTCTCGCTGAGACTCGACTGTTGCTTTGAGGAATGATTTCCCATTGCAGCTCTCAGCTCTCTCTCTCTCTCTCTCTCTCTCTCCTTGTGAGACTCGACTGTTGTGGATAGTTTTTGAGGTGCTGGAAGAAGGGGGTGACTACAGTGGCTTGCTTGTCAACCAGGAAGATGGCTCCGTTCGGCTGCTAGGGTTTGTGCTGGGAAGCGTCGCTGGTAAAAAGAGGAAGAAGGGAAAGCAGGAGGCGAGACCCGATTATTTTATGGGCATTATAATCTCTCCGAATACTTTAAACGAGAAAAAAGAAAACCGTGCTCGACTAATGTTTCGGGTCGGGTCCGGTATCATCAAACCCGACCCGACCCAATGACACCTCCAGTTTACAGGATGGAGAAATTCAATTTGGAAGAGCCTAGAAATCTGTACATTGAATTATTTACCTGAATTATTACCTGAAACAATTATTATCTTCAACAGATCAGTTGATTCCTTACAAAATTATTAAAAAAAATTTTCAAAAAGATTATTTTTATAAAAGGTTTTTGATGAAAACGCACAAAAATATTGGATCTTCCTATCTACATTAATGCCAAATCATAAAAATTTGATTGAGGAACAATAAATAACACCAAAGATTTATCTAGTTTGAGCCAATATTACATAATCCATTATAATTGGAGAATTAGAGTTACAATCGCTCACACATTCGCTCGAATGTTAAATCACATCTAATTCTAAGTGTTTATAAATAAATTAACTCAATCCTATGTAAAATTCATGATATAAGATTCAACTCTTCCGCACGCGATTAAAGGGAGTGTCATTGCATCTTCCTCTTTCTTTGCATTCATCCTCTATTGTGCGTGGCTTTTCATTGCGACTCTCGGCCGAACAAATCTATATGCGGGAGAAAATATTGGATGCCTCTTATGTAATCAGCACAACAAAAGAATGGACCTGAAATATTGACGCGTGTCTAAAGCGGGCCAAACGTCACTCCCTTGCATGCTCTCTCTCTCTCCTCTCTCTCTCTCTCTCCCAAATGCTTTGAGCATCAAATGATTACTCAACTATCTCTACACACATTTACAGCCTCGCTGGTAAAGAGGAAGAAGGGAAAGCAGGACGCGAGGCAGAAGACGAAGCAGGTTTGTCCTTTCATATATTTCATGTGTTTATATTGGACCTAGAGATGCGTTCCAATTTCGACTGAAAAATTTGATTGTTAATTGACTAAAAGCAAATCTTGTGGTCCTCACTCCTCGCCCTCGACGCCTGCTCCCCACTGACCATAACAGCCACCCCAATTATATAAAAAGAAAAGAACATAACAGCTCTATTGCCACTATAATTATATCACCGTGATCACAAAAGAAGTAATTATTCAAGAAATAGACTTTATCTTCATTATAATAAGAGATTTCTGCAATTTTGAAAGTAATTATACACTCCTTCGATTAAAGCCGAAAAATATCTAGTTCAATTGAAGTGGAAAAGTAAAAGGAAAATTGTTCAAAAACAAAGTTAAGATAGACATCCATCACGAAAATTATCACCTGTCAATTACCCATAGCGTTAAGCTGTAAGTGGAGTGGTGACAGTCTCCAGTAGATTAACTACTACTGAACATCAGAAAAAATTATAATCGAAAATGACATGGCGCTTGCATCGCTGAGATATGCCAAGTAGTGCGGGCTTCTATTCAAGATCGAGACACTGCAATGACCTCGATGATTGCTGCATGAAGCATGACCCCGCGTTCAAGTTTTCGGCCCAAGATGAAAACTACAAATTAAAGAAAAGAACTAGAAAACCCAAACTGAAGTTCTAAGGGGCCTCATGGTTAATGATAAATTTTTAGTTTTTGTTTTCAATGGAAAGGAAAATTTTTCATTTTCGTTTGTTTGTTCCCTTGAACATATGTTTGGCTCGTAGAAATAAGAACTTCAAATAGAAATGTAAATTTAAACCTATTTGGCATGCCTTTGCAATCTATCATTATGCACCTTTTCCACCAAAATTTATCTAATACAGTTGAAATTCGTGGATATCCTCTCTATATGGGAATCCTACCCCCAATGGTGGTAGTTTTCACCCAAAAAAACCCCTACTGTTCTTCGCTGAATACAGCAGTCATTTCATCTTGTCTCTACCAAAGATGCAAATCTTCCGTTTCCTTTCCAACTTTGACCCTTTAACAAAAATCCCCAACCTTCCCATAAACCATATTCACTGTTCCATAAGCTAACCCAAACCCAGCTTCTGATACAACCCAATCTCCCTTCTATAGCATCACGCCCTGCAATCAGTGACCATCATATCAGCCCAAAGGAACAATCCTGGTTAATCCTCGTCCAAACATCAAACCGATTACAAAAGCCCCAAGGCAAAACACTACCCCCACCACCCCAACACCACCCCCCCAACAAAAACCCATCCACCAGAAAAAAGAAAAAAAACAACCATCAGCCTCCCCGAGCACCGCATTGCCTTTGGACGGCATTTTGCCATTACGCTATATTGGGATACAACCCTGAGAATGAATTTACAGGAATAGCTGCTTCTGCTGTACTTTTCTCACAGGGAGTAAGTTGTCCGCCTCTCGTGCATCTTCAATGGAAGAATTAGACACCTCAGATTCTCGAGTTACTATCTTCTGCAGAAAATTGGGCAATCTTTGGTCAGAAAAAAGACCTGGCAGAGTTAGATGGTATGGTCCCAACTGAGAGAATATAAGAATGTCGTCTAACTATGTTTGACCAATTGTTCTACAACCCCAATATCAATCTACAAGCCTTCCAAAACACAATGAAGAGGGCATGGAGAGTGGATTCAATTAGTTTTGATTGGGTAGACTCGAGAACTTTAGCATTTACCTTTAAGTTTGAAAATGAAATGAACAGAATTCTTGAGACAAGGCCTTGGTCTTTCTCAAGCAATCTTTTGGTGCTTAAACCATGGACACTGACTCCTTCGTAGTACAGTTACAATCACACACATTACGAGTTTTGGGTTCAAGTGCACAGATTACCTGTGGATTGGGTCTCAGAGGAAACCATAAGGTGAATAGCAGCAGCAGGAGGCTTGGTAACTCAAGTGAAATTCGATACAAAGGGGTTTAGCTCCTATACAGGTGGAAAAGCTAGAGTAAGAATTGTTTTATCATCCCCCTTGAAACCCGGGACATTTGCCAGCTAAGGAGGAAAGAAACTGTGGGTCGACTTAAAATATGAGAGATTACTGCACTTTTGCCATGTATGTGGTCGCATAGGGCATTGAGCCAAGTTCTTTGAGGAAGAAGAAGATGATGAGAACTGGTTAGAAACTGATGATCCTAGTTGTTTTGGAAGAAGAGGCCTCTTTGGAAGCTGTTCTATGCAAAACCAGAGGATATAACCACGGATGATGAGATTATCCTAGAAACTCCTACCTCCGCCCTGCAAATGGTGTCCTATGTGCGTAGGAGAAAGAATCCGTTGGTTCTTAGTAGTGGGAACAATCTGGAAAAGTCAGCATAGATTTTTGCCGAGGAGATAGAAGCAATTGGAAAAGGTGGCATCAGTCCATACAAAAACTAAGAAAAGAGCTTGATGCTGATAACAGCTCCAAACCACTCTACAATGCTAAAAGGCAGCTCCAGAGGCCCCCAAAAGAAATGTAACAAGGGGAAGAAAACAGGTGGAAACAAAACACAGTGAAGGTATAGTCCTTACGCTTCTCAAAAGTTGAACTCTCTTGCCCTAGATGAGACCAAGCTTTTGGAGACTCTAATTCAGGTTTTGGACGATCCTAAGGTATGGGATTTGGTGGCTAGCACCAATAAGCCACCGAGGTTCCCATGAAAATTATATACTGGAATTGTCAGGGATTAGGCACACCCTAGACAATCTTGGCATTGAGGCTCCAAAAAGGCCTGACATTATTTTGCTGATGGAAACAAAGAATCAAGAACCTGTGGTATAAGCTTGAATCCAATTCCAGAACTGCACAGTGGGTAGCGCTAACAATGGAACCAGTCACAAATGAAATGTTTGACTTGATTTGTACAGATAGTGGAAAACAGATGATAATTACCTTTGTACATGCTCCAATAATCAGCCTTCAAAAGAACTTCCTTTGATTTGTTTTTTTTTTTTTTTTTTTTTTTTTTTTTGGGGGGGACCGAACTTTGATGAAATTTTTTAACGCTGGGGAACAGTAGGCAAGCATATGGCAAAGCACCATAGGTTAGTGGCTTTTCGAGATATTAGACATTATAAATGCATGCTCTCTAATGGATCTTGAATGTAAATGATGTGCATTTACACGGGCAAATAATAGGAATGGGGATGCCTATGTGAAAGAAAGACTAGATAGAGCTCCATGCAATGTAGAATGGAGAGTGACATCCCAAAAGTGGAAGCATATGGATTACCTGCTATAGGCTCAAACCATAGTCCTATCTTGCTAACTCTCTTAGAGGAACCTGCAAAAAGAAAGAAATTAAGTTTGAGGCATACTGGTTTGAAGATAATGAATATGGTCAGCTAGCAAGTTCAGTGTGGAATACTCCAGGCATGGAAATGAACCTTTCTGAAGAAACTGCAAAAAGTAATAGAGGTCCTAAAGAAGTGGAGCAAGTGGAAGTTCTCTAATGCTAATAGTCAAATCAACTGCTTTGAATGGGAAGCTTTAGGAGTCAACAAATGAGTAGAGCTTGCATCATGACAGGGACAAAATGCAGCAATTGAAAATGCAAATTGAAGATCTGTGGAAACAAGGAGAAACAGAAACGTTCTGGGATATGCGCTCAAGAATAAACTGGCTGAAATGGGGTGATAGAAATGCTGAGGAAGCACAATGGAATGAGCACATGCCGCTCTCTTTTTGATGAGCATATAGTAAATGATATTCTAGCTATTACGATCTTAACAACACTGACGGAAGACAAACTAGTCTGGACATGCAACCAAGCAGGAGGCTATGCTGTTAAAAGTGGCTACAACCAACTCCAGGACATTGAGACTAAGCATGAAGCAAATCAAGCCTCCTTGTCCTAGCAAACTCACAAGCCCTCTGGACTAAGGCATGGAGTCGAAAGACTCAACCCAAAGTAAGGGTGTTTACGTGAAATGTGTGCCGAAATGCCCTACCCACAAGAGAAAACCTGTTCAGAAGGAAGAGTGTACCTGAGTTGACATGCCCTCTTTGCGAAAAGGAACCTGAAACTGTCAAACATCTGTTCCCTCTTTGTCAAAGGACAAAATAGATAAGGTTGGCCTCTGAGATCGGCATTCAGATTTCAAATCACCTCAAAGCCCGTCTTTCAAATTGATTGCGGTCACTTTTTGGCACATTTGGACATAAAGATATTCCTCTTTTTTCAAGCATCACTTACCAGATCCTGCAACAACAATGGCATCTATCATTGCTATGCATATGAATCTCTCGAAATGGAATGGCCGAGAATCAGAGAATAGAAACAACCCAGGACACTTGCCCATAAGATGGAAACCCCCGAGTCCTCAAGCTAAACATTGACAGAACTTTCCATGAAGGATCTTCCGAAGGTTCTATGGCATGCGTCTGCCATGATTTTGAGGGGAAACTAATTGATGGGTCCATGATAAACTAATTAATATCCCTTTTTCATGCAATTGGGCCCATACTCAGTGAATGAAGAGCTCGCTTATGACCAAAAAATAATTTGTTAACACTAAGTATAGAAAATTTTCAGTTGATAAAAATAAATTTCATAATGAAAGAAGTTACGAACTTACTAATTTATTGACATATCTGTAAATTTATTAGAGTGCTACACTTGTAAATTTTGAGAAAAAGTTGGTTGCTAACTTATTCATCGGAACATTGGTAAAATCATTTGAAGGTTTGTAAAATTTGACAAGGCACTGTGACCCATCTTAATGCCTCCAATGATCCAGAGCATGACTATCCCTGAAGCATTTTGTCAACTTACTTTGCTGGCTGATGTTAGCGACCTTTGAGCCTGTGCCATAGGTGAAACTTTGCTTGCACAGCTTACAGCACGCCCTTCTACATCCAGGACTCACAATTTCTATTGTGAAGTGTTCCCAGATGATGGAATTCTTGTTTCTCTGTTTGTTGGGCCGTGTTTCAAGAGTTTTCACATCATTGTTTTCATCTGGGGTTGCCATCTTCTATCTAAAAACAAATTCTTGCCAAATAAAGTCAGAGATTAAAAAAAAAAAAAAAAAAAAAAAAAACAAAAAACAAAAATACAAACAAACAAAAATACAAACAAACAAACAAACAAACAAACAAACAGGTATGAAAGAGAAGGAGATTTAGAATATTTTGACAGCATGAGCCAAGATATATCAGAAAAATCACTGATGAATGGACTTGAACCAAATATCAGAGTAAGATGGACTTGGCTGATGTTGCCTTGGCAGAACCACATTGGTTTTGTTCCAGATCCAAAGAAATATCCAAGCAAGGGTCATATGTCGTAGATGTGAAACTACAAGCCTTACACATGACATCGGAGTGTAAGATACCAGAGAATACTCTGTGAGCAATACAGCAATCTCCACTCCCTGTAATAATTCATTAGCATACTTCTAAAGATATCTGAGAATCCACAATTCGTAAAAATAAAGTTCCTCCACAGCATCACGAGTTGCCACAGAACATAGTTTATAGTACAAACACACAACTGTCAGACACGACACAAAGAGCGCACTTGCACAGGAAAGCAGTCATCTGCGGATATTATAGATGCATTAAATTACCATGTGATGGAACGAAGAATAAGTTTTGCCGTGGAACAACTTGAAAGAAAAGTTGAAACTAGAGGCTAACACATGCTGTACATAAAGACCCACAGATATTAGTTGACAGAGTTGAATCTCCTGACTGATATGCCACCAAGAAAGAATGACACCAGAACAAAATGAAACTTCCCAAGGGACTCAGAGGTATTAGGGCTGGGAAATGCCAGAAAGGTAACAAACCACAAGCGTGATCCTACATCAGTTCAAAAGTTCATTTACAAGATTATACAAACAAACAAGCCCACTAGAACCACTGACCCAAGAGAAAATGTTAAAAACACTGATCTCTGTCCTCAGCACCAGCAGATTCCAGATACTGCCTGTAAAAAATGGAGACTGGATGAAACAGGTTTAATGCGATGCCTGTAAAATTTACCTTGGCTCGCGGCCGACGTCGATCCTTATCCACTTTCTCATGGATCCCATCAAGCATAGAAATGAAAAACTCATGAGCATCCTGCTGCTCATAACTTGCCAAGTTAGCTGCATGTTGCCACCAACTGTGGGATAACCAAATCAATAAAAAAAGTATAAAGCAAATTTCCCTCTAAGTCAATTAGATAGAACAGTTAAGAAAGTCTCAGTCCAACATTGATGGTCAACAAGGAACTTGACAAAAGCATGCATCATTAGAATAAGGAAAAGATGCCTATCCATTATGTCCACAGCCATTTTCAGAAAAGCCAGTAGACAAATGTACATAATCAAAGAAGATAATTTCCAAAGGCTTTGTTAACGAATGTCCCAAGGGCACTTGTTAAATTTAGCAAAATCAGAAATAATGCTTTCCAAGGCACTTAAAATAATGAAAGAAATACACATTTTAACTAAGGCAATACGTCCAATGGTAAATTTGAAATTTTGAGAGCACATCTGATAAGGGGCAAAGCCACAGTCCCCACAGGGCACGGTGCCTTAGCAATCTTTTATCGTTGGATTGAAATGCAATTGATCTCAGCTGTTCAACACATCTCAACCAAGATGGTTGTGATTTTTTTCTCTTCAAACCATAACAAGTGCAAAGGGCACTCTCTGACATTTTCCAATTTCCATTTGCCAAAAATAAGAAATAGATGGAGCAGCTAAGCTAAGATACGAGGGAGGTCAAAGCGCAATTGCAAATTAGGTAATGTCCATCATACTAACAATATAGCAGAACACGCACTGATCAAACAACTTCCATATCTTCACAGCCACTAGGTCACAACAGCAAAATTTACAGAGCCTCTTGGACAATTTCCAACCTCCATGTGCTTCTAAAAGTCAATCAGAAACCATCAAGCAATTTCCTCCATCACAGACCTGTACAGGAGCTTCGCCGGACTATAAGGGGTCCGCTCCCTCGAAAAAACCGCCGAGAACATGGCGTCCATGTCACAGGCCAGACAGAAGCTGCCATTCTTGCTCCCATGGCCTCCATCAAGAGCACCATCTACATTTCTCTTACTCACATTTCCACTGACCCCATTCTTCTTCCGACAAAAGTACCTATTGTGCCTGTCACTCAAGAAGTAGTTCCTCAAAGGAGGAGTGTGCAACAATGCCTGCAACACCGAATTCATAAAGCAGTTGTTCCCCAAGTTATTGAGCCCCCGCCAGGCCCGCGGCAAATCCGAGGTCGAGACGGACTCGAGAGGGCTCGAACAGCTCCCCATAAGGGCGCGCTCGCGCGGGTCCGGTGACCACGGCCGGTAATCAACCCTCCGCCGCTTGCGCACGTTCTCCGGGGCCACCACCGCCCGGGAGCCGCCGGAGGAGCGGGTGGAGGCCGGCAGAGTGGAGGCCGCGGTCTGGGCCGGGACCACGGCGGCGTCGAAGTCGCGATCGTAGACATAATCGCGGCACACGCAGCAGAAAAATTAGGTGCAATTTTCCATGCCTCCATATATGGATGCAAGAAATTTTGTTCACAAATCAAATAATTTCTGCAGTTCTAATCACCTTCGTCCTACTGAAGTTTTCATGACCTTAGGTCTCGTCTGACTTTTGACATTTTCCTTCTTCAAATTGTGGGACTATGATTGGTTGATCTATATTTATAGCGAAATACCTGAAAACCTTTGCGAAATTTTCAAATGTTGATGTATGAAATCATTTATAATTCCCTTACAAATTTATAGAAATTAGATCCTTTGAAAATACTCTAAATCTTCGTACTTCCAATGGAATTTAGACTTCGGAAATTATGAAGTTAATTCAAAGTCCCATCACTAGTGTTGGGATGATTCAGAGATTTAGTCCACGAACAGTGAAGCAAACTATAGCTCTTTGATCTCACTGCTATAAGGCTACATTGGTTTTCGGCATGTGCCAGTGTTAGAAGATACGCAGAAGTTAGGAAAGATTTGATTAGATCAAATCATAAAGATTTTATTGAATCAATTTTGAATCAATTAAATCAGATCTAATATGTACATTGTATCATTTCCTTTTTCTTCTACACATACTTTGTAATATAATGTAACTCTGTACATTGATTGAAACGCAGAGAAATATACAGAAAATTCCTACACTTCTTCTTCTCTATCTACTTTTTCCCTTCATATTTTAACATGGTATCAGAGCACCAAAGACTCTGACATTGCTTCCGCTTCTTCTCTATTGATTGCCGAGAGGAACCCTATCCTGCAAAGGGGTTGCCGAGAGGAATCAAAGCTCTTTTGAAGGGAAATTCTGTCAAATATGAACCAACCAGAGAACCTCACCTCAAATCCAGATGAACCAACAGCAACAACTTCGACTCCACAGACTTCCAATGCTATTTCTGTGACCGAGCAACAATTCGGCCAGATCCAAAATCAACATGCGCATTGGCAGAATGCTCCGGCTCAGTTTAATGGATCGGGCCATTTTCGGCGTATCCCTACCAATGGATGCCATATCCATGGATCCAGGGATGAATCCGGTCACATCATCGCCGGAGTTCAAAGCAATGTGCCGAGCGACGGAGGTCTACCAACCAACATTGGGGCGGACTCGACCATCGGCCGGAGCGAGACGGGCGGATTGAATCAATCTGGAACGGGACCTTAGGGACAATTCGATGCGGGACTTCAGGGACAATCCAACAACTCTTACCAGGGAATACCTCCTGGATACCTTCCTTTTTCCTTTCGCGGCCGCCATGGGTCGACCTGAGCCCGGCGACGCGCTTTATGTCTCCAATTCCGACGGACCGGAGTTGCGGCTCATCAGCCACCCTCTCACGGGTCCAGAGAGTTACTCAACCTGGGCGCGGGAATTCCGGCGAGCCCTAATCACAAAAGACAAAGAGGGGTTCATCGACGGGACCGTTCCGATCCCGACCGACGAAAAAATGGCAAAACAATGGAGAAAGTGCAACCAATTGGTCAGAACATGGATTGGCAACTGCATCAACCTAGAAATTGCAGCTGGGTTACCACCCACAGAAGACTCAAAATCAATTTGGGACAGCATCCGAGAAATGTATGGCAAATTAGATCGGGCCAAAATTTTTTCACTCCACCAATCGCTCAGCGAACTGAAGCAAGGAAACACGTCGGTAACGACGTGCTTCAACAGGCTCTCAGCCCTCTGGAACGAGTTGGAAGGTGCAGAAGAAAAGCTTGAAGGGGCCGAATCAACCATCCAACAATACAAGGCCATGAGAGATAGGGAGAAAGCGACTCGATTCTTACTCATTTTGAACGATTCGTTTCGAACCTTCCGATCGCAGATCTTGGCGATGGAACCACCACCAACCCTCGGCCGAATCTTCCAGCTTGCGGTGCAAGAGGAGAATCAAAGGCTTGCTTCGTCGGATAGCAAGAACTCCGAAACCCTAGCGCTGGCGGCAAGGGTGGAGAGGGAGAGAACCCTAGATCGGAAAGGGCAAGAGAACAAAGGGGAGTCGCTAGGGTTCGCGGAGAACCGAGGGCCGCTAGGGTTCGCGGATCAAAAGGCTTTTAAATGGGGCAGCGCGGACGGCTCAGATCGCATGCCGCGATCCGACGGCTCCGAGGCGTGCGAGGCTCGGGCGATCGGGACGGTGGAGATGCGTCCATTTTAAGAGGATCCAACGGTCCTCAAAATCCGAAAGGATATGGGCCAAATTTTAAAAATAAAGGCAAATTATTTTGCGATTTTTGCAAGCGGCCCCACCACACAATCGACACCTGCTGGAAATTACATGGCAGACCTGGAGAAAAAGAAAAGAGAGGAAAAGAAATATCTGCAGCAGCCTATCAAATTTCTAGATCAATGAACTCTGCAAATCAGCCCATTACACATGGGGAATATCAGCAACTTATGCAAGCTTTAAAAAAATTGGATATCCAGAAAAAGGGAAGCAGCTTTATAGGTATTTCTTATTGCCTGGCAAATACTATTTCTAGAAATACCTGGATTATAGACTCAGGAGCCAGTGATCATATAGCATGTGATAAAAGGTTATTTTTCTGCTATTAATGAAGAATTAGAAGATCCCGTCACTTTGTGCAATTACCCAATGGAAATCTTTGCATATGTCACTACAACAGGAACAGTCGAGCTCAATTCCCATATTGTCCTTACCAATGTCCTTTATATTCTGGACTTCCAATTTAATCTCATTTCAGTGTCTAGAGCTTGTAAGGAAAACTCTTGTCGAGTCCTTTTCAACATTGATACCTGTTTGTTTCAGGCCCTTTCGACTGGGACACTGATGGGCTGGGGTAGTCTCTCTGAAGGATTGTTTTTCTGGAAAAGCTTGCCTGCAAATTTCAATTTTTCTTGTAATAAGAGATCATTGTGTAACTCAACTTCCAATGATAGAAATTTCCTTTTGCACTCCAGATTGGGTCATAGTTCCTTTTATTCTTATCCTCAATGTCGAATTTGCCCACTTGCAAAGCAATCGCGTAATCCTTTTCCCTTAAGTCAAAGTCGATCGAAAAATATTCTTTCCTTACTTCACATTGATGTCTGGGGACCTTACCATACTATAAATCATGATGGATCGCGGTTTTTCCTTACCATTGTGGATGATCACTCTAGAGCCACATGGATCTTTCTCATGCAATCCAAAAGTCAAGTTGTGTCCAACTTAAAAATTTTTCTTTCCTTATCCAAAACTCAGTTTGGGAAACCTGTACAAAAGATAAGGACAGACAATGGAAAGGAAATTTTTAATCATGAATGTGCGGATCTCCTTTCATCACAAGGGATCTTACATGAGAGCTCCTGTGTTTATACACCACAACAAAATGGAGTGGTGGAAAGGAAGCATCGTCATCTCTTGGAGGTTGCCAGAGCTTTAAAATTTCAAGCTTCTATTCCAGATAGTTTTTGGGGGATTGCATATTGATTCTTTGCTTATCGATAAATCGAATGCCGACCAAAGTTCGGATGGACAATCTCCTTTCCAGATACTCTTTGGGAAGCAACCAGATTTGAACCATTTGAGAATTTTTGGTTGTCTGTGCTATGCTACGATTGTCGGGCCCAAAGATAAGATGAGTCCACGGGCCCGTCACTGCATCTTCATGGGCTATTCTACCTTACAAAAGGGATATCGGATTTTTGATCCACATACAGCAGAATTTTCTGTCAGCAGGGATGTTACATTCCAAGAAACTATTTTCCCTTTTGCCCATCAGAACAAAAGTGGCACAGAACCAGGGCATTCTCCAAACTATTTTGCTGACGATAGATCTGCAGATTCCGGATATATATTTCTTCCTCCATTGATAGATACACAAGGTGTTTCCACATCTACTGTCGGCACAACACCTTTCGAGGAAGTCCAGGATGACAGACTCAATGATGATGAGATTCCTCCAAATATGCCTACTTCAGACTTGCTTCCAGTGGATGAGATTCCTCCAGATATGCCTACTTCCGACTTGCTTCCAGTGGATAACCCAGACAATGCTACGTCTTCAGAAGGAAATCAACACAGACGTTATGGACGAGCTACTCGACCACCTACCTGGACCAAAGACTATATATGTGGAGTCAGGAATTCATCAGGTATTCCTTTTCCGATCTCATCTTACGTTTCCTTCGATCATTTGTCCCCAATGCATCGGTGTTGCATTGCTCGTATTTCTGAAGAACAAGAACCATCCAACTTCCATGAGGCAAGTGCGATCCACGATGGCAAAACAGCTATGGAGGCCGAATTGAAGGCTCTTATAGATAATCACACATGGGATCTAGTTTCATTACCTCCACATCGTAAAGCAATCGGATGTAAATGGGTCTACAAGATTAAACATCGAGCAGATGGGTCGATTGAACGATACAAGGCACGACTAGTGGCTAAAGGTTTCACACAGAAAGAAGGTTTCGATTATCATGAGACTTTTTCCCCTGTGGCCAAGGCTGTCACAGTGCGTTCCTTTCTCTCTCTCAGCTTGACTTCTCAAGCGGTCGTTACATCAGATGGATGTTCATAATGCCTTTCTTCATGGTGATTTAGACGAGGAGATATATATGGAAATACCTCAAGGTTTACGGAGACAGGGGGAGAATAGAGTATGTCGTCTTCGCAAATCTTTATACGGGCTCAAGCAAGCATCCAGACAGTGGTATGCAAAGTTTGCTGAATCACTAATAGCTGCTGGTTTTCAACAATCCAAATTTGATTATCTTTGTTTTCACATGGACTCAAGGTACGTCATCTATCTACTTGATGATATATGTAGATGACATACTCATTATGGGGAATGATGAAATAGCTATCAAAAGCCTTAAAAGATATCTGCATTCTACCTTTCATATCAAAGATCTGGGATCGCCAAAGTATTTCCTTGGGATCGAAATTGCTCGATCTAGCCAAGGAATCTCTCTCAACCCGAGAGAAAATTTGCATTGGAGATCATTTCGAAGCGGGATTATCGGATGTAAGCCGTTTGTGGTACCGATTGAGCAAAATGCCAAACTAACAACCGCGATTATGATGTCAAGTACCTCGGGAGGCAGATCATATTCTCAAGGACTCTTTTGGCTATCAGAAGCTTGTCAGGAAGCTCATATATTTAACTATGACCAGACCAGACATAAGTTACGCTGTGCAAACACTTAGCCAATTCATGCATAAGCCAAAACAGTCTCATATGAATGCCGCGTTAAGAGTAGTGAGGTACTTGAAGAAATGTCCTGGTCTTGGGATTCTTCTCTCTAGGAAGTGTGACATGAAAATGACCGCACACTGCGACGCAGACTATGCAACATGTCCTATGAGCAGAAGATCGATAACCGGATTTTGTATCAAATTTGGGGATTCTTTACTTTCCTGGAGAACAAAGAAACAACCAAGCTGTCTTGTTGTCTTCGGCGAGGCGGAATATCGAGCCATGGCTAAAACTACATGTGAGATAGTATGGTTGAGAGGGTTACTTCATGATCTTGGAGTGCAGGTCAAGGGACCAACAAAGTTGTTCTGCGACAACGATGCAGCCCTCAAACTTGCATCCAACCCTATAGTGCATGAAAGAACAAAGCACATTGAAGTAGATTGTCATTTCACCCGGGAGAAAATCCAGGAAGGGATAATTGAGACACAAGGGATTGGAACACAAGAACAACCGGCGGATATCTTCACCAAACCTCGTGTCGAAACAAAGCATGCGTATCTCTTGAGCAAGCTAGGCGTCTTGGACATCTACAAGCCACCAGCTTGAGGGGGAGTGTTAGAAGATACGCAGAAGTTAGGAAAGATTTGATTAGATCAAATCATAAAGATTTTATTGAATCAATTTTGAATCAATTAAATCAGATCTAATCGTACATTGTATCATTTCCTTTTTCTTCTACACATACTTTGTAATATAATGTAACTCTGTACATTGATTGAAACGCAGAGAAATATACAGAAAATTCCTACACTTCTTCTTCAATTCCTACACTTCTTCTTCTCTATCTACTTTTTCCCTTCATATTTTGACAGCCAGAGTATAGCTTATTGAGTTTGAAACCTTTGTTACTCACAACATAACTACTTAAAAGAGCCCTCTTGGCTACTAGGGTGTAAATGGTTCGGTTTGGTTCGGTTTGATTTTTTTGAAAAACCGAATTGAACATAAGGAAATTTATTGAACCAAAATGGTTCGGTTTGGTTCAGTTTGATTTTTTTGGAAAACCGAATTGAACATAAGGAAATTTATTGAACCGAACTGAATTGAACCGAATCTAATCCGAATCGGCCAATGAAGAAGAAGAAAAAAAATAAAAATAAATAAATAAACGTTTTTTAAAAAAAAATAAAAGAAAAAAATTTAGATTTTACTGATTTGGTTTAGTTAACCAAACCGATAAAAACTGAACTAGTTAAAAAGTTCCAATTTTTATGAGAACCGAACCGAAAAAGACTGAATTTTTCAATTCAGTTTGATTCGGTTTTTGATACCCCTACTGGTTGCAATACGTGATGTGTCGAGTCTCTTCGTGCATGTATGAGAGGAACCTAGACGAATGGACTTGGTAACTTAGAGCAGGACAGGAATCGACCATTAATCAAGTAAAATGATAGCTCACTGTGTGTTGGCAATTGATGGGCAACAATTTTGATGCTTATTTGTAATTTGATATGGCCACGTTGGGTATTATAGTCGATGATCAGGAAACAATGGACAACGGGAAAAAAAAATGAAGACAGAAGAACACAGATGATAAGGACGTTGTTTCTCCGTCTTTCATAGGCCATATGTTGAGAAAATCTGTTTTATCAGAATTTGGCACTGCCAACCTTCTTCGCAAAAGATGGCAGACAGAAAGCAGGAGCATGGATCTGGCACAACAGAGGCAAAGAGGCTTGCATTAACAAGAGATCAAAGTTTCAGTTCACATAATGTGTAACAACTCTTATCCTTTTTATCTGAGAGTCGTAAACTTAGGAGGTCCTTTAGCCACCCCATTGTTCTTGATATCTAGAGGATTGATAGGTTTCTCAAATGGCCCTGTCGCTGGAGCAAAGCACAAATCCAATCATCCTGCTAATGGAATAACAGTTGAAAATTCATTCTTCTCGTCATAAACTTGAAAAAAGGAGACTGCATGAACACTCGGTTATAAGAGTTTGATTTGATACCTTGAGTAGGAAGGAATTGAACACCCAGCATATCTCACTGAGCCCTTGAAGATTTGGCGACATTCAACAATAGTATCTTCCACTGTGAAGTTGTCCAGCCAAAAGCTGTCCGTTGAAGCAGATATGACACCTCCAGGACAGAGCGCCCAAGCCACCGATTCCAAGAACCCTTTATTCACTAGTTCAATCGCAGTAGCTCTTGAATTTTTTTACAGATGATTAGCAAGAAAGCACTCCTTTTCTTGGAGGTGTTTGAATGTTGCAAATCACTTGAAATAAGTAGATGTATGACCTACCAGCCCTATGAGATTTCTGTTATTCTGCTAAGTTATTCAATTAATTGGAGGCATTCTAAGTTTCAAAGAGGGTGGGGGAGGTTATAAAAACTTGACAATACCCATACAATCAAATGCATCCACAATGATCGCATCATAAGTTCCTTCAGGAATAGCCTTCAGGAAAGCAAGTCCTGCGATGTTGAAATTAAAGTATGTTAAATAATCTCTCGCAACTTATTTATAATCACCAATGAGTAAGAACTGTAGAAGAAACATATACCATCGTTAATGTAGACGTTCACTCGCGGATCCTCGTACCCAACTGCTATTTCAGGGAAGAATTGCTTGTAAACCTGCAACAGGACACAAGAAGTATATGGATAAGCTATGGTCCTCCTGAACCTTAGGATTTGATGAGCAATGAGAGGCTCAAGCTTGAAACTTTGGAAGGTTTTTGCAGTTTATTTTCGCTCACATCAATCACCATTTGGTCGAGTTCACACACATCGATTTGCACCATGGACGAGTGATGACATATTTCCCTCAGAATGCCTCCATCTCCGCCACCAACAAGCAGCACCTGTAAAAATATCAAGTGGGCACTTTAACAGCATAAAAACTTAAAAGATGAAAGCAGTTGGAAAGAAATAAGGAGAGAGACCAACTTCTTCAGGTTTGGGATTAAGCAGAGGGGAAGATGCGTGAGCATCTCTTGGTAAACAAACTCATCCTTCTCTGTCAGTTGGATTTGACCATCCAGAATTGCAACTTTGCCATGCTTCGCTGACTATGAACAAGCGATTATATATCAAGAGCCACAAGATATCTCCCTACTCGTCAAGAGTAAGAATATCATGTTTTGACCATGTCGTAAATATTCGTCTTTGATTCACAATATTAGTCTCGATGTGTAATGATATAATTTAAGCAGTCCATGCATGAGTTTTATTAACTAAACGAACCAGTCTCCGGGATGGGCTATATTTCTTTTCTCCTCTAGTTAGGTGAGATTACATTTCAATCCAGACATCAAGAATCAAACAATTTGCAGTTAGTTCCAACAATGCGGCAATGTATGTGCAAATTGAAACAAGTAGTAAGGTTGTATCTCCAAGGTTTTACCGTTATCTAGATGAAGTACCAGGTAACTCGACCAATGTCGAAAAGAAAAGAGAAAATGCTGAAATCCATTTGGAGTGGTGAATCACATGCCCAACGTAGATGCTAAGTTCCATCGCCAATCCCAAATCGGGACCATATGTTTCCACCAGAACTCCAAAGTTAAAACACTATGTAAAAGTATATATCATGTGATATCTCGACTCGACTATCACAACATACCTAGCCATTCAGGCGAAATCACAGGATACCATTCTATTCTATTGTTCAAGCCCATTGCCCTGATCCGATCAACCATTTTATCAGCCATTTCAACACTCTGTGTAGATGTGTGTGATTACTTCACAGAAGCATTCGTAGTAAGTGCCTATTTATCTTCCAAGAGGGTTGGGCATGCTAGCCTTTGGCGGTAGCTTTTTGTTTGGTACACCATGTGTGTCCATTTGACAAGTTTTGGCAAGCTAGGAACCTAGAAGCTCTTGTTTGCTCTACCCTGGAAAATGGTATGAATAATCTTCTGGTTAATTTGATGTGACCACTAGCGAGAAAATGTCATTAGTAGCAAGTATAATTGAGATGGTTTAGTACCCTATTGAATAAACTGCAGGGATAGACTGCAGGGTTTGGAGTTAAGAAGGCGAACACACTCGCCGGGATCGTAGTTGGTCATTTCCACAGTCCTCTTGTATTTGGTAGGTTGAACTTCCAATTCTATTCTGCAACAATGGCATCTGTAACAAACTATTCTGATCTGATTAAGTAATAGTTCAAGAAAAAACGGACATTCATGGATTCAGATCAGCTCTCAAACATTTCAGGAGTGAAGTAAAGCACCTGTTTTCATTACTATGATGGACTGCTCCCGTTCATACAGCACAATGCAATGCAATCGGCTTAAAGAATGTCCTCGTTGCATCCATATCCCAGATATTTGGTTCAGATTAGGGGTGAGCATGGTCCGGGTTGGTCCGGGCCACCTCCTAACCCTAGGACCAACCCGTACAGTGTCGGTCCTCAATTTTTAGGACCGAGGACCGACCCTATTGAGCCAGGACTGGGACCAAGGACCACCGACCCAATGGGTTCGGTCCGGTTCTGGTCAACCCGGGACCGATCGATAATTTTTTTTGTCTTGTTTTTATACTTCCTAAAAAAGCAAACCTACAAATTCAAATTACATATCCATCGACAATGCAGCATTGTGCAACTAAACTATAAATACCAATACATATTCAGCAAATTTAAGATGACACAATAATAGAAATTTCGTATCTGCTAACTGCTCATCGAGATATGGGACAAGATGAAAAGTTCTTGTAATCATCTATCTTTAATATTCATAACACCATATGCAAAAGCGTTTTCCTGCATTTGATCATGTAGAGTCCACTCAACCAAAAAATGAGCTTCACACCACTTGACTAGCAAATCACCGTAGCAACAGCAGTACTACTCTACTCTTCAAAAACTTATATCATTTGACACAAATTGAAAAGTAAAGTGCAGCTGAAATTCATTAGTAAAATACAATTAAACCATAAAAAGTTCAAAATACTTAATATAAACCATGAATATATAACTTCACATCTTGTTAATTCACTTGAACCTCTAAACACCTGAAAACAAAACAAACGACACATAATTAATACTCAACAAAAGTTTTAAATTGAAATTACTATTAGTGCTATTGATAGAACATCTCACCATAATTCTTAGGTTTTATAACAGACATTTTACTTAGGTTTGAATATATAAAAGAATTATAAATAATATAATGTAATATAATATATATACAGGGTTGGTCCAGGGTTGGACCGACCCAAAACTCTTAGGACCGAGGACCAACCCGCATAGTGTCGGTCTTGGAATTTCAGGACCGAGGACCGACCCAATCCCCTTGGGAACCGGACCAGGACCAGCAGGGTTGGGCCGGTCTAGGGTCGGTTCAGGGTCGACCCTAGACCGCTGCTCACCCCTAGTTCAGATACACATTGTTGCCAAAATTACAGTGAAGCTCCTGGTCATTTAACACATTGGGGGCATGAGAAATTGTCATCACCAGAAGAAGAACGAACAGAAGGATGCAAATTCGATATGTAAAGACCCTGACTGATGGTATGTACATGTGAGATGCATACAGGCATGACTACAAACAAGAAAGAGCACAACATGATTCCTACCAGATTTTCCACCATACAGTATGTTTCTTTTGACAGGATCAAGGCCATGCATCCATCATCGGATTGAGCAATCTATGTATTAGCATCTCATTTGACAAACAATGTTGCATATAGATCCATGGAAATTTGTCAGCTCAACATTGGCGTCCTGGACTTGAGAAAAGTAAAAATTTTATGACAGTGCCTCCAGTAACTTACTAATCCATGACAGAAAGTGGACATAAGCTACTAAAAATGCAATCAAAACCACATAGACATGAGTAGTTGCCAAAATCAATCCATTATTAGAAGTGTCATTCCACATTGGTTAAATGAAGGGTTTCAACAGGAGTTATATACATCGAATCTACCTCTAACTAGTGCTTTAAGCTTTTGGTTGGATCTTTTGCTAACAAGTAATGAAGTTCTTTTTTTAAGAAGGAGACATTAGCAATCTCCAAAATCAGATCTTTTTCTTTCTCTCTTCTCTCCATTTTCTTTTTACATGAGCTCTCAGTTTAAGAGGGAGCTGAGCGTCTCTTTTTTCTCCCCTTAAGCCGACGTCCACTTCCCTTGTTTAGTTGATTTTTCAACCTTCTCTTTTGTTTTTTGTTTTTTTTTCATGGCCCCAGAGTTTCTTTTTTGCTTGGTTAAATCCCAAGTATTACAGCAACTTCATCATGATAAGTCAATGACAACATACTGCACCAAACTACTAGAGTTAAAAATTAACATCAAATCAGTAACTCATCTACCAACCCGCATGCTTCAACTTTTAAACTTGGGGATGAACACCCCAAACAACCTTTTATGTATTAATGTAAAAATAGAGTACACTTGTTGAACAAAAGCAGATTTGGACAGTGACACAAAATTATCTGCAACAATCAAATTGGACAAAACAAATGTCGCTTATTTTATGGTGGCAACGTCTAAAGCCTCCAAACTAAGCTCCAAAGATTGATCTTCTTCCTTACCATTCCACAATCAAGCTTCCCAAACAGCACAGATGGAGTTTTTGCAGACAAATCGGGGAGAGACTCCACCATGAAACAATGCAGCACCAGCAATTGAGGGCACGGCTCAATCGTGGACCAACCTTCTTGCCCAACATGAGAAAAGAAAAACGTTGAAAAGCTAAGGAACAGACAATAAGTTGGCCAAAGCAGTCTCCACCCCTGCATCAAACATAACCCATCCCCACTGGAGATGCAATCCTCAAATTCATAGTTGAACCGGCCAACAACCAGATATTTCTCAAGCACAGCTCAACGTCATTCTTCAACACCCTTTTGTGAACTGAAATCTTCAGGTAACTTAAAAGAAAAGCCACTTACTGTCAGATTCAGTCAGCTCTATACTCTGAATTTCACATCGGTGCGGGCAACAGTCGACTAGCATAGAGCTTGTAACCTTCAAAAAGCAAGACCATCACATTATAGAGGATCCATACAAAGGATGACAGAATGGAAACCAACCATGGAAATAGAAACAAATTTAATGGCATTTCTGTTTCAACATTAGAAATCAAAAGGTACTTCCTGACCTTGTCAGCAAGACAAGAATTATTTTTCTCTAATTGGCCATAAAATGCAAAGTTTTATGCTTTCTGAAGGTTTGAAGCACTCAGTATTGAACAAAAGACACTACAAATGCTAAAAACAATAGTATAGATGAAAGTTAAAAGGAAAAGTTCTTCCAAACACGCCACAATGTCAAAGCTCGATAACCCCCGGTGAAAGAAGAAACCAATGGACTTCTATTATCGCAGCTCAAGCTTTTGCATTTTCCCACGGTCAGAAGGATAAGGAGAAATTCCATTCAACTAGAAAGCTTGCAAAGAAAAAGTAAGGACAAAATGAACAGGCCATATCACCATCACAACAATTCAGACACTAGCATCCTTCTCCGTGTGAAATTAGTAGCCTTCAACACCAATCTCACTATGTTATTAGCTAATTGGAATGAGTGAGGACATCTTCGGAGAATCTTATGAGAAGGAATTTCCACACACATGGAGAAAATGCTACTTTGGATCATGGGTACAAACAAATGGTTCACAGGAGATTGTTCATCTTTCCACTTCTCATCACCCCTCAAGGTGCTTCATGATCCAAGAACAGGAAAGAAATGGCTATGAAAGTAGAACCTCATTAATCAAGGTAATCTTCCCGTTCAACCTGAAGTTAGTTCACATTAGTTTCGACAACTCTGCAGTCAATTTCCATGCTACCTAGACAAGATGATAAAATCAACCTAAACCTGTAAGAGGCTCGTAAGTTCTGATAATCCTGCTATACATTCTCTACGACTGCTCAAATAACATAAGGAAAATTCACCACCATTGACACGAGACCTCATCAAAAGCTACTATAGTCATCTCATTACACCATAGCAAACTGGTAGAAGAGAATAACTGAGCAGATCTCTGCACCTAACAGGAATCACAAGTTGATAAATATAACAGGAGAACTAAACATGCTTCGCTAAACATGCAGAGAAGCTCGAATTAGTTTCATTTTATTTCCTACGTGTGCAGACATCAACATCCAAAATCAGACCAACAATAGCGACTCAAAACCTCGAATCACCATAATGAGCATGCACCAATCACACCAAGAATCAACCAATGAACAAACCGATCAATCAGCGACAAGAATGGATTAATGTTAAAAGGGGTCCAATCACCTGGACTCTAAAGATATGGCAACCGGAAGCAATGAATACCCAACATGAAGATCCTTTCTCAGCTAGCAGAGCATGTGAGCATGAATCTCACTTTCGAATCAGTCGTCCCATCATCGTCATCCACTGGAAGTAAGACAGAAACAGACCACTAGATGATGCTGGACCCCTCAATCCCTTCCCCTTCTCTCTGTGCTCGGTTTCCACCCTCCTCTGCTTCTTACCCCAATGCCCAGAATTGCACCACATCTTCCGCAACCTCGTTGGCTTCCTCATGAAAATCCGACTATACTCCCACAAACCTCAGTCATCTTCTTCATCAAGATCCGACCATGGCTCTTCGTGAGGTAAAAAGTCCGGTAATTTCTTGAGTGACTCGCACCCATCCCTATGAAAGTACTCCAGGAATTTACTAGGGCAGCGAATTTCAACTAAGCTTTTGCAATCCCTAACATCCAAGTACCGCAGATGCTCCGACTTCGAAAGGTCCAGTACTTGAATGTGCTTGCGCCCAGAGATATTCACCACTTCTAGGGATTCCAATTTTTCAAGGCCTTCTATCACATGGAGATCATCTGGCTTTTCATAAAAGTCGTGGAGGTTGGACAACTCTTGCTCTTCACCTGGCGACAATCTGTCTAGGCTAAATTGGTGCAATGGGTGCAATTCGTACAATCCGCGCAATTTGTCTAGGCACAAAACTCTTAGGGATTTTAAAGCTTCCAGTCCAACCAATTTCTTCAGCCGACAGCATCGCACGATACGTAATTCCGACAAAAATTCCAAATCGGAAAGAATTGACAACCTTTCCAATTTGGGACAACACAAAACGTCAAGCTTTCGTATGCAAGAGGGAAGCTCTGGGATGCTTTGAAGAGACCAGCAATCCCAAAGGTAGAGCACCTATAGATGCTTCAAGTGAGAGAGCAATGGCAACTCCTTGCACCGACAGGCGAGCCACAGGAATGATAAGCTACAAGGAAGTTTTGGGAGTGACTCAAGCTCTCTACATTCATATAAATCGAGGCACTCGAGAGAATGAAGCTGATCTAAGTTTTCCGGCAAGCCAGAAATTTTTGTGTCGCTTAAATCAAGGGCCTTTAGAGAAGACAATCCACCTTTATCAAAAAGAATTCGTCCTTCCAGCTTACAGTTGGAGACCAGGAGCTCTTGAAGGCTCTGCAATTTCCCAATAGAGCTTGGTAATCTTTTTATGGAGGTACGAATAATCTTCAATTTTTTTAATTTATTCAATTCCCCAATGGATTCGGGTAATTCCTGAAGACTTGTTCCTGACAAGTTCAGCTCAAGCAATTCTCCAAACTTACCAATTGAATAAGGGATCCGTACTATTGATGACCTTGCTACAATATCCCATTCCCGACCAATACCAAGCCTCTTCAGCTTCTTTAGAGATCCTATACATGGAGAGAATTCTTCTATCGGAGTGGGGCTTACAACAAGTTCCTCCAATTTTTCTAGTTCACCTAGTTGTTCGGGTAACTTCTTGATACTCCAACAACCCCTCAAGTTCAAGGAAATGAGACACTTGACATCTCTAATGGAAGGGTCGATTTCCTTCAATTCAATACAATATTCCAGGATTAGCATCTCTAAACTTTCAAATGCAGAGAGATTAGGGATGCTCCGTAAACAGCAATGCGAAAGATTGAGAACTTTCAACCTCTCCATCTACAATAAAGAAACATGTTTCAAGATTAGCAATTAGAAATATAATGATTTATCATCAAATGTAACAAAAGAAAAAGCCTTTTTCATCTTTACCTTAATTGAACTCCATCCTCTCCAATTTTCACTAATACCGTGGATGCTTCCACGATTGTGATGATCATAAGATAAATCAAGTATGACTAATTTCTCCAAATGAAAGTTGGTCGCCTCGAAAGAGTCGCGACAACTCTCCCACTTTAGCCATCTTAATTCAGCAAGTGATCCTTTGAAATCTCCATCAAAGTCCACATCCTTCACATGAAGGAACTTCAAGTTAGGCATTCTTTTGAAGCTCTCTTGCTTTATGAACTCTCTGGAACCCTTTTCGTCCAAACATAGTGCCTCAATATTTTCATTTTCCTCCTACAAAAAATAAAATAGAATTGAAGATTGTAAATACCATCAAACCTCCTTTTGTTAGTATAGTCTGCATGTTATTGTGGCCGATGCATTTTGTCTACACTTAAGAGGGAAAAAGCAATATATCTGATCTTCGACGATTACATGATCATGTAATATGTCGAACTTCACTCGTATGCCCCAATTTTTTATGTTTTATGTGAAATTCCTATATCAGTCTCATATTCTCATAGATTTTGAAATTAAAATTTTGTAACATAGGTAGTATTGACAATTGACTAAATATGGTGTCCCTTTGACATATGTGAGAACTGTTACACATTTCAAAAACAAAAAGTATCTAATCAAACTTATGCATTTATAAAGTATGACAACTTCCCATTCATAAAATATTTTTGGTTTTGGCATATGGCTGGATAGAAACAAGAATTTGGTATTTTTAACTTAAGTTTTCATTCTTGGATATTCAAGCTCAAAGCTCAAAAACTAATATGCTTAGATGAGGGAAAATTGTCCAATCAATCCTAAACTACCTTTACATGAAAATTCAATCTTGTCATTTTCAGCTATTTTTGTAGGAAATCATTGACGTGGTGTTGTGCTGCCATGTAGGATGACTGTAAATGATTGGATCATTAGTGATTTCTAGCGAAAATTGATCGGAAATACTACATTGGAACTTTGTGCAAAGATTTATGACTAAATTAGCAAAATTAATAAGTTTTTGATTGAATTAATATCCATAAAATAAATTTAGAATTGCTCACATAATTTTCCCCTAAGATGAGTGCACTACTCAATTTGTCATCATTGAATTTGTCCCAATCAGTCATAAAATTTGGCTTGATCTTAAGAATTTGGTATTGCAATTTTGCATTTGCCTATTCATATAGAAATATATGAGTCGATAAATAAAGGTTAGCAATTATTATCGTTTTCCTCTTTTTGCATTCTATCATTTGTTTTTTTTTGCTCCTCCAGTTACCTCATTTGGTAAGTTAATTATCTCTTTCTTCTCCACTAATTTCTAACAATAGATTTTTGTCTCCTCTTTGTCCGTGCTCGCGTATAAAGGCTCAATTAATCCTTACCAAGAAAGGCTTGCTTGTTACAAAATAGGGGTGGTTATTGTATTACACTAAGGAGATACAAGGAAGAGAACACAATTTATTTCACCTTTCATTGCTCCGCCACTCACTTCCTACAATTATATAATTTCTTAATTTCGGTCTTAATCTTTTAGTTTTTGGTTGAAAATTACCTTCTATGAACAAGTGAAAAAACATGTCAATTGTTTATTTAGTTTCTTTTGTCGTAATTTATTGTTAATTTTGCACAATATTAAATTATGTGCTCAAAATGCCTATGACTAGAACCATGCATGGGACCAGTATGAACACAAGGATACATTATGAAAACTTCGTAGAATAGCCTTACGTTGTTACAATGTATTGAAATCTTGTAAGTTCTCATATTTCATATGAATGAACATGATTGATCCATCATACACATGCAGAACTTATAATGAAAACAAAAAAAAACCTTAACCATGCCGCTTTCTTTATTATTAATGTATCTTGAACAATCTTCTATCATTACTTTATGTGATTTGTTAATTTAATTAAATGTGACAATAAAAGAAAAGCAAAATCTGTAATTGAAAATTTAAATATTTTTTTGAAAAAAAATTTACTAGTCCTTTAACTAACAAGATAATTAAGAATTTTCTATTAATTATCTAGTAAGTCATCGAAATTATGCAGTGTTGTTTCAATTTTTCAATTAACCCAGTTATGCATTTCTAGATTATCCAGAAAATTGATATATGTCAAGATGTTTCTCCAATTATGTAAGTGACGTTCATTGAGCAATACAATTTAAACTAAACCTTCAATTTTCTTTTTATTAGGTACATGTACCAATGCATTTACATTATCATAGTGGATTTAAATTGTGAAAATGCATAATAAATCCTAGAAAACAAATTGTAAAAAAATTATTCATACATATAAAACCACTTCTAAGTTCTTGATACTTCAAATTGAACAAAAACTTAAGTTAATAGCCAATAGTTATGAGGTGCAAATGATTCAACTTAAATCTTTCTTTTTGTTGCCATAAAGTAGAACCTGCACACGAGCAAATTACACATTCACAATTGAAAATTAAAGATAGGATGATATATTCAATTCTTGAGAAGACAATCACATATATCATACAAAAGTAACATTTCGAGAGTGAAAAAGGTGGACAATATGCGATTCATGAATTAAGCAGATGCATTTAAGTAAAAAAAAAAAAATTAAGTAGGTATGTGATTTTAACATGTAGTTATTTATTATTATTTAACATTTATCGATTCATGTATTTATCCTCACATCAACGTACTTCAAAAATAAATTGCTGAGATATTTTGGGAAGATAAAATGAAAGACAACAAACTAATAATCAACAGTGAAGTTTTTGTTAAAGTTATAATGACTTTTATACGTTTTAAGTGTGATGAACCAGATATATAAGTGGCATAGAGTAAACTTTTAGACCTATGCGATGCTCGGTCTTCAATAAGTAACATAGGAAGAAGCAGTAACAAATCTGCTAGAAAATGATGTTAATAGCCCTTTTCTGAGCCTCATAGTCACGAGTGCAAACTTTTCATGAACGAAAGGCCAAAATTGAATGTGACTTTTACCAAGAAAATGCTAACAACATATTGAGAGTGGTCAAATATAAAAAGCACAATAACAATAATAACTTGAGGGACTACCACTAGAGGACATGGGGAAGGCCAAAAGTAGACATAGTTGTTACCTTGCGTCCTAGAACTTTCATGGCCTCCTCATCCCATAGTCTGCTCCAATCCCAAGGCTTCTTATCCACTGGATGGGCGATAGCTCTGCCTAAATCTCTTAATTGACCATGCATTGTCAACTGATGCATTGTCAACTCATTCTCCTCATCAAATTTTATTAATGAGAGTTCAACCATTCTTGCCAATCCAGATATTGGGGAAAATTCAAGATCATCCCATAGGTAGGTGGCGATTCTTTGGTCAGTTCCAACCAAAAAACATGCTATGTCTAGAAACATTTGTTGTTCCTTATATTTTAGCGCATCATAACTTACCTTCAATTTTTGCTGCACTGTCATATGAGGTGCCTTGCTCAATTCCTTCAACCTTTCTCTCCATACTCTTTGATCTTTTTTTCCTTTGAGAAGTGAACCTATAATCTGGAGAGCTAAAGGATGCCCTCCTGTGGTGGCAACGATATTGCGAGAAAGAGTCGCGAGTTCTTTTGGAGGTGGCTTCCCTTCGAATGCATGTATGCTAAACAGAAGCAAAGAGTTAAAGTAATTCATTTCTTTAAGTTCATACAAATACGTAGACTCCGACATGGCCTTACCTAGACATTTGATGAACTTTTGTTGACACGTAACAAGTATCCTACTTCCTGGCGAGAATTTACAACCTCCAATCAAATTATTGAGGTGATCTTCATTATCCACATCGTCAAGAAGAAAAAGAACCCTCTTCTGTGTACAACTGGATTGGATCATATTAATCCCTTCATCAAGATCATGCACTGTATAGTCATGAATTTTTATTGTATTTGAGATTAGTCGAGATTGCACATGCTCAATACCCTTGCGACTAATTGTTTCTCTAATATCCTTGAGAAAGCTGCGGTACTGAAATTTGTCAAAAAGTTTGTTATAAATGATCGTAGCTAGAGTTGTCTTACCGATACCACCTATCCCCCAAATCCAAATAATTCGAGTGTCTGGGTGATCAATACCAACCAATTTCATAACCTCAGCCACACAATCCTCAATTCCGACCAAGTTCCTTGTAAGAGGTGGTTTAAAATCTTCTCGCTGGCTGCGCAAGACGATTTGTACAAGGCTATTTACTAATTTCCCTTCATGCCTGTCAAACAACAAAACAAATGAGAACTTATTAGTGGCTCCACAAAACAAGGATTAAGGATGATAAATAGAAAAATATTTCTTCCGATAAGGATCTGTTAAAACAACATAAACGACATACCCACTAGCAAATTTCTCTGATTCGTATACTCTTAGAGTAAGTGCTTTTTTAAGCGCTTCCGGCCCTTGTTGCTTGACATCCTCCTTAAAACGGTGCATTTTGGATTTGAAGGCCTCTCCAAATTTCCCTTGCATGTATTTCACATCCTTGGGTTCTACCTTGTAAAGCACGGGCAATACTATTTGTCCTCTACTTTCCTTGTACTCCATAATATGGATGAGTTCACGGAGGCACCATTCGCTAGCAGCATAATTTTCAGAGATGACTGGGATTGAAACCTTAGAGCGCTCGATTGCACTGAGGAGATTTGCAGCAATGTCCTGACCGAAGGGGAGGTCCTCATCATCTCTGAAGACAGGGTTTGGCTGGAACCTCAGGCCCACATCGTTGAGTCTATGGTAGAGGTGATCGACGAAGCCTTTGCGAGTATCAGGGCCTCTAAAGCTCAAGAATACGTGGTAATTGTTTCCAATCACGGAGATGGACGAAGCGGATGGGTTAGAATTTGCTCCGGACGCCGACGGCACATCGATCTTCTCCAAAGAGTCCGAAGAGGGAAGAAGAAGAGGCAATTCGCTCTCGCACTGCTCCGACTGTTCGTATCTTTGTTTCTTCGAAATGATCGGACTCGAAGCATCGGTGTCTCTAACACGCTTGAGCTGTTGCCTTGAGAAATGATTTCCCATTGCAGCTCTCTCTCTCTCTCTCTCTCTCTCTCTCTCTCTGAGACTCGACTGTTGTGGATAGTTTTTGAGGTACTGGAAGAAGGGGATGAGTACAGCGGTTTGCTTGTCAACCAGGAAGATGGCTCCCTTCGGCTGCTAGTGTTTGTGCTGGGAAGCGTCGCTGGTAAAAGAGGAAGAAGGGAAAGCAGGAGGCGAGGCCGGATTATTTTATAGGCATGATAATCTCTCCGAATGCTTTAAACAAGATAAAAGGAAACCGTTCTCGACTAATGTTTCGGGTCGGGTCCGGTATCATCAAACCCGACCCGACCCGACCCATCGACACCTCCAGTTTACAGGATGGAGAAATTCACCTTAGAAGAGCCTAGAAATCTGTACATTGAATTATTTACCTGAATTATTAACTTCAACAGAAACAATTATTAAAAAATCTCTTATAAAATTTAACACGCAAAAATATTGGATCTTCCGATCTAAATTAATGCCAAATCATAAAAATTCAATTGAGGAACAATAAATAACACCAAAGATTTATCAGTTTGAGCCAATATTATATAATCCATTATAATCGGAGAATTAGAGTTACAATCGCTCACACGTTCGCTTGAATATTAAACTACATCTAAATTAAAGTGTTTATAAATAAATTAACTCAATTTGATGTAAAATTCATGATATAAGATTGAACTCTTCCTATCGTAGAGATGGTTGAAGCAGATGGCTCAGAATCACTTCGTTCTGGCGAGGTTGAGGATCTAGAGGCACCAGTATCCTCGGGTTGTCCGCAAGGGATGGTCCTCTTCCTCTTTTTACCAATGTAATACCCAGCCACAAGGATAAGAACGGGCGTGAAATAATGCCAGAAAAGTCTCATTTTGCCCTTTCAATTAGGGCGAAAGTACTGTAGTTTCCTTGGCACCAGAAAGATTACTCGATTACTGCAGATAAGATGGAGCAGGAAATGGCTACTGGTCGTTTCATGTATTTCAAGTGTTCACACTTGGAATCTGGAGATGCCTTCGTAGTTCGTATTGACTCAAAACAAACTACTCGCGTTGCCTTCTTGTGGTCCAAACTCCTCATCCTCGACGGTGGCTTCTTGGCAAATATCCGATGGATGATCGTTCCATTCGCTCCGCCAAGCGCGCCTTTCCTTACCACTTCTTGGAGACTTCCTCTTACGCGTGCTTAGTCATGGCCTTCTAGGCATTATCTGGTGGTGGTTCCATCTCAACGCTGAATGGAATTAAGACAAGCTGATTTTCTTACCATTTATGACAGCCGTTCAGTTTGCCCGTGCTACGCCATCGGAGCATCGGGTTTATTTTATTGTCATTTTTTACCACAGCATTAGTACCGTATCGAAAAGCAAATAAAAGAACTTAATGGCGATATTGGCACTACAATCATCTTAACATTAGAGTGGCCTGTAGATTGATGCTATGCACAGGAAAAGTCTAGTGAAATAGATTATAGGAAATAATCATTCGAGAAGCATATTGATCGTCATGAAAATAACTAATGTTCTACAAAAATTTTATTTCAAATAAAGTGAGAAATTAAAAGTAACTTTTTTTTTGAAAGAAAGTTAGGATAGATGTCATTTAAGTGCCACATATAAGCCATCCATTGATATTACTTCAGAGCACCGCTTTTATATTCATCTAATAAGACACATTCATTGTACATAATTTAGAATTGATACACGAAACATATTTGATTTTATAAACCCAAACTAAGCTCTAAGAAGTTATACTTTCTTTTTATGCTTAAGCACATCAACAATTTCCTTTTACTAACCTGTGAACTTTAAGAAAGGACAAATTATAAATTTAATTATGGGACATTCATGTTGTGACTCCTTTTCTTTTAACTTTTGCTATCATGTTCTTAGCGCTATTAGTTTTGCAATTTTTTAAATTAGGCAACTTATTATAAGGATAACAATTTAATTATTGGGTCTCATCTTTCACTTATTGATAAAAGGATCTCCGATGAAGACAACCCATTTATAAAAATTTGCCATATATTAAAAGTGCTTAGCAACATCACTTTTACATTTATCTAACAAGATAGATAGATAGATACATATATATTGTATCTATTTTAGATCTATTTATGAAACATTTTCAATTCATAGCTTTAAGAAAATATAATTTATTCTTCTTGTTTTTTTTGGTGCAAGCCCATCAACAATTTGCTTTTGACTAACTATGAACTTTAGTGAATGACAAAAGATAATTTCTCATCTGTCCCAATCACTCTTTCTTTTCGAGTCGTCAAGGCCATCATGACCCGCTTCTCTTTTCAGAGTCAACGGAAAACGCGTTGTTGCCAGTCTAAAAGAAAGAGGAAAAAGCCTCAAGCACCGACACAATTAGTACATTCCCAGCAGCATCCGCGTGAGGTATTTGTCCTCTAATTGAGCCGTGCAGCGGGGGCATAGTTAGGTCTAGGAATCAACGTCCATAGGCTACCATGTAGCAAATAGAAAGTCTGCCAGTAGGGAACTATTTAGGGGACATACAATAAATGTTTTCACAAGAAAATGAAGGATGAGGAGCTCTGGACGTGTACGTGAAGCTAAGGTTCATATAGTTTAGGATTTTGCCTTTCAAAATTTGTGGGCTTCAATCTTTGTGGCTGAACGTTTGAATCAACCCTCCTCTCTCCCGTGCGTAGTTTGAATTCATTCTCACCCTTTTTATCATCCTAGTAGTAATTTGTTAGAAGTCGCTCCTAAAAATTTATTCGATGTCGCTCCGTATCTAGTCTCTTTAGCTCGAATGACGAGTTGAAAATTTTTAATTTTCGCATATATATTCCAAAATCATTCTTTTTATTTGATATATAATTTGATTCATTATTGCCTCATTCTCTAAACCTGTCAAGATCGCTTCATGTGCAGATCCCTCGATGCTAGTGATCACTTGTCTTCGGACCGCATCATTACATTATTTTTTTCAATTGCTGATGATTTACTCATAATGATGAGATGTTATTTTGTTGCATTGTGCCACATCTCGCGTCATTTCTTGCATCACATAGTTACAAATTTATCTTCCTGACTCCTTGTTGGTCTTTTCGGTATTGTAGAAATCATATTTATAAAATGAATAGTACATCTCCTTCCAGATGCCCTCTTTTACAAATTTATCTAATAAATTTTATATACATTGTATCTATTTTAGACCTATTTATGAAATATTTTCATTTTATAACATTAATTCATGGCTATAAAAAAATATAAAAAAAAAATTGCCAGCACATCAACAATTTGCTTTTGACTGACTATGAACTTTAGTAAATGACAAAAGATATTAAATTTCTCATCCGTCGCAATCACTCTTTCTTTTTGAGTCGTCAAGGCCATCATGACCCTTTAGAGTCAATGGAAAACGCCCTGTCCAAAAGGAAAAGGAAAAAGCGTAAACCACCGACACAATTATTTATAAGTTCCCAGGAGCAAACCCGCGTGAGATATTTGTCCTCTAATTGAGCCTTGCAGCGGGGGCATGATTAGATCTAGCAATGGACGTCCATAAGCTACTATGTGGCAAATAGGAAGTCTCCCAGTAGGGAACTATTTGGGACAATAAATGCTTTGACTAGAAAATGAAGGATGAGGAACTCTTGACGTGTACGTGAAGCTAGGGTTCATATAGTTTAGAATTTTGCCTTTCAAAATTTGCGGGCTTCAATCTTTGCGGCTGAACGTTTGAATCACTCTTCCTTTCTCCCGTGCCTAGTTTGATTCATTCTCACCCTTTTTATCGTCCTAGAAATTTGTTGGAAGTCACTCCTAGAAATTTGTTAGAATTCGTTTTTTATTCAGTCTTTTTAGCCTGAACGATGAGTTTAAAAATTTCAATTTTCACATAAATATATTCTAAAATTATTCTCTTTATTCGATATATAGTTCGATTCATTTTTACTTCATTCGTTATCTTATAAACTTGTCAAGAGCCGCTTCTTATGCAAATCCTCCCATCTCAGCGACCACTCGTCTTTATCGAACTGGATCATTACATTTTTTTATTTGATTGGTGATGGTTTACTCGTCATGATGAGATGTTATTTTGTTACATTGTGCCACATCTCGCGTCATTTCTTGCATCACATAGTTGCAAATTTATCTCCGTGACTCATTGTTGGTCTCCTTGGCACTGTAGAAATCATATTTACAAAATGAATAGTACATCTCCTTCCAGATGCCCTCTTTTCCTTCCCCCTTCTTCTCTCCTTCCTTTTTCTTTAATTTACTTTTGTTATTTTTCCTTTTCATTCCTACCGAAAGAACCTACTACTCTTTTTGGGCATGACCGGGGAGAGAGAGAGAGAGAGTATATTTTCTTGAAGAAATTAACGAGGTTGTGTTTGGGTGTGAAAGCACAAATGGCTAGAAGAAATTTCTTTTAAAAAAGACAGGAAAGTAAAAAGAAGAAGGGAAGGATATAAGATGAGATGTGAGTAGATAGGACACGTTTAACTTAAAGTCGGGAAGAGGATGTGTGGTGGGGAGTCGATGGCTGCACGTTACACCCTACAAGTCAAAGGTCTTGTACCTCGATTAGATTTGAATGAAGAACAACCAGAACCCCTCATTCACTTTTTCTAAGCGATGCATTGCAATATGTAATTACATCCTACACTGCGTCGGTCGGGTAGGTTTTTTTATCATAGTTTTTAGCAAATGGAAGAGTCAATCTTTCTATCTCATGAATTGGGGACCTTTGTCACTTTCCTCATCCGTGTGTATCACTCTTCTTTCGGCCCAATTCCAAAAAAAAAAAAAAAATCTTAAATTTTAGATCTAGCCCCATATCTGTCCCACACTTTTTTTTTAATTTAAAAAAAATCCCAAATTTCAAGTTTGTTTCAAATTTGCCCCGAACTTTTCTTTTATCTAAAAAAAACCTCAAACTTTAAGTCCAATTTCAAATCTATTTCAATTTTTTTTTGTCGAAAATAAAATCATCAATTTTTACTCTAGTCCTAAATTACTCCCTTAGCTTTCTATCCAAAAGTCGCGGTTAGTATTCTCTAATTTTTTTTTATCCTAGAACTGTTTATTTGAAGATAATTTTCCATGCCATCTTGTCAATGTGTACTTATTATCTATGTGGAAATGCCACGTGAGTTGGGATTGGACCATGAGGTAAATTTGACGATGAATTAAAAGTCGGTGATATTTTTGGTACAAATGGAAGGTAAAACTTCAAATTGGTATACCCAATAACTGTCACATGTTATATAATTCAATAATTTAACAAAAAAAAATCAAAGATTAAATTTGTCACATGTATATCAATTTAAGATTTTTCGTGGTCAAAAAATTAACTTGGAATAAATTTATCATATATATATCAATAACTTTAGACAAAACAAAATTCGGAATAAATTTAGAACTGAACTTAATGTTTTGGATTTTTTCTAAAACAAAGGAAAAGTTCAAGGCAGATTTGGGAGTGAATCTAAAATTTGCAATTTTTAAGATAAAAAAAAGTTAAGAATAGATTTTTTTGGGCAAATGGAGAGTAGACCTAAAGTTTAAGATTGTTTCTGAAATAAAAGAAAAGTTTAAGGCAGATTTTGGAATGGGCCTAAAATTTAAATTTTTTAAATAAAAAAATCGAGATAAATTTGAAATTAAACTTAAAATTTGATTTTTTTTTTTTTTTGGGAATTGACCCCCTTCTTTCCGCGTCTGCAAAGCCACAAACCTCTTCTTCTTGGCGTCAATGTGAAACATGCTGGTGCCCTCCAACTATTCAAAAGCCAAAAAGGAAAAGCACCCACGTCAATCAGTACCTTCGCCGAATCGTCAGCCAAAAGATTTGTCCAAGGACTTTTTATTCTCCCCTATTCAAGTTCTATGCGGCATGCGCAGAATTTGACAAGGGATACAGTAACTCTTGTCTTCAACGAAAAAAATCATCAGAAATCAACATCTACTTGTCCAGGCTACTGTGTAGGAAATAGTAAGGGTAAATAGTAGGGAACTATTTGGCAGACGTACATGAAGATAAGGAGCTATTGAAGTCATCCATGAAAGCTCGGGTTCTTTCAAAGTTTGCGGACTTCAAATTGAGGTGAAAAAGAAAGAGCTGGCGGGAAAGAAATAAAAAAGAGTTCGCTTTCCTCCAACTGTTTTTGGGTGTCATGTGAGAAAAACAATTATAATAGTAAGTGTAAGCTTTTATCGATCATAAATTAAGCGTGATAGTTGGGTGATATATATTTTATTTATGTGTTATATTTATATTACATTTTTAAATAAGTATGTCATAAATTGCTCATTATAATTTTTTCGTATTACCATCGCTATACTTATGTGCCTAATAACAATGATGAATGATATCTACTTTTTAGAACGAATTTCACTCCAAGTTCATTTTAACATAATTTTCCACTGAAACCATAAACGGCCTCATTTTTTTAATTAAAAATTTGAAGACAAGGCATAATTTTTGCGATGCACATAGCTCAAAATTGGAAACTTGCACTGGTCACCTGATCCGGAATAGTACCAAACCCACATGGGGGGCATGAAATGACGTTTTCTTTGGCCAAAATAGAGACCAGAAAAGGCACAGTAGAGAATCTTAGCTTTACTTGTATCCGATCCTGATTTGAACACCTGATTTCCTTCCGACTCAATGATTCTCCTTTCCATGTCTTCTTGATTTTGAGGTTAATTAGCTATTTACTGTGTTATGCGAAATCACTATCAGAATCGATAAGGATAATTATCATTGATGAAGTATTGAATTTTTCTACCGACTACCTATGACATATCCAAGATTAATCATCTTGACTTCCAACTTTTTAACTAGTGCTTTGTTGGTATCTAATCTTATTCAATTCAAGAAGACGTTTTCAAGCAATGCTGATTGATTTTAAGTTTATGCACTAATATGTGAGGTGATTACACAGGTGTGCAATTATTAAAATAACAATCATTAATTAAGGAAGCATTAAATAAATTACAAAGAAAAACAAGAATCTAACACTAAGAGATAAGAAAAATCCCATTCCCTACTAAGCTAAAGGGAACATATTGATAATACTCAATCAAGGAATAGGAACCTAACGTTTGTCTCTAAGGACGCTCAAATCCTAAGGTAAAACTCTAAGAGCTAGTTCGATTTTGAGCAAAAATTTTTTATTATCAATGATTTTCACACATTTTAAGAGAAAAATTCTCAAAGACTAATTTTTAACCTTTTTCCTAATTTTTGGATTTTTTAATTTTTAAAATATTTTTGTGAAAAAATATATATTTTTCCCGAAAATAGGGTCTTCGGGTTGGGCCATGGACACAAAATTGGGTTCTCAACCCATAACAAACCAATTAAATTTAAACCCAGCCCAAACTGACATATAAGTCCGGGCTCATTTAACCTAAACCAAGCCCCACTTAAGCCTACGTTGTCCTCCCTCACCCCTCTTCTCTTCTTTTTCAGCATAACGTGAGAAGAGAGAGAGAGAGATCACGCCCAAACACGACGGAAGCTCACCATTGCCGGAACATCAACAGCGGGATCCCAAGCTTCACAGTGAATGAATCAATATACGCCCGATCGCTAGACCGATTGACCATCAATTTTTCGCCTCCAACGCCAGCCGATTAACACCCATACGCCCATAGCAAATCAACGACCAACATCCCACGTCCCAGTCGGCCTCCACCTCGACTCGCCGTTGGAAAAGCAAATCTACTCCCGACGGCTATCGTTGCTCCGGCCAGTCATCGCATTCGATGGAGAAGACACGATACGCACGAAGAAAAGACACATCAAGCAACGAATCAAGGAAAAAACTGTAAGCCGCGTCTAAGGACCAACAAACGCCCGGAATCAAGCCAAAATCAGAGGAGGCATAAGTGAAATCTGGTTCGAGCATTTCTTCAAACACATGGTGAGCAGCGAGCTGGGGAGCAAATATTGACCCGTTGGAGCTCGAGTGCACGCCCAAACTCAAAAGTAATCAACGAGCAACGTTCGGAATCAACAAAATAACAACTCATTCAGGTCCAGCACGAGCAAGAACTAAATAAATCGAGTCGACTCTCACCTCGCTCAAGACGGGACAAAACAATCTTATAACTCAAATTTGCATGAAAAAGTCATCGATAACTTATCCATGATGAACAATCTTATTTGATGGCACATGAGATTTGATGTATTTAGATGGCATTCTGATCACTATTGGTATTGTCAATAGAATGATTTCTCTAAAACATCACGTCAGACTCTTGGATCCGCTTCACCATTCTTGTTGTCATTGAATATGATTAAATTTTACCTTTTCCTCCCCCTTTCATCAGAAAATTTGAAAATTTGGATATTAAGTATTACAGACCCAAAATAAAATATACAGATTAAAGAAAAGAACTAGGAAACCTGATTCATTGAAAAATTTTCCCTGTAAAGGAAAATATTTCTCTTTTGTTTTGTTGAAAATATGCGTGCTTTGTAAAATTAAGGTTTTCAATCCATCGTTTTGTACCTTTTTTAACTAAGAATCCATCTTTTTATTCAGTGATTAAATATTAAACCCCCTCCTGTGTATGTTGCTAATATCAAATTGTCAACACACTAACAATAGAAAGTTTTCAGTTGACGAAAATATATTTCGTAACAAAAGAAGCTCATAACTTACTAATTTCATTAACATTTCTATAAATATATGGCGACATTGGTAAAAATCATTTTAAGGTTTGTATTTTACTAATCACACTTATAAAAGTTGAAAAATATTGGTAATTTACTGATTTATTAAAACGTTGCTAAATTCTTCTACTTTTCATTGTAAAGTTACTATTACCTACCCCATGATCTAGAGCTTGATACTCCCCTAAAGCATCTGGTCAACTTCCACGATCAACGTCTCCATTTTTTGGAACTACTCAAAGACAAAAGTACGAGAATGCGTGCAATAATTTGTGAGACAGATATTTTATTATTATGTTATATTTGTACCTCATTTTCCATATATGTATGCCCCAAAAATCGCCTACTATAATTTTCTCAAGTCCCCACCACCATGCTTCTTTACCTAGCAACAATAAATTATAAGTGATGTGTACTTTTCGAGCGAATTTTACTCTAACGGAACCATTAATGACTTCATTTTATAATGTGCAATGCTCATTGGTCGATCACAACGCTTTATTGACTATAAGTTAAGCCATTTTCAAAACCTTTTCGGCCCATAGGCAAGAGCATGGCCCGACTCACCCTCTGCTCTCTATCCAATTTAACTATTTTTCCAGGAAAATGTCCTTGTGTCATGCCCGGGAGTATTTTCGTGTATCGGTAACATCACGCGTTTTATTGATGATGTAGGATTTGCTGCGAGGTTTGAGCATTGAGCGGGGTTATTCATCTCAAGCTCTGTTGCACGATCTATTTGAGGAAAGCGCCATGTGAGATTTTTATAGGGGCCCGACTCTATAGTATTGACATTTATCTCCTTAATAAAGTCGAGTGCCCGAAATATATTTATTGTTAAGATGGGATGTTCGAAATTCTTCAAGCACTTGATATGTTGTCATTTAGATAGCAATGTCCATGTCCCGTGCATACCGGTCGATTTCCGAGCAAATGAATCTTCCATTGCGACAATTACAAAACTTCATTCTTAATAAGTTAAAGCCATTTTCTAGAAAGTCTCACCTACTCCAACGAGAGTGCTTCGATCCTGAAGCGGTTACCTTCATGTGGTGTACTCTGCAAATCTCTCTGCCTTCCCTTGCATCTATTGAGTTTTGGACTCCAGAACAGAGCACGAGATACAAATGAAGATGAGTAGGCTGATTAATTTATTGACCGAACGTAAGGGAAGAGTAGCTTCCAATGCCACTTTCACCTTCACCTAGTCCCACTTTCTACTCCCTCTTTCGTTTTCTTTTTTACTTTTTTCACTTAATTTTCCCTTAATATTTACACTGAAAAATTAAAAAAGAGTAGTTACTAAGTTACAAGGTTCAAAAGAAATAGACATTCATGGATCTAGATCAGCTCAAACCTTCCGGGAGTGAAGTAAAGCACCTGTTTTCATTACTATGACGGACAACTCCCATTCATAAAGCATGACACAATGGAATCAGCTTAAAGAATGTCCTTGTTGCATCCATACCCCAGAAGTTTGGTTCGGATCTCACATCATTGCCAAAATTACAATGAATCTTTTGGTCATTTAAAGCGTCAGGGGCATGAGAAATTGTCATCACCAAATGAAGAACGAACATATTGAAGACACTGACTGACGGTCTGAACATGTGAGATGGATATAGGCTTGATGAAAAACAAGAAAGAGCGTGACATGATTTATGACATCCTAAATTTTCAATTCTATTTTCAATAAATTGGGACGGGCATTTCATCTACACATATATAGTTCTTTTCCTTGAGTCGGCCACTCATGTGAAAACTAGTCTATCAGGTGAAACCGTTAAGAGATTCTAATGCATCAGACTCGATAATTTAACCAGGAAGTGACCTTTCGACCGAGCTAATCTGTAAGGGTCAATACGACACAATTAAAAATCGATTAGAGACCGAAGATAGGTCGACTCGATAGAAGCATGTGATCAAGTGTGGGTGATTCCACCAGATCGCATAATTCTTGTCGATCGGCACTAGACCGACTTTCTGTTGATTGGGTACCCTGTGCTCGTATTTGAAACCTTGAGGTTACCTCGACAACCGAGAGTCGCCAATGTGTCAAAGATGTACATTGTGGCTTGAATTGATCAACCACGGGTCGAATGCATGAAAATTTCTAAAAGCTACCCGGTAGGTCAGGACACGCTAGTATCGTGCCAGAGTGAAATTAACCGTGAAATTGAGATTGAATTCAGAAATTGAAAGTCCTGTTGTGTCACATATCTTATGAGGAACATGAATTAATTTTATGGATTTTAATTGAGCTCAATTGGAAGAGAATTGATTGGAATTGAAGAATTTAATGTACAAGATTTTATACCACGGCGGAAAATGAAATTTGCACCCATTGGAAAAGGTTGTAGAGGATTGGGTGAGTGGATTGTGATGTCATCCTAGGTCACGGTAGTTGGGGCAAATGAAGAAGAATTGGACAAGTGGAGAATTGAGATCTAACCCCAAGAAGGTGGGACATCACCTCACCAATCTCCATCATCTTCTTCATTTGAACTTGGCTTCTTGAATTTTTGGAGGAGCTGCTTGTCTGAACCAGCCGTGCGACCACCCCCCCTTCGTCCGCCGCTCGATCGCCAGCTCCGCCGGAGAAGATCGCCGCCGCCGTCGCCGCTCGTCCGTGCGCATCGTCCGCGCCCACGCGCCGCTCTGTTGGCCAGCTCGTCGCACCGCCTCTGCCGCCTCCAACCTTCGTTCGCGTGTCCCACCGTCGTCTCGAGCTGTTGCGGCCGTCGCCAAAGGGTCACCGGAGCTGCCGCCTTGCCCGCCCGAGCTGCCGACGCCCTCCTCCGCCGATCTCGCGCCTGAATGACCGCCGAGCCACCTCCGTCTGGCCAAGCACAGCAACCGTCGACCAGCCCTCCTCCGGTTCTTCAAGGCCCGTTTTGGCCGGTTTCCTAGCCCCGAAAGCCCGACCCGCCTTGAGGAAAGTCGATCCTCGTTGTGTCCCCGTCGCGTGGAACTGCTAGGCTCGTCATTTGAGTGAGTTTAACTCACTAAATCTTGATTAGAGGGTTAATGATGCCCTAAGTGTGCTTAGTCTAAGTTAATTAAGTTTAGGTGGTTAGTTTAGTTTATTTAATTGTGATTTAGATTAAGAGGTTGGTTTAATTTAAAGCATGTTTAATTAAGGCTAAGAGAGTTTATTTTATAATAAACCTAGATGGGACATAATAGGGGTTTATTTTTTATTTACTTAAATATTTCGAAATTCTGGAATTATTTAATAGTATATTATATTACGAAATTATTAAAATATTATTATTTATAAAAAATTAAAATTTCGAAAATTATTTTTGGACCTTAATTGGTCAAAATTCCGTGCTGATCGCTGCTGTGCATTTAGAATTTGAAATTGATGAATGTATATGGCAAATTGAGTGTTGATTGTGATAAAAGGGATTTTATTCATAAAAACCTAAGTATCGGGTTTTGATGCAAAAATTGGATTTTATGTATTATATTAAATAGTGGGGTTTGAAAAAGTGAGATATTGGTTTTACGGATCGAAATTAACGTGTCCCCACACACGTGGTTAATTTTTGGAATATTTTTAATATAAAGAAAAATGGCCAGGATTACTATTTTTAATTGGGAGCATTGAATGAAATGCAAAGTGTCCTGGGGCCAATTGTGAAATTGTTGTGTGATAATTAAGAGGAATTTGTCCTGGGCTGTTGAGCCAGATTTGCCTTTATATGGGATGCCCACGTAGTGGTTGCGGGTCGCAGTTGATTCTGGGCCCATGCTCCTTCGGGAACGTCGTCGAGGTACTGACGAAGCCATGCTCCAAGGTGGGGAGACGATGCCTGGCTATATGCTAGTGGATAGCCGAACTGCGAGTAGGTTATGTTCATGTGTGGAATTGAATAAAATGAGATCGCATGCTGTGGTTGTGGATTATGTGAAATTGATTGCGGTTCATTTGTTCATATTCCTATTATTACCTCTGATTGAGTGAATTGAAATGTACTAACCTGCAGGAAGGAAATAAGACGAGGTAAGTTTTCTGTGTGATGTGGCTAGGCCACCCAGGGTGTATTTTCTTTCCAATTGGAGTTTAGGAGGGGTGAACTTGCTGAGACAATGTCTCACCCCGTTGTGGGAAATTATTACAGGGCCATATAGATGGCAGTACCTCCAGAGAAGAATGGCATTCCGGCATTCCAGTGCACATCATCGAGCAGGTGCATAGCTTTCCTGACCCTGGAAGTTTTTGGGTGTACGAGCTGATCAAGTCCACCATTTGGATTCAGATGTCAGTGGATAACTGGGTGCCACATAGGTATAAGGCATGGTTTCGTTATGGGGTCGATGGCCTTAGGATTGGCCCTCTTGATAGTTTTGACATTCCACTTGCTGTGGTGAATGCCATTCTGGGTGAAGGTGTAGCTGACCTTCCTGATGGTGGAGTGGACGACCCATCGTCTCCGGATCCCGTGCAGTCAAATGTGGAAGATGTGGGATCGACGAACGAGTCCAACTAGTAGTCATAGGACTGTTCCTCTTTTTGGTGGACCGATCCCTGTTGTGCAGATTGACCCTTTTGTTGCACTTAGACTCTGACCCATTTTTGGATGTATGTAAACTCTGGAATGATTATATATGAAAGTATGTTTGTTTTTGAATGATTTAGTTTCCTGCTTTTCTATCTCGTAAGTTTTGTCAGGAGTTTCTTATTACGTTCTGCATGCGCATAATAAGTGAATGGGGTCGGCGACACTACCTGGGAATGTCGCAATTACATGACCATGGCGGGTTGTTCACGTGTCTCGGGGTTTTGGGGCGTGACATGATTCCTACTAGTTTTTCCACTGTACAAGATGTTACTTTTGGATCAAGGCCATGAATCCATCATCAGATTGAGCAATCTATCAACACTTCAATTGACAAACAAAGTGGAATATAGATCCATGGATATTCATCATCTTAACATCGGTGTCCTGAATTTGAGAAAAGTAATAATCTTATGATGGTACCTCCAATGGCTTATTAATCCATGATAGAATAAGTGGAGAATAAGTGGACATAAGCTACTAAAAATGCAATCGAGACCACATAGACATGCGTACTTGCTATGATCAATCAATCCTTAGAAGTGTTATTCCACATTGGTTGAATAAAGGGTATCAATAGGGGTTAAATACATGCAGTCTTATCTCTAACTAATACTTTAAGCTTTTGGGTGGAACTTTTGCTAACAATGAATGAAGTTCTGTTTTATTATGCATGAATGAATGAAAGAATCGCATAATAAACATCCTATGCTCTAGGAAACCAACTTTAACGAACTTGAAAGAAGGTAATACTCTCTGTTCGCATAAGGACAATATTCATATCATGTCAAGGATGAAGAGTCTTACTCTGTGACTGATGACATAAAATGACATCCAGTGTGCTTCAAAGGCATTCTTATCTATTTTCATTCTTACCAAGATCACAAGCTAGATGATGCTGAAGCATTACATTCACTTAGTTGACCCCGAGATTACTTGAAATAAGATGGGAAACAATACGACATCGACACAACCCCATGCCAAATTGAAATTACTAATGTGAAGTGGGTACTCTTAACTGAATATGATTCTTTACCTGCTATATTTACAATTACTAGGAAACACAGACTCTCCAAAACCAGCTCTCTTTGGTGTTGCTATCATGCAAATATTCTTCATGATTCTACATGGGGTACATGTGTTCTCCATCATTTCGGAATTCTTTTTCGATGAATGATAATGAAAGAACATGATTTCTTTCATAAGGATTCAGAGACATGCATTAAACTGTTGTGAAAATGATAATAAAATAACACGACTAGTATATTCCAAGTCAATTTACACTCCTAATATTGCCAATGAGCTATTCCAATGTCAAGATTACAGTTATAGTTGGAAGTCCTCACTTCTGATGCAGTACCAATTAAGCTGTCCACAGAATTAATGATCATATGCATAGCTCCTCCCACTTCATTTCAGTGCCATAAATAGCTGGGTAATACCCGAGCTCTGCAGATTTTTCATCCCTGCCATCAGCCTAGCCAAAAATGGTGCAAATTTCTGGCTGAAACCACAGTTACTTCAGGTGGCTTTCCAATTCCATTCTGTGGCAGTTGTAACAAAACATTCTGATTTGAGCTGTAGTTCAAGAAAAGATGGCATTAAGAGATCTAGATCAACTCTCAAACATTAAAGGACTTAAAGCAAATCACCTTTCTAGTGACCCATTGATTACTTGTCATATTTATTGATTTAAGGACTTCCTCCATACTTTTAGTTTGGATTTCACACTATTATCCACAATACAGTGGATATCCTCTATTCCTTTTAAGCCTCTGGGGTCCAGACATTGTCATCACCAAACAATGACCGGACTGAAGTAATAAAATGCGAATGATGTTAAGGTATGAATTTGCAAGATGATTAATAAAGGCATGTAGTAAAACATGGAAAGAGTGGCGACATGATTTGTACCAGGTTTCCACCGTTGATGATAATACTTTCAGCCTGATCGAGGCCATATATCTGCCTTCAGAGAGAGCAATCTTCACATTGGCCTATTAAGCGACGAACGAAGTTTGATACAGATCTATGGAGATTCATCATCTTGACATTAGTGCCCTCGCTTTGAGAAAATCACATTTATGGTACCTTCACTGCCTACTTCCATGACCAAATAACGAATCAATAAAATGCAATCAAGATCACATATGCGTGAGCAATTTCCAGAATCCATCAGATAGTGAATTTCTCTACTTCATAAAAGTTGGAGAAAAGTATTACTTTATTTAAACAAGCGCAGACTAAGACCACGTCAGGAATGAAGAATCTCGTGCTATTTGACTGAAGACATCAAATATCCTTTTGGAGGCAATCTGATATTTTTTATTCATATCATGATCACGAGCCAGACAAAACTGAAGCATTACAATTACTTTGCTCAAACAACTTCCTCCAGTTGCTAGAATTAAGACAAGAAAATTATAACGTGTCAAAGAAAAGCCCTGTCCAAACTGAAAATACTAATGAAAGCAGGTAATCCCCACAGAAAACGGCACTATACCTGCTATATTTTTTGTTTAGTAGGAGACGTTAGTGATCTCCAGAATCAGATCTTTTTCTTTCTTCCTTCTCTCCATTTTCTTTCTACATGAGCTCTCAGTTTAAGAGGGAATGTCTCCTTTTTCTCCCCTTAAGCCAACGCCCACTTTCCTTGTTTAGTTGACTTTTCAACCTTCTCTTTTGTTTTTTTTTTTTTTTTCACGGGCCCCATAATTTCTTTTTTACTAGGTCAAATCCCAAGTATTACATTAACTTTATCACGTTAAGTCAATCACAACATACTGCACCAAACTACTAGTATAAAAATTAACACCAAATCAGTAACTCATCTACTAACCGGCGTGCTTCAACTTTTAAACTTGCAGATGAACACCCCAAACAACCTTTTATGTATTAATGTAAAAATGGAGTACACTAGTTCAACAAAAGTGGATTTAAACAGTGACACATAATTACAAATGTCGCTTATTTTATGGTGGCAACATCTAAAGCCTCCAAACTAAGCTCCAAAAATAGATCTTTCCTTACCATTCCACAATAAAGATTCCCAAACAGCACAAATGGAGTTTTTGCAGGCGAATCGAGAAAGACTCCATGACAGAACAATGCAGCACCAGCGATTGACAGCACAGGTCAATCGTGCCAACCTTCTTGCCCAACATGAGATAAGAAAACATTGAAAAGCTAAGGAATAGACAATAAGTTAGCCAAAGCAGTCTCCACCCTAGCATCAAACATAACCCATACCCACTAGAGACGTAATCCTCAAATTCATAGTCGAACCAGCCAACGACCAGATATTTCTCAAGGACGACTCAACGTCATTCTTCGACACCTTTTTGTGAACCGAAATCTTCAGGTAACTTAAAAGAAAAGCCACTTACTGTCAAATTCAGTAAGCTCTGTACTCTGAATTTCGCATCGGTGTGGACAATAGTCAACTAGCATAGAGTTTGTAACCTTGAAATAGCAAGACCATCACATTATAGAGGATCCATAAAGAGGATGACAGAATGGAAATAGAAACAAATTTAATGGTGTTTCTGTTTCAACATTAGAAATCAAAAGGTACTTCTTGACCTTGTCAACAAGACAAGAATTATTTTGCTATAATTGGCCATCAAATGCAAAGTTTTGTGTTTTCTGAAGGTTTGAAGCACTAAGTATTGAACAAAAGACACATTGCAAAAGCTAAAAACAATAATATAGAGGAAACTTAAAAGCAAAAGTTCTTCCAAACACACCACAATGTCAGAACCTAATAACCCCCGGTGAAAGAAGAAACCAATGGACTTCTGTTGTCGCAGCTCAAGCTTTTTCATTTTCCCAGTCAGAAGGAGATAAGGAGCAATTCCATTCAACTAGAAAGCTAGCAAAGAAAAAGTGAGGACAAAATGAAGGGATAAGTGTTTCAGAAGTCCTAAAACTTGTCACGAAAATGCATTTCAGTCCTAAAACATGCAAAAAGTGCATTTAAGTCCTACAACTTGTCAAAATGTTTCAAACGAGTCCTAAAATCGACGTCGTCTAATTTCTTAACGGAAAAAGCTGACGTGGCCCCGCGTGGCTTTTTTTAATCGTTTTTCTCTCCTCCGTTGCGAATAGTTTTAAAAAAAAAAAAAAAAGCCACGCATGCGAACGACGTCGTCTCCCCTCCGTCTATACATCTTCTTCACAGTCGTGTTCCCCCTCCCCCCTCTGTCTCTACTTCTTCTTTCTCTATTACGAGTGTCCCCTAAGCCTCAAATCGATCTCGTCCGAACCCAAAGCCCCAAATCGATCTCGTCCGAACTCTAAACCCCAAATCGAATTCGTCCAAACCCTAAGCCCCAAATCGATCTTGTTCGAACTTTAAACCCCAAATCGAATTCGTCCGAACCCTAAACCCCAAATCGATCTCGTCCGAACCCTAAACCCCAAATCGAATTCGTCCGAACCCTAAGCCCCAAATCAAATTTGACGATCTGCAGTTATCTTGTGATTTTGGTCCTAATCGACCTCGAGTTCGACGCTCGTCGTGAGTTCGTGTTCTTTCCTTCCTTTGACGATTGCGCGTTCGTGCGAAGATCTCGCTTGTGGGAGTCTCGACATCTCAGCGGCGAAGCGATTGGCGTCGGGGACGACGACAGGGTCAACAACGGCGATGGCGACTCCTCCTTACACAGGTATCGCTCTCTGCATTATAGCATTTGTTGTTTTCCATTCTCCAATACTAGTGACAAATTAGAACATTGATGCAGAAGTAAGTTATGATTGTCTATTCATCCAGTGCATATGAAAAGAGAGATGTTTTTTGGAGATTGAAAACATCTCCTAAATCTCTCAAGTAAACACATTGCATTATGCAGAAGTTACTAATATGAAGACGTTATTAAGGAATCATAATATAGCTAATATACTTCTATTAGGCTCCTATAAATGAAGCCCAGAAGAATGAGGGCGGCAACATCTGAATCAAGTGGCGTAACTCCTAATGAAGTCAACTCGGAGCCAACATGTTATTGTGGTCTTCAATCGCCAATTTTTATGGCAAAGACAAGGAAAAATGCAGGAAGAAAGTTCCATGGATGTGCTAAGTTTGATAGTCCAAGTTGCAGCAATTTCTTCATGTGGGTGGATCCAAAGATACCAGATCATGTGAGGGACATGATAGTTGACCTCCTTGAAAGGAATCAAGCATTGTCTGAATCAAGCCAATCGAGGGGTGACGAAGTCGATGTGAGCTCATTGCTAGCTGAAATGAAGAATCAAAAGGTGAAAAATAGACGTTTAAAGGAAGAGCTCGCACGAGTAAAGAAAGGAAAAATGCTATATTAATCAGCATTCATTCTATGCATGTGTTATATTGCTGTATTGGTTATATGTAATGTGAAAGTTGGTGGGAAATTTCTAAGTCTTCCATAGTACCTTCTTTCTAAGTTTGTAAATTTGAACACTAGTTGTGGATAATTGAGATGGGAATGAAATCTGATGTGAGTTTGTAGTTTGCAAAACCAGTTGCTTGCCATGCGAGAAATTACTTTCGCATTGCAAAATGTTGCTTGATTTATGTGCTTGTCAATAACGCTACATGAGCTATTGCCACCAGAATAAATTTGGAACTTCGAAAAATGGTGACAACTCCCTTATTATGCAATCGAGATTGTTATTTGGTGATTTCTCCATGATTTTAATAACGAGCTTGTCTCAAATGGAATGTGTCAAAAATCAAGTGAAATCAAAGCAGTCGGCTACAATACCTAAGTTACCTAATCAAATCTTCCATGAATCATCCAATGTGGGCCATAGAGACCACATAGAGCAAAACCCCATCATCTAAAATGAAAAATTAGCAATAAGAGGTGGTGGTATTGGTTACCATTAATGCCCCTGAGGAACTCGAGAAAAATGTATGGGAAAGAAGATGACAAAAGTATTGGAAGAATGAAAATTCTGCATGGCCAATTTCATTAATTACCTATTAACAATCCTGAAGAGCAACCACTTTCGTGCATTATCCAAACCAAAACCAAGCATCTCACATAACTCGTTGAAACACGATTCATTGACAAAGCAACATGTTTACATTTTCAGTGCACAAAAGGTTTTGTTTAACAAAATGCCTGCACTTTCAATACACAAAAGGTTCTGTTCAACAAAATATGCACTTTCAATGCATAAAAGGTTCTATGCACAAATGCTACACGTCTCATACAGAAAACCAGCTAATAATTGATATAAATTCACCTAACAACACCAATTTCAGCAAACGTATCAATCCAATATGATGGTCTCCGGTGGTCCAAAAGAGGTTAAGCCTTCACTTGATTTAGAATTCTGGCGCTTTTCCTATATATATGGTCTCATGACAATAGGCTTTGGAGGAGTTGTTGTAACCTGAGATGATTGAGCCTGAGGTTGTGATAGTGGCTTTGGCTTTGGCTTCATCGCAACATGCTTTCGAGGAGGTAATGTTGCACGAGATGATTGAGATTGGGAACTTGCTTGGGGTTGTGATGGTGTCTTTCGCTTTAAACCAAGATGCTTCTAAGCTATTGTAGCTTGAGATGACTGAGCTTGGGAATTGGCCTGAGGTTGCGATAGTGGCTTTGGCTTCAGCGCAACATGCTTTCGAGGAGGTAATGTTGCACGAGATGATTGAGGTTGGGAACTTACCTGAGGTTGTGATGGTGCCTTTCGCTTTAAACCAAGATGCTTCTGAGCTATTGTAGCTTGAGATGACTGAGCTTGGGAATTGGCCTGAGGTTGCGATAGTGTCGTTGGCTTCATTGCAACGTGCTTTGGAGGAGCTACTGTTGCATGATATGACTGACGTTAGGAACTGGCCTTGGGTTGTAATAGTGGCTTCGGCATCACTGCAATTTGTTTTCAAGGAGCTGCTGATACATGATATGACTAAGGTTGTACACTGACTTGGGAATGCACTTTTGCTGTTGACGTAGCTCTTGCACCAGTTGTATTAGGCTACATAAGAATGAGTATCTTTTTAGCTTAAGGAGATAAGCAATTGCTATTATAAAATTTTAAAAATATTACTCACCTTGCGAATATGAAGGTTTGTCATAGGATTTGCGTCAACACCCAACCTTACCATTTTCATCCTCTTGGCTTGTGATTCTCTTTGTATCATGTAATTTTCAATGGCAGGTCTTTTAAACTGAAATAATAAAAAATTCATTCAACATGAGAACGTAGTCACAATACATGTATACTTGGGGATTGAGGTATTACTCATCGGAATTTTTTCACGTCTATGCTTAGCCATTATATTGGCCGGTGCACTGCCTTCCCCTTGATCCGAACAAACTTCACCAAAAGCATTTGCCTCACCACTACATCCTCTAACATCAGCACTAGCATGAGCAGAAGCGGTGGCACTACATTCTCTTACATTTGCACGAGCACTACATTCTCTTACATCTCGCACTAGCTTGAGCAAGAAGCATTAACATGCCCACTATTGTCTCCTATTGAATTGGCATTTGCAGAAGCATTGGCATGGCTTTCGGATCCTCATTCAGTTACGCTTGTCGTTGCTTTAGCTTTAGCCTGAATATATATTCATAATTACTAAATTGGAACCTTGATATATAAAACTTACAATAATGGTTAGATGACAACTTACTTGTCTTTTTCCGAGCCTTGGACCAGTGGAATTAGCCTGAGATTGAGCATGAGCTTCAGCTGTACTTGCATTGGCATGAGCACTATATGTACATACATTAACCCGAGCATTGGATGTACATACATTGGCCCCAGCATTGGCCTGAAAAGCACATATTAAGCATTGATTAACAACATGTTAAAGTGACATGCCCAGCATTAAGATGATCAGTTAGTTGAGGAAATACCTTTTTTAAAGGACATCCCTTGCAGTTATGTCCAATTTGTTTGCAAGCAGAACAAGTCATTTGTTTACCCTCTTTAGTCATTCTATCACCTCTTACAAGCTCAATCGGTTGCTTTCTTCTACTCCTTTTTGGCCTACCAGGCATGTTCTTCATTGGTGGGGGTTGAGGAGCTTCTTTATTGGCTTTATTCCAAAATTTCTGTCCTCTCACTGTATGCATCATGAATTGATAAGCACTTAGATACTTTGCCTTGTTGAAGCACTCAGCTAGATAGTCAGTCGGATCATTTTTCTTATGGTGTATTGCACAAATGGCATGGCAACATGGAATTCCATTAAGTTCCCAAGCTCTACAAGAACAAGTTTTTAAATTCAAATCAACATCATATTTGTCACCACCTTTTGTAATCTCATATCCTTCATTTCCATTCCATATCAAATGGCAATACCTACTAGCAGTTGTATTCTCATGTAACTTACACATAATCCTTGGACCATAATTTCTAATCCACCTAGCACATCCAGCCCTCTGAGTATGTATTCTATTCATAACCATGATTCTAATATGCTCTAGCATACTCACAATGGCTTTGCACCTAGCTTCCACACACCTGCCATTGAAAGCTTCACTCAGATTATTATCAACGACATCACATTTAATGTCGGTGTCAAAGAAGGCTTTGCACCTATGATTTGGCTCAATACGGAATAAATCATCATGACCTTCCCGAGTCAGTTCCTTCAGCCTCTGTCTATGCATCTCGAAATCGACATATTATTGCTCTTGACACATCTCCAAAATTGCCTCAAAGAATGTTTTCCTTTGTATTTTTTACCCCAGTTGGAATAAATGTGCCTTGCACACATCCTATGCTCTGCATTTGGTAATAGTTCAACTACAGATTGGACGAGACCCTGACAATTACCCAAAAAAAGAAAATATATATGAAAACAGAAAGAAAAGCATTGTAATGTCACAATCAATTTACAAATGAAAACAGAAAGAAAAGCATACCTTTTGTTGATCACTTATCAAAGCCCATCCGTCACCATTACACATATCGAGGTTTGACTTCAACAATTCGATAAACCAAGTCCATGTGTCCTTATTCTCGATTTCGACCACGCCCATGCCACTGGATACATCGATTGTTGCCATCCCTTCCGATGGCACATAACAACTCACCTTTGATCAAACCCCTCAAAAAACATCCATCTAATCCAATGATCTTCCTACATCCAGCCAAAAAACCTTTCTTGCAAGCATCAAAGCAAATGTAAGCCCTATCAAATAATGGTAGAGAATTTGGCAATGGCCTTTCAACTTTCAATTTAAAATTGCTTGAAGGGCTTGTAGTATAAAGCTCTCCCAAATAGTCGTACATTTGTGCATATTCCTTCTTGTAATTGCCTTGCAGTTCCTTCAATACTTTCAGCTTTGTTCTCCTACACTGACTGAAAGTGACATTTACTCCAAGTTGTTCTCTAACTAATTTCTTTAACTCAGGTGTTTTGATTTTAAGCATTGCAGAAATGAGAATCATGAAGTACTTAGCTAAATAAGTGCTAAACACTCTCTTATTCTCGAAAGTGATACCGCATATATGTTGATTTATATACCTTCTCAAATGAAATGACCCAATTTTGCTATCAAGAGCACCATAAATCATCCAGTTACAATTTTTCTAGGCACACCTGGCTCTTACAAAGCTTTTTGTGTTTTTAGTGTATTTGATTGCTCTTTGCTTAGCCACAGAATACTTTAAAATTGCATTTTTTAACTCAGTTGCATCCTCAAATGTCATGCCAACAATAAATTCTGGATTTGTACCACTTTGATCATATGATGGGAACCTACTTCTCCTTCTTGAAATAACATCAACCTCTCCGTCACCCTCATCATTTAAAATTGATTGAAGACTGTCTTTCTCATCTGAATCAGCATACTCTGTTTCGTACCCAGAATCATCTAACGATTGAGCCTCATCCATAATCGGTGGTTGGGAAGTACCAGTTGCCTCACTATAATTTAAAATTTGGAGCCTATGTCTTGCTGAAAATTTCATTAATTTTTCCTTGCATTAACCGGTTCAAAGTCATCATCATCACTCGACTTGTTCCATATCCACCAAATTATGTGCATCATCATCCTCTTCCTCATCTAGATCCCTATTGACAACTTCAGCCCGATTCCCGTCATCATCAGTATTCCCAATCACATTAAACATACCTCCAATTTCGATCTCAACACCCCCCATCTCAGCTCCTGCCTTTTCATCATCAACATGCTCAACATATAGCTTAATATTTTCAGAGCTCAAATGATGATAAAATAGATCTATCACATCAGAGTTATCCCATAAATACCTAAGAGTTATTTCGTCTACAAGAGTCTTACTTCCAGGAACTCTGTAAAGAGTTTCTCTATTTTACACACACCCAAAGCCTCAATAGCTTAAATTATACTAGACAGTGAACTCTTACTTAAACTTATTTCAGCAACATTAGCCCTTCCACCTATGTATTCCAATGGTGGGCCAACTTTAAATTTACCTCCATAGCGAACAGTGACATAAACTTTGTTCTCGGCCATTGGACCTACAAGAGAACAGAAACAAAAAGCAGAGCACTTTCAATCATCAAATTATTGAAGCAATGTTCAAGTTCTAAATTGAAGATATTTTTATAAAAGACTAACAATCAATACAGAAACAACAAATTAGCATAATCCACTTTACAACCACAATGCAACTACATGATCAATAGTGAGAGCAATGTTCTAATTTGCAGCAATGTTCTAATTTATCGCAAGAATTGGAAAATGCAAAACAACCATAATGCAGAGAGTAAAACGCCGCTATAATGTAGAGAGTAAAACGCCTTTGCAAAACAAAACAAAAAAAAATTGATAATATTACTATGACATACCCAAATGATGTAATGTAGAGAGCGATACCTGCATGACGAGTCACCATCGCCGTCCTCGATGCCACTCGCTCCGCCGCTGAGACGCCGATATGCCCACAAGACATGTCTTTGCACGAACTCGCCATCGTCAAAGAAGAGAACATAAAGTTGACCAGTGTCAAACTCGAGCTCTCTGAACTCCAAATAATGAAGAAATGAGGACGCCAACTGATGTTGTTTTGCATAATGCATAGATTAAAGCACCTTTGCAAAACAAAAAAAATCGTAGCATTACCATAAGATACCCAAATGCTATAATGCAGAGAGCGATACTTGCGTGAGGAGGAGTTGCCATCGTCGTCGCTGACCCTGTCGTCGTCCCCGACGCCAATCGCTTCACCGCTGAGATTTCCAGACTCCCTCAGAGAGGTCTTCAGACGAACTCGCAATCGTCAAAGGAAGGAAAGAACACGAACTCACGACGAGCGTCGAACTCGAGGTCGATGAGGACCCAAATTGCAAGAGAACTGCAGATCATCAAATTTGGGGCTTAGGGTTCGGACGAGTTCGATTTGGGGCTTAGGGTTCGAACGAATTCGATTTGAGGCTTAGGGGACACTTGGAAAGCGAAAGAATACGTGAGACGGAGAGGGGAGGGAGAACACGACGGTGAAGAATGTGAGAAAAATCCTCTTAAGGTATTTTGAAGTCGACAAAATATTTCCATCAGTCTAGTTTGAAGACTTGCAGACTCTACTGACAAAGTCTGAAGACCAAAGTCTGAAGACCTCAAGACTCAAGTTTCAAAGTCTACTCTCATGGACAGTTTTTAGACCGACAAAGTTAAAACTTCTATTCTGATTCTATCTAGTATGGTTTTGACTCCAACGGTTAAGGAATATCTCTCGACTGGAATTAGCACTTCAAGATCTTCTATTCGTATTCGATAAACTAGATTCTCTAGATCCGCAATTTATACTTGGAAGGTTCTACTTATGGAAACCAAAATCCTGATTGTATGGGCGAGTTGGATTGATGGGCTATCGTCATTTTCCTTGAAGAGCTCGAGATCTCACTAAATTGATTATGTCCAACGGGTTGTTTGGAAGAACTTCTTTGGAAGGTGCCAACGGTAATGAAGGCATGAAGAAGTATTTAAGGGAGACACTCAAGTTGTTCAAGTGTGCTAGATAGAAGAATTCCAGAGTCTTAATCTCCATGTTATTTTGTGATCTTATTCTTCGAGCTATACTTGTAATCAAAAGAGAGACTGAAGTGTGGTGAGACCTTGAGGAAGTGTAGTAGAGTCTCTACTTTGTGGAATCAAGGGCGTGAGACTGTAAATTCTCGTTTTGATTCTTAGTGAAATCCAGCCAGTGGGCTGTCCGTGCGGGAGAGTGGACGTAGGCTTGGTCTAAGCCGAACCACTATAAATCTGGAATCTTGATTCCCTATCCCTAATCCTTTTACTTTACATTGCTTTCACTTACATCGGTTATTGTTTTCAAATCCTTAGTCCATCATCAAATAAATTATCTATACATTCTGTTACTTTTTATAAAATCATCTTAATCACCTATTCACCCTCCATTAGGTGCTTGTACTAGTTCTAATAATTGGTATCAGAGCTCGTGTACTCGTTTATTAGAAGTGTTTTTACTTCTGAGTTAAAGATCTATGCCTAGTATGTTGCCTACAGGGTTGGTTGAAGGTCAAAGCAACACTAGACCTCCATACTTTGATAGAAAAGACTACAGCATATGGAAAAACAAGATGAAAGCATTCCTAAGATTGAAAGATCCCTTGGAATGGGAAGTTGTAGACAAAGGAATCATTCATACCGCTTTGCATCGAATCGAGAGAGGAAAAGAAGTTCTTTGCTCCTATCGAGATGACTCAAGAAGAAATAACCAAGAGACCGACTCTTGACGCTAAAGCCATTTATTCCTTATATTGTGCTTTATCCCCTACGAGTATAACGAGAATATCCTCTTGTGATACAGCAAAAGAAGTCTGGGATAGGCTTCACATCACCTATGAAGAAACTGATCGAGTGAAAGAGACAAGGATCAACATTCTTTTGGGACAATATGAAGTTTTCAAGATGAGATCAGGAGAATCAATAACCGACATGTTTAGCCGTTTTCTTGAAATTGTGAATGGTCTTGAATATCGGGGACATCCAATCTCGGGACATATGAAGGTCAACAAACTGCTGCGTGGACTCTCTAAAGATTGGAATTATATAAATACTTCAATAAGGGAAACACAAAGGATTACACCACTCTCTGTAGACGAACTGATTGGAACTCTTCAGTCTTACGAAGTAGAGCACACCAATGAAGAAGAAGATTCAAAAGGTAAGAAATCTATTACCTTAAAGTCTAATGACTATTCGATGCTACGAGACTCGAAGAAGATCTAGATGATGAAGAAGCGGCACTCATGATAAAGAGATTGAAAGCTGAACAAAAAGGGCAGAAAATTCAATTGGAAGAAACAAAGCTCACAAAGGTTTCAGAATAAATAAACTGAGGAAGATGATTCCAACAAAGAAGTGACTTGCTTTGAATGCAAGAAAAAGGGACACATCAAACCTAACTGTCCTCTGTTAAGGAAAAGGAAAGGAAATGTTGAGAAATACAGAAAGGTACTCAAAGCAGAGACTTGGAGTGATATTGAATGTGAAGAAAGTGATGATGATTATGCCAATATTTGCTTAATGGCAAAATTTGATTCAGACTCAGACCTTGAGACAGATACTGAGACTGACGTGTGAGCTTGAGGTTAGTAATCTAAAAATTCCTGTCAAAGTTTCAAGATATATTAATGAACTTTGTCTTAGTCTAAAAACCTCTCTTAAGAGGATCTCCGAATTAAAAAGGGAGAATTCTACATTGAAGCAATAGGAGAAACTTTGAAAAGAAAAGTTCGAAAAGTTGGATAAGAACTTTACTATCTTGAAAGAAAACTCGGACTTTGTTTCCAAAGAAAATAATCATTTGAAAAATGATATTTCAAATATATCAAAAAGATTTTCAAATGGTTCTGAAAAATTGGATAAGATTCTTTCAATACAATGACCCTACTTTGATAAGTTAGGTCTCGGTATGACTTCTGAAACTATTCCACTAATTGATTTCCCAAAGGTAAAGGAAAGAATCAAACAAAGACCAACAAAAGTTGTTTATAAAAATCATTTTCAGAAAATCTTTATAAAAGCTGTTGGCCGAAATGCTCTAAAATGTTCAAAGTGTCAAAGCTCAGAACATTTTGAGAAAGAATGTCATTTGGCTTGGAGACCTGTTAAAAGGAATTGGGCAAAAACTGTTTATTGCTCTAACTCTTTTGGACCCAAAATAATGTGGGTACCAAAGAAAGCTTGAATTCTTTTTAATTGCAGGTTACTATCAAAAGGAAGATTAAATGGTATCTAGATAGTGGCTGCTCAAGACATATGACAGGAGACTCAGGTTGCTTCATAAAACTTGTCCAGATAGATAGAGGAAAAGTTTCTTTTGGTGGTAACAACAAAGGAAGGATTATTGGTCGCGGAACAGTAAAAATTGGAAGTCTATCAATCAAGAATGTCTCCTTAGTAGAAGGATTAAATTACAATTTGCTTAGTATAAGCCAATTGTGCGATACTGGATTCAAGATCAATTTCCAGGAAGGAACGTGCTCAGGAATCAGTAAAGACTTCACTCAATCTTTTACTGGACGTAGACATGGAAATATCTATCTTCTGGATGTGAATCAAGAAAGATCACAATGCTTAATATCAGTACAAGATGAAGCTAATCTATGGCACAAAAGGCTTGGCCATACCAACATGAAGCAAATAGCCAAAATCTCTTCCAAGAAGCTTGTTCGAGGATTGCCTATTCTCAATTACCTAAAGTCTGATCTATGTACACCATGCGTACTGGGTAAACATGTTAGAAACTCTTTTAAACCAATAAATAAAGTTTTCACTAATCGTGTACTGCAGCTTCTGCATATGGATCTATTTGGATCTACAAGAACACAAAGCATTAGTGGAAAAATGTTCTGCCTAGTAATAGTGGATGATTATTTACGATTTACTTGGGTCTACTTTCTTGCAAGTAAGTTTGAGACTTTTTCTCACTTTTCAAAATTTGCTAAGAAGGTGCAGAATGAGAAAGGTCACACTATTTCAAGCATTCGTACAGACCATGGAGGTGAGTTTGAAAATCAAGACTTTGCTAAATTTTGTGATGATTCTGGTTTTCAGCATAAATTCTCCTCTCCATATACACCAGAACAGAATGGGGTTGTGGAAAGGAAGAATAGGTCTTTACAAGAAATGGCAATGACTCTTTTAATTGAAAGTAATATTTCTTCAAGGTTTTGGGCTGAAGCTGTTTCAACTGCTTGCTATATTATTAACAGAGTGTTTTTAAAGCCAATTCTTGAGAAAACTCCTTATGAAATTTTTAAAGGTAAGAAACCAATTGTTTCATATTTTCAAGTATTTGGTTGTAAATGCTTTATCCTGAAGAATGCAAATGATCGAGTTGGTAAGTTTGAAGAAAAATCGGATGAATGATTCTTTCTTGGTTACTCAATTGTAAGCAAAACCTACAGAGTATTCAACAAGAAGACTCAGACTGTGGAAGAATCAATGAATGTCAAATTTTAAGACTCTCCACAAATTTAGCCAATTCAGATTGAAGAATCAGAATTTGCTCCAGACTCTACTAAGTCTACCTCCCTCGAAGCAGTTCAAAATTCAGAAGCAGTACAACAAGTTGTTGATGAAGAATCAACTCAAGAAAATGATCAACAACCTATCAGACTATCCAGTAACTAGAAGCACAAGTCTAGTCATCCCAAAGAACTCATTATTGGAAACGTTAATGAGGGAATTAGTACAAGATCCAAAAGGCGAGAAGAGTCTAGTGCTGTGGCGCTGATTTCTGAAATAGAACCCAAAAATATAGAAGAAGCCTTAGCTAATGAAAGCTGGATTGAAGCAATGCAAGAAGAGCTCAGATAATTCAGCATTAACGACGTTTGGGAATTAACTCCTAAACCAAAAGGTAAATCTGTTATTGGAGCTAAATGGGTTTTCAGGAACAAAGTCGATGAAAAAGGCAAAGTGACAAGAAACAAAGCAAGATTCGTGGCTAAAGGATACACGCAAGAAGAAGGGATAGACTATGATGAGACTTACGCTCCTGTAGCAAGGTTAGAAGCAATCAGATTATTACTTGCTTTTGCATGCTATAAGAATTTCAGGTTATTTCAAATGGACGTCAAAAGCGCATTCTGAATGGATTTATCCAAGAAGAAGTCTATGTGGAACAACCTCCGGATTTGAAGACTTAAAGAAACCATACTCGGTGTTCGGATCGAAGAAAGCTTTATATGGATTAAAACAAGCTCCTCGAGCTTGGTATGAAAGGCTAAGTAACTTTTTAATTCAAAGTGGTTTCGCTAAAGGAAAGGTAGATACTACTTTATTCATTAAAAAGGAAGGTAAAAGCTTTTTACTTGTTCAAATTTATGTCGATGATATTATATTTGGATCATCTAATTAGACTTTGTGCAAGAAATTTTCTAAGTTTATGCAGGATGAATTCGAGATGAGCATGATGGGTGAACTATCCTTCTTCCTTGGTTTACAAGTGAAACAACTGAAAGAAGGAATCTTTATTCATCAAGAAAAATATGCAAAAGAACTTGTTAAAAAGTTCGGTCTAGAGAATTGCAAAAAGACTGACATACCTATGTCAAATTCTTTGAAAATAGACAAAGATGAAGGAGGAAAGAAAGTTGACCAAAAACTATACAGGAGTATCATTGGTTCACTTCTCTATCTTCGCATATAGACGACATATTATTTAGTGTTTGCATATGTGCTAGGTTTCAATCGGATCCTAAAGAATCTCATCTAAGTCTGCTAAACGTATCATTAAATATGTTGCAACTATTGCTAAGCTTGGTCTATGGTATCCCAAAGAAGGAGACTTTACTCCTCTTAGATATTCAGACGCAGATCTTGTAGGTTACAGAATTGATAGAAAAAGCACGTCTGGCACTTGTCAATTACTCGGTAACAGGGCGTATCTTGGTTTTCAAGGAAGCAAAGTACCGTAGCTCTTTCAACAAGCGAAGCGAGAATATGTAGCTCTTGGAAGTTGTTGTTCTCAAATACTTTGGATAAAACAACAATTACAAGATTTTGGTATTGAAGACTCTTGTACCGAGATCAAATGTGACAACACCAGTGCAATCAATCTTACAAAGAATCCTATTCTTCACTCAAGAGCAAAACATATTGAGATTCGACATCATTTTATAAGAGATCATGTTCAGAATAGAGAAGTCTTGATACGGTTTATCGACTCAAAGAATCAACTCAAGACATCTTCACGAAGCCGCTTGAGAAAAGTTTATTTGAGTCTATTCGTTCAAGACTCAACATTTTATTTTTTGAAGATGTTGAAGCTCGACTCGGTAATCTAAGTCGGAAAAGTATCGAGACTCAAAAGTTCAGATTTAAAAGACCAAACGTTACGACTGTAAGTTATTTCAATTACAGTTCATTTATTCGTATAAACTGATATCTCGAAAAGGTAAGACCGCTTGTTAATCTGTAATTGATATTATTAAGGCAGTTATTTTTTTTAAAAAAGGGTGGTTATCATTTTGTTTAAAAAAGGCAGTTATTTTGAAAAGGCATTTTTATTTTTCCTTTTTGTGACGTTTCACATACCCCGTATCGATTGCCTTTTATACAGTTACTCTTCCTCTTCTCATTTTACCCAAAAACCTTAGAGCACTGATTTTCACTCTCTGAGATTTTCTTTCGAAAATTCATCTCTTCAAGCTTTCACCTTTCTTGCGATACAAGTGTGAAAGTTCTCCCAAAGACATTGACAATGACGCATCAAAGAAAGTCTTCCAGAATAGCAAGCAGGGGACCACAAGGCTTGCGTGAGGGGCCTACGCACTTCGATCTTACTGAAGAAGGAGACTCTCCAAGTGGACGGGTGCATCAACATTCTCAACGGCGCACTTCTTCTACTAGATCACATGATCGTAACCCTCAACATGCAGAGGAAAACATCATTGAGGATGTAGAACCAGTAAGATCTCTTAAGCCAGTATTTGTTTATAGGCTTTACTCTGCTCTGAAAGAAGGGGGTTCTGCAATGACGTTTATTGACGAATTTATGAAAGAAAAGGACTATAAGAATGAGACTCATTTTCTGACTGTGATGGAACGATCGGGTGTTGTTCCTGCTGGAACGGCGACAAAGACCTTTGCTAACTTTCCAAGTGACCCACGATTTGGTGGTGTCACTCAGCCTGAAGGGAAAGATGATGATGAGAAAATGTTTATGCATTTCAAGCCAAGAATGGGTGTGGCAGCAAATCTTCGAGGAAAGAGGAAAGAATTGTTTCGATCGGAGGAACATAAGCAGGTTTATGCAAAATTGCTGAAGCGGGGGGTTATGAACCCACGAACTGTGGACTTTGATTTTCTCGATCTGTTGAACATAAATCTGAGAGAGAAGTTTGAGAGACTTCAACTTGATAGATTCTGTACCGAGAGTGAGATTGCTCATTCTGAACTGACTACTTATTTTTACTCAAATCTGAGCTTTCTTGACGCAAATAGCTTTTCATTCAGTGTGAGGGACAAGGAGTATGTGGTTGACACAGATACTCTGGTTGACGTTATTGGTGTGGAAAGAAGAGCTTTCCAATCAATTTTTGTGTCTATTAGCCATGCAACTTTGGAGCTTGCAAATGATAGGATCGCAGAAGGACGACTCTCCTATTTGAGGATGAGTGCATCAAACATTCTGCTTCACAAAATTGTGATCAACTGTCTCAGACCAAAGTCAACATCGAAAACATATGTCTCCATTTCTAAAGCAAAATTGATGTATGCCATCAAGATCGGCCAAAAGTTTTCCTTGCCCCATACCATCATGTTCCACATGTATCGGTCTATGACAAAGGACAAAGGTAAACTTCCTTATTTTGCTCTCATAACTCGCTTATTCAGACATTTGAATATTCAGCCTCCCACTATTCTGTGCGTGAAGACCATTGATCTAATGGTAATTGGGCTGAAAATGATTACGAAGATGCGTCTGAAAGAGCTCAGCAAGAAGCTAGAGCGGTTCAAGGAGAAAACCCCTGTCAAGACCAGACAAGACTCATCTGCAGCAAAGAGAAAATGAAAAGATCCTATGACTGGTTCTACCAAGAGAAGGCGGGCGATCATCTTGCAAGATGAAGATGATGAGGATGACATTCCTATCTCTGCTTTTGTTACACCACATCATGTTCCTGAGTCAGCAGAACCAGAACAACAAGTTGGAGAAGAAAGCGAGAAAGGGAACCGGGAGAAGGAATCCATGCGAGACGAAGAAGAAGGAGAAACAGCGAAAGACTCACGGATACAGCCGGAAAGAACAACATGCGAGAAGAAGGTCGTGCGAGATTCTCCGGCGAAAAGGAGGATCAAAGACAAACTTGACACTAAAGAAGTTTCTCAGCAAGAAGAATACTTCTCTCCTCTAGAAGGCATTGAAACAGGGGGAGATGTTCTAAGAGAAAGTGTTCCTCTTTTAACCTTTACTAGTGCAAGTGTCAGTTGTTCACCTGCTGGTGCTGAAGATGTCCATGCCTCTCAATTTCCTGAGGAAGAGGCCACATCTCCGAATATTGATCTCCATGCTGATATTCGCTCCACTGGCTTTACTCCACAATCAAACCATGCTGAAGCAAGCACACAAACTGAACATTCAGGAGATTTTGGCAGACTGCTTGAAATTATTTTGGAGCTCAAAGGCCAGATTTATGCTTTAGGATGCGAATTCCAGACACTGCAGAATGAGAATCGTGCCGTGTCCATCTCCTTGCAAGATCAAATTCAAAATATTCAACTTCAGATTCAGGCCACTGCCAAAGGCACAGCTCTCGCTCAACTGCAGGAAGATTTGAAGAAGCTGGAGGAAACTGTCAAATCAATGGGAGATTTTCAGCTTGTTCGCGTTCCTCGAGCACCCTGAACTTTTTCACCTTTTTATGCTGACAAAAAGGGGGAGAAGTTTTGCAGATTTTTATTCCAAACTTTCAACTTTCAACTTTTGAACATACTTTGGATTTAATATCTTGATATGGTTGTGATTGACTTTATCCTTGGTTTGGTTTTGAGCTTTGGATTACTTGCTTATTATTGCAGTACTTTAAGCTATTAAGTTAGATAAAGATAGTTGATTAATATCTGTACATGACTAACTTGTTTTCTGTGGATGCAGATCTGTGTACAGGACAACTTTTTCTATCTTTACCCTAATCTTTTATAAGATATCATTGCTAGCTTAAATGTTGTATTGCAGGGCAATAGTATTCAAATCTGCAGGAAAGTTTTGTCACCATAAAAAATGGGGAGATTGTGAGAAAAATCCTCTTAAGGTATTTTGAAGTCGACAAAACATTTCCATCAGTCTAGTCTGAAAACTTGCAGACTCTACTGACAAAGTCTGAAGACCAAAGTCTGAAGACCTCCAAACTCAAGTTTCAAAGTCTACTCTCATGGACAGTTTCCAGACCGACAAAGTTAAAACTTCTATTCTGATTCTATCTAGTATAGTTTTGACTCCAATGGTTAAGGAATATCTCTCATTTGGAATTAGCACTTCAAGATCTTCTATTCGTATTCGAATAAACTAGATTCTCTAGATCCATAATTTATACTTGGAAGGTTCTACTTATGGAAACCAAAATCCTGATTGTATGGGCGAGCAGGATTGATGGGCTATTGTCATTTTCCTTGAAGAGCTCGAGATCTCACTAAATTGATTCTGTCCAACGGGTTGATTGGAAGAACTTCTTTGGAAGGTGCCAACGGTAATGAAGGTATGAAGAAGTATTTAAGGGAGACGCTCAAGTTGTTCAAGTGTGCTAGATAGAAGAATTCCAAAGTCTTAATCTCCTTGTTATTTTGTGATCTTATTCTTCGAGCTATACTTGTAATCAAAAGAGAGACTGAAGTGTGGTGAGACCTTAAGGAAGTGTAGTAGAGTCTCTACACTGTGGAATCAAGGACGTGAGACTGTAAATTCTCTTTTTGATTCTTAGTGAAATCCAGCCGGTGGGCTGTCCGTGCGGGAGAGTGGACGTAGGCTTGGTCTAAGCCGAACCACTATAAATAGAGTCTTTATTCCCTATCCCTAATCCTTTTACTTTACATTGCTTTCACTTACATCGATTATTGTTTTCAAATCCTTAGTCCATCATCAAATAAATTATTTATACATTATGTTATTTTTTTATAAAATCATCTTAATCACCTATTCACCCCCCTCTAAGTGCTCGTACTAGTTCTAACAAAGAAGACGTACAGACGAAGAGGGAGACGACGTCGTGGTGAAGAAGAAAGGAGGAGACGACGTTGTGGTGAAGAAGAAAGGAGGAGACGACGTCGTTCTGCATGCGTGGCTTTTTTTTTTTTTAAACTATTCGTAACGGAGGAGAGAGAAACGATTAAAAAAAGCCACGCGGGGGCCACGTCAGCTTTTTCCGTTAAGAAATTAGACAGCGTCGATTTTAGGACTCATTTGAAACATTTTGACAAGTTGTAGGATTTAAATGCACTTTTTGCAAGTTTTAGGACTGAAATGCATTTTCATGACAAGTTTTAGGACTTTTGGAACACTTATCCCCAAAATGAACAAGCCATATCACCATCACAACAATTCAAACACTAGCATCTTTTTCCGTGTGAAATTAGTAGCCTTCAACATCATTTCACTACGTTATTAGATAATTGGGATGTGTGAGGACATCCTCAGAGAATCTTATGAGAAGGAATTTCCACATACCCATGGAGAAAATGCTACTTTGGATCATGGGTACAAACAAATGGTTCACAGGAGATCGTTTATCTTTCCACTTCTCATCACCCCTCAAGGTGCTTCAAGATCCGAGAATAGGAAAGAAATGGCTATGAAAGTTGAACCTCATCAATCAAGGTAATCTTCTTGTTCAACCTGAAGTTAGTTCACATTAGTTTGGACAACTCTGCAGTCAATTTTCACACTACCTAGACAGGGTGATAAAATCAACCTAAACCTAAAATAGGCTCATAAGTCCAGATAATCCTGCTATACATGCTCTACGACTGCTTAGATAACATAAGAAAAATTCACCACCATTGACATGAAACCTAATCAAAAGCTGCTATGGTTATCTCATTACACCTTAGCAAACTGGTAGAAGAGAATAACCGATCAGATCTCTGCACCTAACAGGAATCGCAAACTAATAAATATAACATTACAACCAAACATGCTTCGTTGAACATGCAAAAAAGCTCGTATTATTTTCATTTCATTTTCTCCGTGTGTAGACATCGAACATCCAAAATCAGACCAACAATAGCAACTCAAAACCTCAAATCATCGAATGTGTATGCATCAATCACACCAAGAATCAACCGATGAATAAACCGATCAAGCGGCGACAAGAATGGATTAATGTTAAAAGGGGTCCAGTCACCTAGACTCTGAAGATATGGCAACTAGATGCAACGAAGACCCAACATGAAGATCCTTCACCAGATTCCCTCTCTTCCACAATCACCCCCATCATCGAACTCCTCCGTTGCTCCATTTCAAGCTGGAGCACAAAGGGTCAAAGCAATCGGTGAGTGAGTGAAGTTAGAAGTCGTATTCCAATTCTCAACTAGCGGAGCATGTGAGCATGAATCTCACTTTTGAATCAATTGTCCCATCGTCGTCCACCAGAAGAAGACAGAAACAGACCAGCAGATGATGTCGGACCCCTCAATCTCTTCCCCTTCTCTCTGTGCTTGATTTCCACCCTCATCCTCTTCTTTTCCATGGCCAGAATCACTCCTCGCCCTCATGAGGATCCGATCATAGACCGTCGTATGGTAAAAAGTCCGGAAATTTCTTGAGTGACTCGCACCCACGCCTATCAAAGAGCTCTAAGAATTTACTAGGGCAGTGAATTTCAACTAAGCTTTTGCAATTTCTAACATCCAACTGCTTCAGATGCTTCGACTTTGAAAGGTCCAGTACTTGAATGTGCTTGCGCCCAGAGATATCCACCATTATGAGGGATCCCAATTTTTCAAGGCCTGGTATCGCATGGATATTATCTACCTTTGCATCAAAGCCGTAGAGGTTCAACTCTACTCTAGATAGGACCAACACTCTCAGGGATTTTAAAGCTTCCAATCCATCCAATATCTTTGGCCCATTGCATTCCTCGAGCCTTAATTCCGACAAAAATTCCAAACCAGAAAGATTTGGCAACCTTTCCAATTTGGGACATTCAAAAACATCAAGCTTCCGTATGCAAGAGGGAAGCTTTGGGATGCTTTGAAGAGACTCGCAATCATGAAGGGTGAGCTCCTGTAGATGCTTGAGGTGAGAGAGCAATGGTAGCTCGTTGCTCCGACAGGAGAGCCCCAGGGATGATAAGCTTAAAGGAGGTTTTGGGAGTGACTCAAGCCTTCCACAAACAAGTAAATCGAGGTGTTCGAGAGAAGAAAGCTAATCTAAATTTTGCGGCAAGCGAGAAATTTTGGTTCCAAATAAACGAAGGGTCTTTAGAGAAGACAATCCACCTTTATCAACATAAATTTCTCCTTCTAGGCTAGTGCATCCGTCGGCATCGAGCTCTTGGAGGCTTTGCAATTTTCCAATAGAGCTTGGTAACCTTTTTATCCTGCTATAAGAAATTCTCAGAATTTTCAATTGGTTCAATTGCCCAATGGATTCGGGCAATCCCATGATCCCTGATCGTGACAAGTCCAGCTCAACCAACTCTCCCAACTTACCAATTGAAGAGGGAACCAGTGGCCACTTGTCATAATCCCCTAACGACAAACTCAACTGACTAGTTATTGAGGTGGGAACTTCAGCAAGTTCCAAACAACTTACGGCACTAAGCCTCTTCAGCTGCTTCAAAGATCCTATACATTGAGGGATTTCTTTTATCGGAGTCTTGTTTATGATAAGTTCCTCCAAATTTTCTAATTCACCAAGTTGTTCAGGTAACTTCTTGAGACTTTTACAATGGCTCAAGTTCAACGAAATGAGGCGCTTGACATCTCCAATGGAAGGGTCAATTTCCTCCAAATAAGCACACTCTTTGAGGATTAGCATCTCTAAATTTTTAAACGCAGATAGATTAGGGGTGCTCCGTAAATAGGGGCACCCCGAAAGATTGAGAACTTTCAACCTCTCCATCTACAAGAAAAAAACATGTTTCGAGATTAGCAATTAGAAATATAATGATTTATCATCAAATGTAACAAAAGAAAAAGCTTTTTTCATCTTTACCTTAATTGAACTCCATCCTCTCCAATTTTCACTAATACAGTTTTCACTACCTGATAAATCAAGTACGATTAATTTCTCCAAATGAAAGTTGGTTGCCTCAAACGAGTCAGGAGATCCCTCCCACTTTAGCCATCTTAATTCAGAAAGTGATCCTTCGAAATCTCCATCAAAATTCACATCCCTCACATGAAGGAACTTCACGTTAGGCATTTTTTTGAAGCTCTCTCGCTCCATGAACTCTTTGGAGCCCTTTTGTCTAGACGTAGTGCCTCAATATTTTCATTTTCCTCCTACAAAAAATAAAATAAAATTGAGGATTGTAAATACCATCCACCCTCCTTGTGTTAGCATACTTTGCATGTTATTGTGACCGATGCATTTTGTCCACACTTACAGGGAAGAAGAAATATATATGATCTTCTACAATTATGTGATCGTGTAATATGTCGATTTTCACTTGTATGACCCCAATTTTTTGATGTTTTATGTGAAATTCCTGTATGAAATTAGTCTAGTTTTCTTATAGATTTTGAAATTAAATTTTGTACCGTAGGTAGCATTTACGATTAATTAAATATGGTCCCTTTGACATATGTAAGAACTGTTTCACATTTCAAAAACGAAAAGTATCTAATCAGACTTATGCATTCATAAAGCATGACAACTCATTCCCTTCCTATGCAGAAAATATTTTTGGTATAGGCATATGGCTGGATGGAAATAAGACTTTGTTCTATTGAACTTGAGTTTTCATTTTTGAATATACAGGCTCAAAACGCAACAACTAATTCTTAGATGGGGGAGAAATTGTCCAAGCAATCCTAAACTTATCAATTTTGCAATTTAGTCTTAAATCTTTACGTAAGATTCCAATGCAGTTATTCCGACCAATTTTTGTAGGAAATTGCTAATGTATCGGTGTACCATGTAGGACAGCCATACATGATTGGATTGCGGCAAAAATTCATCGAAATGACTACATTGGAATTTTGTGCAAAGGTTAAATAATAAATTGGCAAAATTTATAAGTTTATGACTACATGGACATCCGCACTATAGAGTTATTACCAATTGGGTAATTTTCTTCTAAGATGAGCACACTATCATTGAATTACTCAATCAATCATAAAATTCGACCTCATCTTAAGAATGCATTTTTTGCCATTCACCCATTCCTCTAGAAATATAGGAATTGATAAATAAGGGATAGCGATTATTATTGTTTTCCCTTTTTTGCATTCCAACATTTATTTTTTTGCTTCTCCAATTAACTTATTTCATAAGTTAAGAATATGTTTTTTTTCTTCGCTAATATCTAACAATAGATTTTTGTCTCCTCTTTGTCAGTGTGTGTGAATAAAGGCTCAATTAATCCATACCAAGAAAGGCTCACTCATTACATAATAGAGGTGGATAATGTATTACACCAAAGGCAAATAAAAGGAAGAGAGCGCAATTTCTTTCACCTTTCACTATTCTGTCACTTACTTCCCACAATCATTAATTTCTTAATGTCGATATTTGCTTTTCAGTTTTTTTATTAAAAATTACTTTGTATGAATATGTACAAAATCATATGCCGGTTGTTATTTAGTTTTCTATCGTAATTTACTATCTTTTTTATTTTGCACAACATTCATTAATGTTGATTTATGTGCTCAAAATCCCTATAAGTAGATCCGTGCATAGCATCAGCACAAACACAAGTGTATATTATGAAAGCTGGGTAGAAATGGAATAGCCTTATGATGTTGCATCACGTATCGAAATCATGTGATTCTCATCTTTCATATGAGAGAACATGATTGATCCATCATACACATGCATAGCTCATAATTAAAACTAAATATCATTAATTATGCCAATTCCTTTATAATTAATGCATCTTGAACAATCTTCCATTTTTTTTTTTTTATGTAATTTGTTAATTTGACTATCAGTTGGTATAGGCGACAATAAAAGAAAAGCCAAAGTCGCAATAGAGAATTTGATTTTTTTTTTAAATTTACTAGTCCTTTAAGTGAAAAGAAAAATAAGAGTTTTCTATTTGTTATTGACTAGGAGGCATCCAAGTTAAGCAGTTTTGTTTCAAGTTATCAACTAACCCAACCATGTTATTAACATAATTGTGCATTTCTAAATTACTCGAAAAAAATTGATATATTCCAAGGTGCTTCCTTCAATTATGTTAATAACATTCACTTTGAGTACTACAATTTAAACTAAATCTTTAATTTTCATTATATTAAGTACATTTAGCTTTGCATTTGCATTATCATATTGGATTTACATCGTGAACATGCATAATAAATCCTAGAAAGCAAATTGTAAAAATTCTTCATACATAACATCTTATTACTTGAAATTGAACATAATCTTAAGTTGATAGCCAATAGTTGAGGTGCAAATAATTTAACAGAAATCTTTCTTTTGTTGCAAAAAAAGTAGAACTCTTGCATGAGCAAATTGCACACATTCACGGTTGGAATTTGAAGATAGAATAATGTATTCAAATCTTGGAGAAGGAAACTATTACATATATCATACAAAAAGTAAAAATTCAAGAGAGAAAAAAGGTGGATAACATGTGATCCATGTATTTATCCTCACACCAACGTACTTCAGAAACTACATCGCTGATATATTTTGGGAAGATATAAAGAAAGACAACAATGATTAGCAATAAAGTTTTTGTTGGTTGGTTGAATAACATAAATCAATCGGCATACAGTTATAAAGACTCTCATGGTATATTTCAAGGTGTTTCTTCAATTATGTTAATGTCATTCACTGAGTCATACAATTTAGACTAAATTTTCAATTTTCTTTTTGTTAGGTACATGCACTCATGCATTAACATTATCATATTGGATTTAAACTGTGAACATGCATAGTAAATCCTAGAAAACAAATTGTAAAAATTCTTCATACAAATAAAACCATTGCATAAGATCTTATTACTTCAACTTGAACAAAGTCTTAAGTTGATAGCCAATAGCAATGAGGTGCAATTAATTCAACTAAAATCTTTCTTTTTGTTGCCATAAAGTAGAACCTGCACTTGAGCAAATTGCACATATTCACGGTTGAAAATTAAAGATGGGATAATGCATTAGATTCTTGAGAAGGATACCATCACTAATTCATACAAAAGTACATTTCAAGAGTGAAAACGGTGGATAATATGTGATCCATGAATTAAGCAGATCCATTTAAATAAAAAAGAAAGAAAGTAAAGTTGACAGTTTAACATGTGGTTATACACTCTTAATTAACATTTATCAACCCATGTATTTATTTCCAAATCAACATACTTCAAAAATAAATTCCTCATATATTTTGGGAAGATAAAAATGAAAAAAAAGAAGAAGAAGAAGAAAGAAAGTAATGATTGACGGTAAAGTTTTTGTTAAATTTGTAATGATTCATATACATTTTAGAGCCGGATATATGAGTGGCATACAGTAAATTTTCAAACCTGTGCGCTTCAACAAGTAATATGGTAAGAAGCAGTAACATATCTGCTAAAAAAAGGATGTCAGTAGCCATTTTCTGAGCCTCATCGTCACAAGTGCAAAGTTTTTGTAAACAAAAGGCCAAAACTGGACGTAGCTTTTACTAGAAAATGCTAAAAACATACTGAGAATGGTCAAAGACATAGAGAAAAGGAACGATAATAATAATTTGAGGTACTACCATTGGAGGACATGGAATAGGCCAAAAGTAGACGTAATTGTTACCTTGCGTCTTAGAACTATCATGGCTTCCTCATCCCATAGTCTGCTACAATCCCAAAGCTTCTTATCTGCTGGACGGGCGATAGCTCTACCTAAACCTCTTAATTCATCATGCATTCTCAACTCATTGTAATCATCAACATATATTAACGAGTGGTTAATCAGCTCTTTCAATCTGATTCTTGGATATAATTTGCAATCCCATAGGTAGGTGGCAATTCTTTTGTCAATTCCAATGAAAAAAACATGCTATGTCTAGAAACATTTGTTTCTCCACATGTTCTAATAAATCATAGCTTATCCTCAACTGTTGTTGTACCGTCTCATCAGGCGTGTTCCTCAATTTCTCTAGCATATCTCCCCATATTCCTTGATCTTCTTCTCCTTTAAGACGTGAACCTATAACCGTGAGAGCTAAGGGAAGCCCTCCTATGATGGCAACAATATTACGAGACAGAGTCGCTAGCTGTTTGGAGGTGGTTTCTTTTCAAAGGCATGTATGCTAAACAGAAGCAAAGAGTTTTCAATATTCATTTTTGGAGTTCATACCAATATGTAGACGCCAACAGGGCCTTATCTTGACAACTAATGGCCTTATGTCGAGAAGTGAAAATGATCCTACTTCTTGATGAGAATTCACAACCTCTAATCAAATTATCGAGATGGTTTGGATGATCAACATCATCAAGAAGAATAAGAACCATCTTTTGTTTACAACTGGATTGTATCGTATCAATTCCTTTATCAGGATCATACACTCGATGGCCATGAATTTTTAGTATGTCTGAGATCAATTGAGATTGTACATGCTCGACACCCTTGCGATTAATTGTTTCTCTAATATTCTTGAGATGGCTATGGCACTCAAATTTGTCAAAAAGTTTGTTATAAATAATCGTAGCCAAAGTTGTCTTACCGACGCCACCCATCCCCCAAATCCCAATAATTCGAGTCTTAGGGCAAGCAATATCCACCAATTTCATAACCTCAGCCACTTGATGGTCAATTCCAACCAAGTTCACGGGAAGGTGTGGTTGAAAATCATGTTGCCGCTTGCCCATTATTACTCGTACGAGTTCTTCTACTAATTCCCCTTCATGCCTGTCGAACAACACAACACATGACAACTCAGAAATGGCTCACGAAACAATGATTAAAGATGATAAATAGAAAAATTCTTCTTTCTGACAAGGATCTCTTAAAACAAGTTAAACGACGTACCCACTAGCAAATACCTCTGATTCGTATACTCTTAGAGTAAGTGCTTTTCTAAGTGCTTCTGGACCTTGTTGCTTGACATCCTCCTTGAAACGATGCATACCGGATTTGAAGGCCTCTCCAAATTTCCCGAGCATGTGTTTCACATCCTTGGGTTTCACCTTGTAAGCACAGGCAAGACTGTTTGTCCTCCACTTTCCTTGCACTCCATAATATGAACGAGTTCGCGAAGGCACCATTCGCTAGCAGCATAATTTTCCGAGATGACCGGGATTGAAACCTTAGAGCGCTCAATTACATTGAAAAGATTTTCAGCAATTGGCTCGCCAAAGCAGAGGTTCTCATCATCTCTGAACACAAAGTTTGGACGGTGCAGGCCCACACGTACGAGTTGACAGTAGAGGTGACTGACAAAACCTTTGCGAGTATCAGGGCCTCTAAAGCTCAAGAATACGTGGAAATTATTTCCAATCACGCAAGTGGACGAAGTAGATGGGTCAGAATTCGCTCCGGACGCCAACGGCACATCGATCTTCTCTAAAGAGTCGAAGAGGGAAGAAGAAGAGGCGATTCGCTCTCGCACTGCTCCGACTGTAATTCAACCAATTTTCGTGTCTTTGTTTCTTCGAAATGGTCAGACTCGAGGCATCGCTGTCTCTAACACGCTTGAGCTGTTGCTTTGAGAAATGATTTCCCATTGCAGCTCTCTCTCTCTCTCTCTCTCTCTCTCTCTCTCTCTCTGAGAGACTCTGACTGTTCTGGATAGTTTTGGAGGTGCTGGAAGAAGGAGGTGAGTACAGTGGTTTGCTTGTCAACCAGGAAGATGGCTCCGTTCGGCTGCTAGGGCCTAAGCTGGGAAGCGTACTCGAGCCGGTAAAGAGGAAGAAGGCAAAGCAAGAGGCAAGGCAGGAAGACGAAGCAGGATTGTCGTTTCATATATTTCCGCAATATTGAAAGTAATTATACGCCCTGTGTTGAATTAAATCCAAAAAATACTTAGTTCGATTAAAGTGAATTAAAACCAAAAAAAAATAAAATGAAAATTGTTCAAAAACAAGTTAAGATAGACATCTCATGGAAAAGTATCATTTGTCAATTACCCATTGAAAGTGTTCTGGAATTCACTTTTACATTTATCTAAAAAGATATATCCACCATATCTATTTTAGATCTACATATGAAACATATTTCATTTTATAAGCTTAGTTCATATTTCCAAGAAATTATGCTCTCTCTTTTGCAAGCACATCAACAAAATTTACTTTTAATTAACTTATGAAGTTCGGCAAATGACAAAAGATAATAAACATAACTGTCAAACACTCATGTTCTTACTTACTTTTATTTGATTTTTGGCCCAAATGACATTAGCACTATCAGTTTTGAGGCGACAACCACCCTCACATTACTAGAAAGTATTTACCAGTTATTTTTCTCAGCCAGCCCTACCATTCTTCTTTCCGAGTCTCAAAGGCCATCATGACCCTCTTTCTTTTTCATTGTCCTGTGAAGCGCACCGATTACCGGTCCAAAAGAAAAAGCAAAGAACTTTAAAGCACTGACGCAATCAGTACGTTCCTAGGAACATCCGCACGAAGTTTCGTCCGCGGAGCCTTATTTCCTCTCGATTGGACTTCCGTGCACTAGGGGCATCATTGGATCGACAAATTGATGTATGTTATAAGTCTAACGGTAGGGAACTATTTGGAAGAATATAGCTCTTGAAGTTGCATGTGAAGCTAAAGCTAAGGCTCCCAAAGTTAAGGATTTTGTCTTTCAAAATTGTGGGCTTCAATGATTTTTTGGTTTTTTTGGATACTTTCCCTCATGGAGCTGTTTTGGCTACACTTTCCCTCATGGAGCTGTATGAAGTGACGACCTAGCAGTAGATTGAACATGGGAAAAATTATTATCAGAAATAATGTGGTGCCTGCATCGCTGAGATATGGCAAGTAGTGCAGACTTTTGTTCAAGAATTGAGACATTGCAAAGGCCTCGGCGATTGCCGCATGAAGCGCGCTCCCCTTTTCCTTTAATTTATTTTCATTAAATATCCCTTTTTTTCCTACCGAAAGAACCTCCTACTAGAGAGAGAGAGAGAGAGAGAGACTAATTGTTTATGTATATTTTTCTTGAAGAAATAGAAAGGTTGTGTTTGGATGCGAAAGAACTATGGCAAGAAAAAATTGAAAAAAAAGAGAGAGAGAAAAAATAGGAAAAAGGGAAGGATATAAAGTTGAGGTGTGAATGGGAAGGACGTTTAACTTTACATTGGGAAGGGGATGTGTGGTGGGGGGACCATCGCATTACAAGTCAAAAGTGGTATCCTATCTCAATTAGATTTGAATGAAGAACGATCAGAACCCCTTCATTCACGGTTACCAAGCAATGCATTGCGACATGTAATTACACCCTACACTGCATCGGTCGGATGGCTTTTCTATCATTGTATTTCGCAAATGGAAAAATCGGTCTTTCTATCTCATGAATAGGGGACCTTTGTCACTTTCCTCATCCGTCCCTACCGCTCTTCTTTCCGAGTCTGCAAAGCCATAGACGACTTCTTTTTTGCGTCAATGTGAAACACGCTGGTTGCCTCCAGCTGTTCAAAAGATTAAAAAGAAAAGGAAAAGAGGCTTAAATAGCCCCCATCAATCAGTACACTCCCCCAGTCGGTACGTTCCCCTTAATTCACTCTCATTCAAGTTTTGTGCAGCACATGCATAAATCGATAAAAGATGCCGTAGTTCTTGTCTTCAACGAAAACAATTATCAGAAATCAGCATCTACTCGTCGAGGCTACTGTGTAGGAAATAGTAAGGGTTAACAATGGGGAACTATTTGGGAGACGTCCAATAGATAGATGCTTTCGCAAGAACATGAAGATGAGGAGCTCTTGCAGTCATCCGTGAAAGATTAGATTCTTTCAAAGTTCAAGGGCCCCAAACTGATGATAAAAAGAAAGAGTTGGCTCATCCGTGCGGGAAAGAAATATAAGACTTCGCTCTAAGTGTTTTTGTTTGTCATGTGAGAAGAACAATTGTAATGTAAGTGTAAGTGCTCACTAATCATAAATTATGTGTGTGACAATTGTGTGACAAATATATTTTTTTTTGTATGTGTAGTATTCATACTATATTTTCAGTTAAGTATTGTCCAGACCCAAGTTGCTTATTATAATTTTCATGTGTTTCCACTATTGTGCTTCCAGACTCAACAACAATGAATGACGAATGATATCTAGATTCAAAACGAATTTCCTTCCAAGATTACCTCCAAATGATTTTTCAACCAAACCATTAATGACCTCTTTTTTTTTTTTAACTAAAAATTTGAAGATGTGGCATAATTTTTGCAATGCTCATGGCTCGAAGATAGGCAAGTGGGAACAAAACACGGGTGGGTAGGCAGGATCACATGCACCATACCAAATGCCATGGACGTCATACTAGTTAATGTTTTTCATATTTTAAATCAATTATCATATCGGAAAAATAGTTTAATTTGTCTTAAATTTATTATATAATTGCCAATTTAGTCCTAAATTTTATAATTTCACCAATTTATTTTTAAATTTTTGTGTGATATTCCAATATAATTATTATAATCAATTTTTTCATGAAAATCACTAGTATAACAATATGATTCAAGATAATTAGATCGTCACATCAATGATTGTTAATAAAAATTGACGATAAAAATCATATTGATTGATATCTTGCAAAAGTTGAAGAATAAATTGATAAAATTGTTATGTGATGCAATAAAAGCGATACGGCACTAATGCTGAAATTATTGATGCCTTCGTGAGATTTGCTCTTTGGAGTTGTGTGAAAATGTGGAATGCATTCGTAAGGATGAGCTGTCACGCACTTCCATGAAAGCTCGGGCTGTGGCTGGCATGGATGGAGTACAAACACGAGTTGGAAAAGCAAAGTAAGTGGAGAATTATTGGGAGAGGGACAGGGACAAGGGGGGATCCACTTTGCTTTGTCTACATCATGGCTTGACCATCATACGCGTTTTGTGGACCATCTCTTGAGATCTTTCCCCCGATTGGGTTCAAGGAATGTGAACCTTCAAGAAACCTATCTACACGGTGATTGTTTTGGGGGCTTATGCGCACTACCTTGGTCCCAGTGCCTCGACTTGAACTTCACATACATTTTGGACCTCAACTGCTTTATTCCAATGCTTGAATGAAAATAACATAATATGAGAACATGATTTTTCTAGACATAATGAATTTGATCGATATTTGCACTTGGTCAAGTTTGACATGTAAATCTGATCAAGGAATCCAAGATGGCCAGGGAATCTTGTGAAGAAAATATAGCAGTTGATAAAAAACATACTAATGATTCATCATGAAAAGAATTGTTAAGGGACTGAAATGGCTGCACTTAAGGGATTTCTTGAAAGAGAACATATGGGTTAGTTGAAGCAATTGTTCTTCCAGTTGAGCACTCTCATGGTTAATATGAAATGGAAAGACTTTGCACAAGGGAATAAACATAACCAAATAGATTTTAAATGGAGGAAGCAAATCGTTCTTCAAAAGAAGTGCTTCGAGAAAATTATAATTCAGATTTGATCATAATAGTGCTTATTTACGACTCTACTAACACTTTGTCAGCATCATCAAAATCCTAAATTTCGTCAATCAAGTACTAATCTCTATGCTATATAAGTTTAGAAAAAAAAAAAAAGCCACATACCACACACAATTTCGAGTAGTAAAATTTTCCTTTTAGAAATATGTAAAATTTACTCAATTTCTCACTTTCAGCAATATTTAAAATTTTCCTATATTTCAAATCCCGAATGAATTCAGGTGTTTCCTAAATGCTTGTATATAACAGGTTAAATTCAGTCAATTATTACAAACTTTCCAATTGAATCGAGGATGAGATAGAGAGGACAATCACCGTCACACTATTGGAAAAGCATTCATCAATTATTTTTCTCATCCGTCCCAATCGCTCTTCCTTTCCGAGTCTCCAAGGCATCATGACCTCTACTTTTTAAAAGTCAATGTGAAAAAGCACTGGTTGCAGTTCAAAAGAAAAAGGGAAAACTTAAAGCACTGACACAATCAGTACGTTCTCAGAAACGTCCGCGTGAAGTTTTTGTCCTCTAATTGAACCGTGCAGAGGGGGCATCCTTGGATCCAGAAATCAACATCTATAGGCTGCCGTGTAGCGAACAGTAAGCCTAATAACAGGGACCTATTTGGGAGACATACAAGAAATGCTTTCACAAGAAAATGGAGGATGAGGAGCTCTCGATGCCGTACGTGAAGCTAAGGTTCATAAAGTTTAGGATTTTGTCTTTCAAAATTTGTGGGCTTCAATCTTTGTGGCTAAACGTGTGAATCTTTTGTTCAGGAATTTTGGCTACACATTTCAAAAAATTTCGTTCCAAAAGCTAAGGTTCCTAAAGCAGTAGATTGGTGCCTATAATAAATAGGGCATTAGAAAGCTTCAGCATGCAAAGCTTCGCTAATAGAAAGAAAAAGAGAGTTGGCTCGTCCATCTGTGAGGGAAAGAAATGTTCTTGCTTCTTTGCTTTAACTTTTGGCCCGATTGTTCCCAAGTAATATTGGTTTTTGCAATTTTTCATGATAAACAGTTTTAATTATGAGACCTCATGTTCCATTCCTTTATAATTTTTCTTGTGCCAATTTGCAATTTTTGAAAGCAGGCAAGCAACACAAAAGAGATACCGTAATTTCGACGAAAATAATTATCAGTAATCAACATCTACTTGTCGAGGCTACTGTGTAGGAAATAGCAAGGATAATAGTAATGGGAAGGAGCTATTTGGAAGGTGTATGCTCATAGATGGGAGGGAGATTTGGGAGGTCTTTAGATGCAAGAACATGAAGATGAGGAGCTATTGAAGTCATGCATGAAAGCTCAGGCTCTTTCAAAGTTTGCGGGCTCCACCCATCTTAACGCCTCCGATGATCCCGGGGATGACTATTACCCATGAAGCATTGGGGGTGCATGACAAAAATTACTGTTCAGAAATAGTTTTAACAGAAATAGATTTTTATTTCATTTAGAAGAGTTTTAAGCGAAAATAACCGTTTGATAACAACGCAAAATTTCTACTCTAAAAATAGAAATTCGTTTGATAACGACACAAAATTTCTTCCTTCCTCACTACGGGCGAGCGACGGCAAGGCGACCTTTAATATAAAAAATAAAAATAAAAATGATTTATTAACAAAAATAAATAAATAAATCATAAAAAATAAAATAAGAATATCATTTTATTTTAAAATAAAAATATCCTTAAAAATAAATTTATTTTATTTATTCTATTTTATTTTATTTTACGAATAAATTTATTTTAAAATGAATAAAAAAAAAAAAAAAAAAATATTTGGCAAAATACTCAAGACAAATAAAAATAATTTTATTTTAATAAAAATAATTTATTTTTATTTATCATAAATAAATTATTTTTAATAAATTTATTTTTAATAAACTAAAAATAAAATGATAAATAAAAATAATTTATTTATTTTTAATCTATTTTAATAAATATTATTTTTATTTTTAAATGAATAAAATGAATATATTTATTTTTAATAAAATGATATTTAATTAAATATATTTTTAATAAATAAATTTATTTCGATTAAATTTATTTATTAAAAATAAAAATAATATTTATAATAAAAATAAAAAATAAAAATGAATAAATTATATTTTTATAATAATTTTTATTTTTATTTATTCATTTTTAAGGATTTTTAAATTTATTCGTAAAAATAAAAATAAATATCATTTTATTTATTCGAATAAATTTCATTTTAAAATTAGGGTTGGGAGAAATAGAAATTGATTTACCGGGAGAAATCGAAGTAGAAAATTTCTACTTCGATTTCTCCTCCATTTCTATTTTACGGAATAGAAACCCATTCAGAAATAGAAAATTTGATAAGCGTTATCAAACAAAGTTTACGTTAGAAATTGGTGCGGAATAGAAAAATCATTTAGAACATAAATTTTGGTTATCATGCACCCCATTGTGTCTAACTTCCCGACCAGCGTCTCCTTACCTCATATTATTCAAATACAAAGTACAATGCATATGCAATGCTGATGAAATTTGCAATACATCTCGACAATGAATAGTGTGACTGCTTTATTTTACCTTTGATGGTAATCGTGAATCATTCTGACTTCGTGACCAAAATGATCGATTGATCAGAGCATTTTTTTTTTTTCATGAGCCGAGTTTTCTCTGCCATACGAGCGCCAGGAACATATAAAAGTCCGATAAGTTGCATCCCTGAACATCTTAAAATCTAGAGCTCTGTGATCTCCACAAGTTCATGCGAAATTGACCACCCATCATTCCATTCAATCTTAGAAATTCGACAGATGTGGAGGCCTTGCAATGGAATCGCTCATTTTTACCTTCTACTAACACATTTGACTTTCTCCAGCCCCCTAAACATCACGAAGCTTCCGACACCTATCAATGTAAAAAAAAAAAAAAAAAAAAAAAAACAGGTTATCAAAGCACAAGAGGTCTAACGTTTCAATGGATTTGCACCCTCGATATCAAATCTTTCCAAGTTTTTCAACCTTTTAATCTCGATTAGATTGTAACAATCGTAAGCATCAATAGCTTCGGACATGTTAACTGTGAAAGGTCTAGTCTTATGAGGGACTGACAGTGATAGATTGTCAGCTCTTCCAAGTTTTTCAATTTGTCAAGGCATTGAAATATATCATCATTCACTAGTGGAGCATCTAACTGTAGATATCCGAACAACCCCCTGCATTTGGATAAGTCCATCCCCAATCCTAAGCATTTCAAAGACTCCAGATGTTCAAGGCAGTCTAGGTTGGACAACTTGTTGCATTCATTTATATATAGCCTTTTTAAGGATTTTAATCCTTCCATACCCTTGATTTATGTGAGCTCCTGGAACCCTTCGACTCATAATTCTAACAAGAGTTCCAAACTTGACAAACGTGGCAACTCTTTCAACTTATAACACTCAGAGATATAGAGTTTCAATATTCCTGAGGGAAGCTCTGGCATAGATTCTAGCAATTTGCAATCAGGAAAACTGAGCTGCTTTAGATGGATTAGGTCAAAAAGTTGAGGCAATGTGCGAAGATGACATGTGTTTACTAGATCCGTTATATTGGCATCATGCTACAGTCCTTTAAATCAAGTTCTTCGAGACAAGAAAGCTTCGCAATTGCTACGGGGAAGCTAGAATGCATGTGTAACTTAATCGAAGAATCTCCAACGAAGACAACCCATATATAGAAACTTCTTCTCCCAAACTCTAGCAAAATGAGGCAATTAACATTTCAAGTTTGTCCAACTTGCTAATAGTACTGGGTAAACTACTCGATTTCTTATTGTAAGCAAACTTCAAAATTTTCAAGTTTTCCAAATCCCCAATGCCATAATGTGCTCGTGAGGAATCTCCATATTTCCAGAGTAGTCTTGACACCAAAACTCTCACAAAGCAATTACATCGTCCAGCTCTGCGTTCATCCCGATGACAAAACAAATAGTCCATTTTACATAGTCACTTCATTCATATCTCACAACAGAACCACATGCCACCTGCACATGTGGTTCTCTTTAGTCTAAATGTCCCATATCAAAATGTCATCCCTTCTTTTATCCTAGTTAGCATGATATAGTATACCTTGCTATTTTGAAGGTCCAGAACAAGCATCAACACCTTGCATGGTGTTAAAAATCTAGTGCTTGGATGGACATAACATAAAATCAAAAGATAATTTCTCTGACAGGATGAATTTGATCGACACTTCAACCCTTGGTCAAATTTGACATGTAAATTTGAGCTAGGAATCCAAAATGGCTGGGGAATCTTGTGAAGAAATATAGCACTATATCAAAAACATGCTAAAAATTTAACATGAAAAGAACGTTAAGGGACTAAGATAACTTAAATTTAAGGGATTTCCTAAAGAGTAAATATTTGAAGCAATTATTCTTTAAGTTGAGGATCCTCATGGATAATATGAAATAGAAAGACTTTGCATAAGGGTAAAAGAACCAAATATATTTAAAAGAAGGGAGCAAATCATTCTTCAAAAGTATTACTTTGAGACAATTATAAATCAAATTTGCTTGTGATAGTTGCCACGAATTGCCTTTTCCATCCGGAGGGGAAAATATATAACTTTAGGGGTATTGCCTAAAAGGCAAGCCCACCTTAATTAAGCGTGGGTTCTCCCAAAAAAATGCTAAATGCAACATTTGTGATGTTCAATTTTAGCTTCAATTGACACTACATGAATCTTCTAATGAGGAGCCATCACTAGGCTATTGGGGTCAGCTAGATTTCAAGTGAGGCATGGGAGTACACCTTACTGTCTCGCAACTACATAATCTAGGGTGTAGGACTTGATTACACAAATTAATTAACTAGTACTTTTTCAATACCTAATCTTATTCAATTCAAGAAGATGTTTGTTAAGCAGTGTGGATTGATTTTAAGTTTATCTACTAATATGTGAAGTGATCATACATGTGCGCAATTATTAAAATAGCAATAATTGACTAAGGAAGCATTAAATAAATTGCAAGGAAATAAAAGAATCTAACGATAAGAGATAAGAAAAATCCCATTTTCTACTAAGCTAAAGAAAACATACTGAACGTGCACAATCAAGGAATAGGAACCTAACATTTGTCTTTAAACACACTCAAATCCTATGATAAAACCCTAAGAGCTTATTCGATTTTGAGCATAAATTTTTTTATTATCAATGGTTTTCACACATTTTAAGAGAAAAATACTCAAAGACTAATTTTTAACCTTTGCCCTAATTTTCGGAGTTTTCTAATTTTTAAAATATTTTTTGCAAAAAAATATTTTTCTCAAAAATAGGGTCTTCGGGTTGGGCCATGGACACAAAATTGGGTTCTCAACCCCAAACAAACCAATTAAATTTAAACCCAGCCCAAACTGACATAAGCCTAGGCTCATTTAACTTAAACCAAGCCCAATTCATAGCAAGCCCACTTAAGCCTACGTTTTCCTCCCTCACCCCTTTCTCTCTTCTTTTTCGGCATAACGTGAGAACAGAGAGAGAGAGAGACAGAGAGCACGCCCAAACATGACCGAAGCTCACCATGCCGGAACATCAACAGCGGGATTCCTTCACATCACACCAAAGCATCAGAGGGACACACGAAATTTGAGAGTTTAATCAAGACCGGAAACTGAAGCGCTAGAACACGAGCGCCAAGCTACACAGCGAATGAATCAATATACGCCCGTCGCCAGACCGACTAACCATCAATTTTTCGCCTCTAACGCCAGCCGATTAACGCCCATACACCCATAGCCTGGTCTCCATGCTCGGGCCTCAATGCTGCTCTTAAGAACCGCGAACACGAGTTAGTTAGCTTGCGATGAACGCTTGGGTTACAGAAAGAATCAGGCACCACCGTTGGAAGTTCAGCTACGGTACGTACTAAGGACTTCAAACTATCCAGAAATCTATCCAAATGAATCAAATCCATCACTAAAACCAGCTTCTCCAGCACAGCGAAGAAAAGCCTCTCATCAATCTCGCCCTCCTCGACAACATCATTACCAACGTGGCGCAAATTCCGAGATCCCGAGCCACGCCTCTCACATTTCCTCTTCGATTTCGCCGGAGCTCTCGCTCCACTCCCAGCATCTTCCTCGGGTGCTGCCTGCCGCGATCTGACGGACTTCCGAAGGGAGTGCAGCAGAGAGACGAACGCCATCGGAGCGAAGAGGCTCAGGACGGGAGCGTTCGGGGACAGGAGCAGGGACAGGTAGACGTCCGACGCCAAGAGAGAGAGGCGAGGGTTGCCGCCGGAGTCCATGGCCGAACCGATGCACTGCGCGAGGGAAGACGGAGGGAGGTTCCTCGAGGGGAGGTCCTCGAAGAACCGCTCGAGGAGGTCCGGATCGCCGGCGCCGACGAGGCGGCGCAGGTCCGAGAGCGTCGATTCGGGCACTGGCGGCGGCGGCGGCGGGTGGAGGAGGGAGGAGGAGGCGGGCCGGAGGTGGCCGGAGCTCGGAGGAACGTCGGCTTCTCCCGCTTCTGGATTCTTCGAACTTTTTAACTTTCCCGCTCGGCGAAGATTGACTTATTTTGTCTGGTTTCCTTGGGAAATGAATTCCCATGAATAACAAAATTTTGCTCAGAAGTAAGTTTAAAAAAAAAAAAAACTAAAATTATTAATTACGAAAATTCAGATCAGCACAAATAAGAAATGATATTTAGTTGACTTAATTCCTCTCTCACATTTTTTAAGGTGATTTTTCTTTTATTTTGTTCACGTCAATCTTCCATTGCATTTCAATTAATTACACTTTCATCACTATTTTTCCTTTTTATTCGTGTTTAAAAACCTAATATTAAATATAGTTTTTTGGTGTAAATATTATAAAGATATGGACTTGTAAGAATTAAACTCTACATTCATTTAGGATAACTTGAATTCCTCATTTCTTATTGTCGTGGTATCTTCATCATTAGCGTCAAAATTAATATTGAGAAATCACGTTGAGCAAATTAAAGTTCACAGTTGACATTGCACGTTAGTTCAATATTCATGAACTATATTACTTAAAGTACCATGCAATAATACTACTTATCTAGGAAAGTTATGTAATTAAAGTTATGAGTTTGTAAAATCAAGAACCATCTGTGCCTTAGTTTTAGAAAAATGAGTCTGTAAAATCATAGAAGAGATGGTATCACTTATCTGGAAAAGTCAAATACTTGAGCCGACACACTTGAATTCTCATCAATTATTCGAGAAACATTATTAAAATTTGAGTAAAACACTATTCTAACAAACAACTCAACTAATTACAATTATTCTATGATAACATGACACCTGCGCTAATATTAAATGCATCTATAGTAAATGTTTATCTTCATCTGTAACTCATGCATGAAATTTTAGAATTTCATTCTAACTAAGCCATATTGAAATCGATTTTCGTCAAATCTAATAGTTTCACAACACTTTTATCTACCATTTCCATATAAATCTACAACTCAATAACTCCTCCATCAAATCTCCTAGTTCAAAATCAATATAAATTTCAATTTAAGACCCAACTTCAAGAATTACTCCGATCAAATGAATAATAGGCTTCAATACCTATCCATCATTTGCAATTTGTAGTTTTTTTTTTTTTTTTTTGTCGGTCCTACGCTAATCCTACTCTAACGCTCACTCGACTTTTTGCCCCCGCCTCCTGCAGCGCGAGCGTGAAAACCCACTCAAATGAAATCATCCCCACCCCAATCCCCCCGGAGAATGTGGGGATTTAACCCCAACCTCCCTTCCAAGATGGAAGGGTGGAAATAACCCCCAGTGGTTTTTGCAATTTATAGTTGAATCGGTTCGTCAGAGTGCTTGATCGTGCATGCACAAAAAGTTTTCTTCTCCCTCTCCTTTCCCCTTTCTCCTTTCTCCTTTCTCCACGGTCGCGGGTTTTCTTCTTTCTTCGTTCACTCCGCTGGCTTCAACTCTTCAACTGAGTAAAATCTGCAAAAGAAAATGAGGGTGGGCTGTGGGCTTTAGGAGACATGGCTGGTTTGGGCCTATAAGGAAATGGGCTGGGCCATCCAATGGGCTGGCTTCTATAGATCTATTAGTTGGGCCCATATACATTACATCTTCAATGTTTGATATTCGAATAAATTCGAATATCTCAGTGTCGATACCGATGAAAAGGAAACGCCTCTCAACAACGTTTGCCAAGTCTTCTTTCCTTTTCCATAATCCACCGATGTTTTAGAGATCAAGACAAACTAACAAATACGATAAGACGGGCTCACATTCATTCACGGTTCACGTGAGGTTTGGACCGGCCATCACGCATCCCTTGTCTGAAGGGCGAAAGCCACCAAAACGACGAAATCAAGTCCGGACTGGCCGGCGGTTCTTGTACCATCCACGTAGAGGTGAAGCCAAAACAAAGCGTTACCATCCTCTCAAGATTAGCCTGAATACGCAGCAAATCCACATGTTTGGAAGCACCCGGTTCGATTACTGCCCCATTAAAGCATTCATTAGCAAAATCCAACTTCAATAGAACATTGCTCACACGTGGGATCAACCCTTTTGGTACGTCAAGATGCCTTTTGCCTTTCAAATTATTTATCATCAATGCTTGATAATTGAAAGTTTGAGAATAGAGGGGGTGCTCAGAAATCGATTTGTTCGCCACCACCGCCGCTCAACCCAACACAATTGCTCGCCTGTTCGAAAAAGACGAGACATCTAAGTCATACAAGTAAAGAGATCTATTCATTGATAAGAAAAAGAAAAAATGTGAACGATCGACTCTTTTTGGGATGGAGCCAGCGATGCTTCGAAGTGGGACCCCGACCAGTTTTGGTGTATTCTTTGCTTTGGGCTACACGAGCGCAAATGCTTGGGTCGCAAACAAAGAGACATGCAATAGAGAAGCCAGGTGGAGTGGATCCTATTATGGATGTGTTTGGTAACGTTTTTGTTCCCGAGAATAATTTTTATTTAAAAATAATTTTTTTTATTCCCGCTCCCTGGACGAGTTTCGAGGAGAATAATGCATTTAGTAATCGTATAATTTCTATTATCGGAATAGAAAAAAAGAATGGAAACGCATTTGATATGACCTTAAAAATTTTGATTTCCAATTTTTTTCATTTAATTATAAAAATGTCAATGAAGACTTAACAATTCATATTTGGATAAAAACTGGACTTTTGTGAGAATTTAATTGATCAAGATATTTTAAAATGGCCTTAAAAAAATCCAATGTAATAATTAGTAAAAAATGAATGACTGCAAATGGCAGCGGAGAGTCCCATTAGTTTATAATAAACAAGTGATCTTAAAGTTGGTACGCTTATTTACACAAACTCATCAAACCTTTTTTGGCTTTTTTTTGCTACTAGAAGAAAATTAAATGTTGCTTGGAGGAACAGGCAATGACGGAACAACCGTGGATGGAGGCGATCATAAAGTTGGTATGCTTATTTACACAAACTCATCAAACCTCGAAGCAAATGACGTAAGAAATCCATGGCGCACAGGCTTATTCGACTGCTATGAACACAAGACAAATGATAATGTAAAAGACTTATTCGGAGACATCTAATTTTTTATTAAAACAAAATTGCATATTATCTTAAAGGGTGTCTCCAAAAGAATCTTAAGGGAAGAGGACTGGAGTTGCAAGCTTTCGTGACCTAGCTTTGTCTTCCAAAAAAAAAAAAAAAATTCAAAAATCCAAACAGTAGAGCCCTAAATGGTTATTTAATTTTATATCCAAGTTTCATCGAAATATTTTCATTTTTTTTTCGTGCAAAACTAATTCTAAATTAGAAATAATACTAAAGTATAATGAAATTACTCAAAATCTAATTTCTAATATTTTTCCTAAATTTTTGAATTTTTATTTTGAAAAATGGAGACTTGGATCGGGTTAGGAGATTAGACACGTGTAATTATGTAAAGACAATCATTAGATTACATTAAGCTTATTTTTTCGAAAATGACTTTATTTCTCTTTTTGTTCATAGAAACATAAAAGTAAAATTTTGTTTACTTCTTGTTTCTATTCTAAATTTATTTTCTAACCACTTACTTGTTTCAGAAACAAAAAATTTAGGTAATATTACTAAATGGATTTCTAGAATAGAAAAAAGTAATTTAATTACCAAATAGGCCCTCCACAACATGGCGTGGGGTCAGGTCACATCACACGAAACCACATGGCCTCCACCCCCTCCACTTTGCAACAAAGCATGGCACTTTCTTTCGGATTGAACTTGGAATATTTTATCCTTTCAAGATTTAGGGTTGTTTATGGGCTTCTTCTTACCCTTTGGAAAATCGAGCGAATATACCCTTTATTATTTTTTTAAGACAATCCCATATGTTGGTTGAAACTCAGTCAATCGTTTGTTTTGGTAATCGAGAGCTCAACTTATGTTATGAAAAGTATAGTATCATTGGGCTTGGAAGGCTCAAGTTTTGAAACTTAACGGAGCTGCATAGGCATAATATGCATTCCCAGATGAAGTGTGGAGGTTAGTTTCTCCGTGGAGTAGGAATTTTCAGTAAATTGAATCAAGAACTTTCGAAGCATAATTGATGGAAAGTCGTATATAAAAATGCTATTCTTCAAGGTCTCTTGAAGCATAATCGATGAAAAGTCATATGTAAAAGTGCTATTTTTCAAGTTTGAAGAGGTTCTCGATGACGATCCAAAATAAGAAGAGACCATGAAGAATTTTTTTCTTTTGGCCAAGCAAATATCCAAAATTACATCAAATTTAATGTGCTTAATCATCAATTTTGAATCGGATTTACGTAAAAAAAAAAAAAAAGGCGGGTCCCATTCCATAAACAACTGGATAGGCAAGCAATTAAACTGTCCCTACACCTCCTTTCTTGCTTGCACAAAGAGAGTGGCATTTTGCATTTGTCTGGTCGTGTTGATTTGTTGTTTGTAGAGTCCGCAAGCTTCTAGCTCTCTATTCTAGTTCGAGCTATCTAAATGAGCCGTATAGTGTTGTTTAATCAATAAGTGCAAGAGTTTTCCTTTTTTAAATAGGTCTTTTATTTTTGAAGTATCTGATTTTGGGTTCTTTAGATCGTGTTCTCATGATGTTTCTTGATCGAGATTCTTATCGCAAAGCAAGAAAGAAAAGCATGCAAATACTTATGGAATTAATCTACTTTAGCTATTACTAAACTCGAAATCACAAGCATGTGTTTTATTTGTGTGGGTTTTGAAGCTCTTTCAAGTTAGCCTTACTCACTCAAACTCACAAAGATTGTCGAGAGAAACTCTAGAGAGAAGTTTTGAAGAGATGGATACAAACAAGGGATGGTGTAGGACCTTATCCTATATCAACAAGTATGGGCTCAATCATAACCGTATATCTCTCATCAATCTGACGGTAAAAATTATATTTTCCCATCTAATAACTACCTACATTTATTATAAGTGGACAATTACAATATCACTATCATCCACCCACCGGATTATTGTAGAAACTCAAGGAAACCTTAACCTTTCAAGGTTTGCCCTATTCATTGATCAGTCTTTTAGGGCTGTTTGTTTGTGTTCTTTGTTTCTATTTATGAACAGATTTTCTGTTTTTTGTTCGGGAACAAAAAGAAAAGAAACAAGAAACAAAAAAGTTGTTTCTTGTTTCTCAAAACAAAAACAAAGAACAACTTTTCTCTCTCTTCTCTTTTCTTTTCTTTTTTTTTTCTTCTTTTCTTCTTCTTCTTGCTTTGGCCGGTCGCCCGGCCACGGCGAGGCTCGGCCTCGGCGGGGTCGCGAGCCTCGCCGTGGCTGGGCGAGGCCGTTGGCCCTTGTCGACCGGTCGTCGGCCAAAGCAAGAAAAAAAGAAAAAAGAAAAAGAAAGAAAAAAATGAAAAAAAGCATTAAAAAATTAAAAGAAACAAAAAAAGAACATAAATTTACCAAACATGTTCCTGTTCTTTTTTTATTTCAGGAACAAGTTTATTAAACGTGTTCTTTTGTTCAAAACTGTTCCCGGAACAGAAATAGTTTTTTCTATTTCATGTTCCATTGAACAAAAAAAAAAAAGTAAACACAAACAAACGCACCCTTATTCGATTTGGATTGTGTTGTGGGCCGTTACATTCGATCCTCACCTAATCTGATGATGCCCCCATCGCATCTTTGACATGAAATGCATCAATATAGTTCTTGAAGTGCCAACGTTTTTTTATATCATGCGTAGGCCTTCTAAAACTCGAATTAGATGGGTTTTTTCAATCGAATTAGATTTTAATCCAATGGGCAAACGATTGGAAGAGATGGGGTAGAGCATCTACGGATGGAAGAATGTTAAAAAGCAAATCATTATCGGGAAAGTAATTTTAAGGAAGAAGGATCTTCGTCTTCATTCTTTCTCAATATCACCATTTTCTCGCAATAGGAGATCTTCCTTCTTCTTTTTTATTTTTTCCGTCGTCTTCACCCATCATAGACTCTGGATCCAACAGACACTTCATCTCAGATGTCGCAGAGCAATGGAAAGTCGTATATTAAAATGCTATTTTCAAGTTTGAAGACGGTTCTTGATGACGATCCAAGATAAGAAGAGATCATGAAGGATTTTTTCTTTTGACTAAACAAACACCCAAAATTATATTAAATTTAATGTGCTTAATCATCAATTCAAAAATAGGCAGGTCCCATTCCACAAAGAATTAGATAAGCAAGCAATTAAACTGTCCCCAGTCCTCCTTTCCTCCTCGCAAGAGTAACATTTTACATTTGTCTGCTCGTGTTGATTTGGCATTTGTACAGACCGCCGAGTCTCTGCCTTATTGGTTGGTGATTTCGCAAGCTTCTAGCTCTCTGTTCTAGTTTTGTTTAATCAATAAGTGTAAGTGGGTCTTTCATTTTTGAAGTATCTGATTTTGGGGTTGTTTAGATCGTGTTCTCGTGATGTTTCTTGATTGAGATGCTTATCGCATAATGACAAAGAAGACTAGAGAGAAAAAGAAGTTGCAAATATTTATGGAATTAATCTACTTTAGCTGTTACAAGTACGTGTCTTACTCGTTCGGCCTTTGGAAGTTTTTCCCAAGTCGTACAGATTGAAACTCTCAAGAGAATTTTGAAGACTGTATTACTTGTGAGATCGACACGAATGAGAAGAGGAGAGCCAACTACATATATATACTCTCCTCAATTGATGGTAGAAATTGTATTTACTTATCTACCCAACTACCTATTGGATATTTCAGCAATTTCAATTTTTTTTTTTTAGAAATTATGACCATAACAAAAGTCATCATTTTTTGTAACAATTTAACAATGGCCATATAACGGCTTTCTAACCATATAACAGTCGCCTAACAGTTTTATAACTTTTGATTTACTACATCATAAACTCTTCATTATTTTATAATGGTTATTTTTTTAATTACCAATTGATTTATGATGAATTCATTTCCCTTATTTAAATATAAATTAAACTTCAAATCACAATCTTTAAAGATACAATATGTTTTGATATCTTTTGTCTTCGTTTTGCTGGTTTATACACATAAGTTGTTCTATTTCCTTCTAATATTTAATGCGGAATATGGAAGAATGTCTATTGTATATTGGGAGGATGGCTGCTGAAGCCTTACGCACCGAGTTTTGTATTTCGAGGGGCGAAATTATCCTTAAGGAAAGTACTTGCAAGCCTCAGACATTTGTTTTTATCATCTAATATTTTTTAATATATTTTCAATAATTATTATTATTTTCATGTAATCTAACAATTTTGCAACACTACCATCATTTATTACAAGTGTATAATTACAGCATCACTATCACTCAGCCATGAGAGTATTCTAGAATACTCAAGGAGAGCTTAGGCTTTTGAGTTTCGCCCCATTCGTGGATCAATCACGTCCTCTATTCGGAAAACCTCTGGACCGTGTTGCTTCCTTGGGTGACATTCTGCCTCATTTAATCTGGTGACGCCCTTGTTGCATGTTCAACATGGAATGGATTGATATAATTCTTGAACTGTCAATGTTTTTATCTCATGCTCGGACCTTCTAAAACTTGAGTCAGATGGGGTAGAGGATTTATGGAGGAGGGGAGTGTTAAAAGAACAAATCATTCTTCGGACTCGCAGATATAGATTATTGGCTCTTCCAATCTATCAAGGCCTTGATAAATATCATCATTCACTATTGGACCATCTAACTGTAAATGTTCGAACAACTCCCATTGTGTGAATAAGTCTATCCCCGCCATTCCCAAGCATCTCAAAGACTCTAAATGTTTAAGGCCGTCTAGGTTGGACAACTTGTTGCATCCAATTACATATAACTCTTTTAAGGACGTTAACCCTTCCAAACCCTTGATTTCTCTGAGCTCCTGGCATGCTTTGATACCTAATATTGATAAGAGTTCCAAACTCAACAAACTTGACAACTCTTTTAACTTTTAACAGTTGGAGACATAAAGCTTCAATATTCCTTAAGGAAGCTCTGGCATAGATTCCAGCAATTTGCAGTCATGAAAACTAAGCTGTTTTAGATGGATTAGATGAGAAAGTTGAGGCAATGTGTGAAGATGACGGTGATTACTAGATCTGTTAAATTGGTAGGAAGCTTCGGTAGCGACTGAATCATGCCGCAATCCTTTAAATCAACTTCTTCGAGATAAGAAAGCTTCGCAGTTGCATCGGGGAAGCCAGAAATGCACGCATAACTTAATCGAAGGATCTTCAATGAAGACAACCCATCTATAGGAACTTCCCCTCCCAGACTCCGGCAGAATGAGGCAATTAATACTTCAAGTTTGCCCAACTTGCTAATAGTACTGGGTAAACTACTCAATTTCTTACAATAAGCAATATTCAAAATTTTCAAGTTTTTCAAATTTCCAATGAATTTAGGTAATTTTGAAATTTCTGTACGTGACATTATCAATTTAGTTAATGATTCATCACACCTTAGTTTGCTGGTTGGTGCTAGCAACCTTTGAGCCTGTGCCATAGGCGAAACTTTGCTTGCACTGCTTACAGCACACCCCTCTCCACCTAGGACTCACAATTTCTATTGTGAAGTGTTCCCAGATGATGGACTTCTTGTTTCTTCGCTTATTGGGCTGTGTTTCAAGTGTTTTCACATTGTTGTTTTCTTCTGTGGTTGCCATCTTCTATCTAAAAACAAATTCTTGCCGAATAAAGTCAGAGATAAAACAACAAAAGAAAAAAGACAGGTATGAAAGAGAAGGAGATTTAGAATATTTTGATAGCATGGGACAAGATATATTAGAAAAATCACTGATAAATGGACTTGAACCAAAATATTAGAGTAAGATGGACAGAAGATCTGTAGAAGGATTAATTTTTTTTTTTTTTTTTGAATTTGAACGGTGGTGGCCAATCATGGGGAATTGATTAGCTTTCAATATGATGATGAGAGTTTAGAGATGTTTAGCTAGCAACAAAACATCATTTCCCCCTTTGTATTGCATTATGTAGGTCAGGGATCCAAACTATGCTGAATGTTCTTGCATAAAAGTCCACACCAAAAGCACTCCGAAAACCAGAAGGTAGACTACACGAGTACCTGCATTTTATACTCAAGAAACACAATCTAGTAGTAGCTTTAACATTCGATGCCCCATCTCACAGGTCCAACATGAGTTATCTTGGTTGGTGGTTGGTGATCTATGTGTCAAGAAAGAACCGACTTTTGTTGGCCTGTCTTAGTTTTAGAATTTTAACTCTCGATCTAGCTGAAAAGGGCAAACAACAGTAGGCTAATGAATCTTTCTCACAAGCTAATTCAACTTCTCATAGTCAACTTACACACAATCATCAAGTGCAGCCAAAGAACTTACATCTGAATGAAAAGGAAGGGAACTACACAAATCGCTTTAGTCTCCTAGATATATCAAACATGAAAAAGCATCCAAGTAGAAAGAAAAGTATTGAACAAAGGGATAACTCCAAGTATATCCTAATTACAGAGGACTAATCGAGACAAAAAGTGAAAATACCGGGATTGCTAATGCCCTTTTTTCAGTCATTGAAAATGAAGTAAAAGGTTTAAGGCATCCGCTGGCATTGGACTTGCACATACCACTTTTCACTTATCACTCCATTAAAAAAATTTCAGAATGTACCCCACAAAATTCATTAAAAAGTCCACTAGCATGCATTAGGAATGGCAGAAAGAAAAGTATTGAATCGGCCGCCGTCAGGTCGCATGCTGCAAGCACCACTGGACCTCGGCCCAATCACAGGGGTCAAACGAAAGACACAATCGAAACAATTTTTGAATTGGGAGAGAAGACTTTGCGCGAGTCGGAGTTTTTTGCTTTTAGTTTCTTTCAAAATCCTTTGCCTTTCAACCCTCATCGCTGCCGCCACTCCTTTTGTTGGATAAATGTTGCTGCTGCTGTTGAAGATCGAGCAATTGGAGCTCAGATGAAGCACCATTTGCTCGTTCTCGAGCTTGGCTCTCTCCATCTGGGTTCCATCAACGAATCTTCAGTTCATAAATGCATACATACTTCTGTTCAAGTCAAAAGTAGTATCAGATTTGAATGAGGAACAATCCAAATCACTTCATTCACAGTTCCCAAGCAATCATTGCAATGGTTGAGTGGCCTTTTTCTATCATTGTATTTTGCACATGGGAAAATCGGTCTTTCTATCTCATGAATCAACGTTACTTATCGTAGCTATAGGGTGGGGAATAGTAAGGGTTGATAGTAGTGAACCATTTGGGAGAAGTACAATAGATAGATGCTCTCGCAAGAACATGAAGAAGAGTTATTGAAGTCATATGATGAGCTAAGGTTCTTTCAAAGTTTGCGAGGGGCTTCAAACGGAGGAGAAAAAGAAAGAGTTGGCTCATCCGTGCAGGAAAGAAATGAAAGAGAGTTCGCTCCAAATGTTTTTGCATGTCATGTGAGAAAAACAGTTGCAATAGTAAGTGTAACCTTTCACGAATCATAAATTATGTGCGTAATAGTTGTTTGATAGCTATTTTATTTGTGTGTTATGTACATATTGTACTTTTTGATTAGTAGGTTCTGAATTGCCTAATACAATTTTCTCGTATTATCATCACTATGTGTCTGTACCCAATAACAACGAATAATAAATGATATCTACTTTCAAAACAAATTTCATGCTAAGTTCACTTCTGGAGGATTTTCCAACGGAACCATGAACCACCTCATTTTTTTTTCCTAATTAAGGATCTGAAGAAATGGTCTAATTTGCAATGCTCATTGGTCAAAGTTGGGATTCTCACACGGATTACCTGATTTGTAATTGCATCAAACCAACATGATGGGGGTCATGAAAGGACGTTTTCTTTGGCCAAAATAGTGGAAAGAGAGAGTAGAAAATCTTCATTACAAAGCTTTTATCTCTTGACAGTAACTTTACGATCACTTCAATTCGAACCTGGTTTGCTCTTTTGTTCCACCACCTAATTTCCTTCGGACTCAATGATTCTCCCTTCCCATGTCTTCTTGATTTGAGGTTAACTAGCTATTTAGTGCGTTTTGCGAATTCACTATTCAAACCGATAGAGATAATTGGAGAATGATAAATTTTTTTTTTTTTTTAATTTCTACTGACTACTTCTTATATATCCTAGATTAATCGTCTTGATTTCTAGCTTCTTAATGATGTATGATGATCTTTTTGAGGCATTGGGCATTCAATAATTCAACTATGTGATTTTTTGATGACACGGATCGTTCTCAATAACTTTAGTCTTCTCACATTTTTAATCAAAACAGAACTTGACTTGGAGGAATCAATCTCTTTCTCTTGAACTCTATATTTCAATTCAATTTTGACACCACGAACATAATTTTTTTGATAGATAGTACTTTTTAGTATATTTCAAACTATGTTATAAATTCATAACAGGTACATAAATTTCACCTATTGTACTATTTGACTTTGCTAACAGTAGAAATATTCAACTGTCTTTTTTTCTCCGATTTTGAAGAAGGACTCGTTGATGGTTGCAATTGTAATGCTTCATTCTCTGCGAGATAAGCGATTACTAGAAAAACTTGGCTACTCAATGATACAATGGAGTTTCGATCTTGAAGCGGTTAGCTTAAGGTGGCGTGCTCTGCCGATCTTTGCCTTCCCTTGCATTTCTCAATAGAAACGCTACTCTGTGCATTCATTTCTTCTTTCAGCACACGATTTTTATGTAACCCAAGCAGCCTCTTTTTGTTTCATTTTATTTTATTTTTTAAAAAAGGAGAAGAAGAACGGTCTCTCAAATTATAAAGCAAACTAACTTAATAAAAAGAATAACCGACAAAAACTCTCTTTGCATGTATACCATCCAAATTGGAGGTAGACACGAGACAGGAAGTGTTGTGACCCGCGTGTGGCAACTGGAAGAAGAGAAGACGCGGTTGACTCACGATCGGCGGAAGTAGACTGCTAAAACCCTTTCCAATTCCCCGTCTACTTAGAATCGGTTAGGTTAGGTTCGGTTTTTCAGTTTTCTTTTTTAAAATATTAAAAAAAAAGTTTAATGAAAAAAAAGAGAGATGATGTAAATTGTAATATTAAGAAGAGATATTATTTTCAGTTCATCGAACCGGAATAAAAAAATAGCTATTTTTCATTATTCAAATAGAAATTCGAATCAAACCTAAAATGTATCAAAATTTGGCTTAGTTTGTTTCACAATTTCAGCTTGATTTTGATACTCCTACCTGTAATTAGGGCATTGGAAAGCCTCATAACGCAAGCCCAGAGCGTTTCCCAAATATAGAGAAAAAATGAGAGTTGGCTTGTCCTTCGAGCGTGTATTTGTATGAGTTTATTTACTCTTATGTGTTCTTGTGTGCCGTGTCAAAAAAGCAATTGTAATGGTAGTAAGGGTGAGCTTTTACTATTCATAAATAATATGCACAATAGGTTGTGTGACACATATTTATCAATGTGTTATATTTGTACCTCTTTTTTTCATATATGTATGTCCCAAATCTCCTATTATAATTTTCTCATGTCACCACCACCATGCTCCTATACCTAGCAACATTGAATTATAAGTGATGTATACTTTTTGAATGAATTTAACTCCAACGGAACCATTTCCAAATCCTTTTATTGCCCGACTCACCTTCTGCTTTCTATCCAATATAACTATTTTTCCAAGAAAATGCCCTCGTGTTATGCCCAGAAGTATTTTCACGTATCAATGATATCACACATCTTGTTTTTTTTTTTTTTTTGGTCAGTCCTACTCTATTCCTATTCTACACTCTCTCTCAGACTTTTGCCCTGCCTCTTGCAGGGCGTGGGAGTCGAAACCCACTCTTGAAACTTACGCGTCCCCACCCCATCCCCCAGAAGGTGGGGATTTGAACCTCACCTCCCCTTCCATGTTGGAAGGGTGGCCACTGGGGCGAACCCCCAGTGGTTATATCACACATCTTGTTGACGTTGTAGGATTTGTTGCAAGGTTCAGGGAGAAAATTGTCCAAAAAGTCATAAACTTATTACACTTTTGCCAATTCAATCATAAACATTTACACTTATTGCCAATTAAGTCCATCGGCCAATTTTGATCAGAAATTGCTGATGTGAACAACTGGCACTAACGTGGCACTTTTTAAATAATATTTTGAATTTTTGTGGCTTTTTCTTCTTTTTTTCATTACTTTTTTTTTTGGGATTTTGATCTAGTTGGCAACCTTTACCAGCCAATCCTCACTAGTCACAAACAAGAAGCGGCCGACCCTCACCTATGGCGGCCCCAGGCGAGGGTGGCAACTTCGCTTGTGACCCTTGCCTTTGGGTTGGGAGGGCCACCAAGCCCTCGCTTGGCTAGATTTGGCAAGGGTGTTGTGGCCCTCACCGTTTTTGGGCGAGGACTCACGTGCCCTCACCTAGAGTCGGCCAGGGGCAACCAAAAATCGCGCCAAATTGAAATTAACCGTGAATTTGAGTCTGATTTCAGAAATTGCGCCGAATTGAAATTAGTGAAGAAAAATACCAATTGGATCGGAGAGGTGTTGATTTAATTTATAGAGGCCGAGATGAATTGATTCGACGAGAATTTGAAAGGAAAAATTGAAGCAATTCCACCCAAATTCGTGTGCCCCCCTTTTGTCTACACTTTTGGACCATCTCAACTCTCTAGAAGGTGCATTATAGGCTGGAATTGTGCTGGTGGGTGATAGCCATCAAGTAGGACCGCTCAAGGGGACATTTAAAGAGAAGAAGAAGCCAAGGTGGACGCCTTGCCCCCCCTCTCACCCCCTCAACCGTTGACCAGCTTCTTCTTCTTCTTCCTCATTGTGCTTTGAGGACTTCAAATTGCAGAGAAGATTTGCAGAGGAGCCATCGGAGCAGCCACCGTCCCTGTCACAGTCGCACGTCACCGTCCTCGCCGCCTCCACCCCATGCGAGCACCACCGCTGCCCTGCGCGCGTCCACCCAGTCCAACGCCTATCTCACCTACCCCTTCGTCCCTGTTGCTGTCTTGTGCCGTGTGGAGCTCAGCTGGAGTTGTTCCGCCACTGTTTGACCACCGTGAGTCCTCGCCTAGGCTCGGTTTGGCCTTTTCAACCTCCCTCGGTCCATTCCCGCCTTAAACCAGCCTTGTTGCCCTCTGTTTCAGCCAAGATTAGCAGCAAGCGAGTGGGTTTCTAGCGGTGCTTTAGGCCCGTTTGAGGTTGTTCCGGGCCTTGAAAGTTAGGCCCGCTTTAGAGAGAGTTGTCTTTCGTTGCGTCCCCGACGATTTGCGCCGGTCGGATTGCGAAACAAATGAGTTTAACTCACTAATCCTCGCTTAGTAGGTTAATCATACTTAGGGGTTGTTTAGTTTAGACTAAGATGGATTAGGTGGTTAGTTAGATTAGATTAGTGAAATTTAATTATCTACCGATGCATGTTAGGTGGATAGATAGTGCAATTAGGGCCTAGACGAGCTCTAGTATTTATCTAGAGTGATTAGGAATTTTCCAGTCTGTTTCGACGTCCAATTAGGCATTATGGGCCTAAATTGGATTTATTGGCATTTATTTAATATTTTCCGTAATTATTTAATTAATTATTTATTTTCCGGAAATTAGACCGGGATAGCCGGTGACCGGAATTTTATGATGATTGCAATGGTGCAATCTGTTTATTTATTTGAGTGCTAAATTGTCTTTGAATTGATTTAATTATGATTTTATGATTTTATTTCTAAATTAATTAATTTTGGTAATTAATTGGAAAATTACTGGGCGTCGGTTTGTAGCGCCAAAAATATGTTTATGGGTTGTTGAAACCGGTGATATATTCTAAAGCAAAAATATGGTATTTTGGCTAAGGCCGACTGTGTACCTTTACACGGCTATTTTATCGGGAATGATAAAAGTGTTGAATTGGTTGTATGTTTGGGAGGGTATACTATATCAGCCTACGGGCAATATGTCAGCTTAGTAGAGAGCAGTATACCGATATACTATATCAGCCTACGGGCGATTTGGCAGCTTAGCAGGGAGCAGTATACCTTATCAGCTTAGATTGAGCAATGTCGGTATACTATATCAGCCTAAGGGCAATATGGCAGCTTAGATAGAGAGCAGTATACCCGATCATCTCAGAAGCGAGCTATACTATCTATTTATTAGCTTAGCAGCGAGCAGTCCTGATATGAGCAGACTTTATAGATAGTATGAGATGAGCCGATCAAGAAAGGGTTGTGATGACATGTAATCGACTGAGTCGATTGATCGATGAGTCGATCCAAATTGATTGAGTGTTATGATTGCGAGTTTATGACTTAAACTGATTTGCAGGAAGAAGTGGAGCCCCAAGTAAGTCATATACCTCGTGATTGTGATTAGGCAGCCCTTAGGGCATATTTGCTTCATAATCGAGTCTTAGGGGGTAGAACTCGCCGAGACGTCATCTCACCCCGTTGTGGGATAACATTTTAGGTCTATAGATGGCAGCCCCTCCGAATCCTCCCGAGTACTTTGGGCAACCCAAGAAATTTACCGAGATAGGGTACCATATCCCAATACACCACCACCCCGAGGGCCTCGAGTATGTGCTGATCAAATCCACAGTTTGGGTGGATGTGGGTGGACCCCACAAGGTGCCCCATGAGTACCGGTCATGGTATCGCCATTATTCTGATGGGCGAAGGGTGGGTCCAATACCTGAATTGGAGGCACTGTCGTACGCATTGGAGGTTGCGTTCGGAAAGGGTACAACGGATCCTAAGGGTGGATCGGTGATAGATGCAAAGGACTCCAAGCTCGAAAGCGATTCTGACTCTCTGGTGTATTTAGCCGTGGGCTCCAGCTGGAGCGAAAAAGAATGAGAGATCGTCGAAGAGGAGGAGGACCCAAGAGAGCCTTGAGACCCCCACCCCTGTCTTGTAAACCCTGTGTTGTGAACCTATGATGTGAAGAACCAACTTTGTTAATAGTATTGTAATATATACCATATGGTTTGCATTGTATAAAAGTGTGGTTGTGGTTTTTTAGGTTTGAAAAATATGACCATATTTTTCTATCCCATTGTTTTATTGTTTGGGGATTATTTATATGCTTTCGCATGCGTATCAAAATGAATGGGTCGGCGATGCGTCCTAGGACGTCGCTATTTAATCGACCAGTGAGGGATGGGCGCGTGCTCGAGGATCGGGGCGTGACATCATTCCTGCAAGTCAATATAATGCACATAGACATCTAGTCAATCACTTCACAATCAAATCATCCAACCAAATCGAATCATCGATCGATCGACTTAGTTGATTACATGTCAACAAGATCATTCCCCGACCATTTCAATCAATACTATCTATAAAGTCCGATAATAGATAGTAGCTTGCCTCAAGGCTAATAAATAGTATATTGCTCTCTCCCTCTAAGCTGACATATCAAGCCATTGGGTTGATATAGTATACTAACGATGCTCACCAAAGTTGTGCGAACTTTAATTGCTCGCTGAAGCTGTGGGAATTTGAATTGCTCACCGAAGCTGTGCGAATCTTAGTTGCTCACCGAAGCTGTGCGAATCTTAGGGTATAATATCACTCTAAGCTGAGGTATCAAGCCCGCAGGCTGATACAGTATACCATTCTAATCAACCGACTATTTCTCAACTTTTATCGTACCTAATAAAAATACACATGTGTGGGTACACGGTCGGCCTTAGCCAAAATATAATATTTTCTCCTTGAAAATCTCACTAATTGCAACAGTCCACAAATCCATTTTTGGCGCTGTAAACCGACGCCCGGTAATTTTCTAATTAATTACTGCAATTAAATAAATTTAGGAATAAATTCCTAAAATCACTAATCACTCACAATCAGTACAAAATAACAGTCAATTAATTAAACATATCACATTATTGCAATCAGCATAAAATTGCGGTCACCAACTATTCCGGTCTAATTCTCGGAAAATAAATAAATAAATAGATAATTATGAAAATTAATTAATAAATGCCAATAAATAGAACTTAGGCCCGTAAAGCCTAATTAAAAGCCAAGACATGCCCAGAAAATTTCCGAACCACTCTAGATAAATACTAGAGCTTGTCTAGGCCATAATTGCACTAAACTAACCACCTAACATGCATCGATAATTAACTAATTCACTAATCCATTCTAACTAACCACCTAATCCTAGCTTAGTCTAAACTAATCAATCCTTAAACGTTATTAACTTACTAAGTGAGGATTAGTGAGTTAAACTCACTTTATTAATGATCCGCTTGGATCAAAACAACGGGAACGTGGTGAGGGGCGACAAACTCCAAAGCGGGTGAGCCTTTTGGGGTTGGGAACGGCTAGGAAACGGCCTAAAATCATGGCCGGAAACCCACTGGTTTCGGCCTTTGTCCTTAGCTGAAGAGGGCCTGCTCCGATGGATGAATGGTGAGACAAGAGCAACGGAGGTTACAAGGTGCTCGGCGAGACTGGTCGTCGGTCTAGGCGGCTGTGGTGGTGCTCTATGGCGGCAGAGGAGGCCTGGACGTCGGCCTAGGCTGGTTGGAGGACCTCCTGGACGCGTGAACGAGCAGGAACGAAGCAGCGGGGACTTGGACTTGCGCGGAGGACTCGGGGGGGTGTGCGGGCGATCCGGTGGCCTAGCTAGGCGATCCGGTGGCCCAGCGGGGCTGGCGATGGTCGCTGGCTTGTGCTTCTGGATTTTTGAGCTTCAAATGGCAATGGGGAGGGGGAGATGGATGCCGCTCGACGGTAGAGGAGAAGGAGGGGGCAAGGGGGGGCCTGCTTGGTCTTCTCTTATATTCATGTCCCTTTGACTTGGCCCCACACCAACCCAGTTGGTTCCTCTATCATTTGCAGCCACTAAAGCCCTTCTAGAAGTCCTTGAGTTGGTCCAAAATGTTGGGTCCACGGGGCATACGAACTTTTGATTGATTTCACTTCAATTGGGCACTAATTCCTCCTTGAAGCTACACCAATTGGCTCTAAAAAATTCAACCAACATAACAACAATCAAATTGGTATTTTTCCTCACCAATCGATCCCACTCGCTTCCCAATTGCGCGATAAAAAACGGTCCTCGGAATTTTCTGGATAAAAACAACCCTACCTCAACTTTTTTCCCAAAAAGTCTCGGTTTGCAGAAAAATATTTGGAGACTAAGTCGACGTTCCTAAAATGACTCGTGACATGACAGAACTTAATCGGATTCAAATTCGCGGTTAATTTCAATCTGGCGCGATTTTAGCGTGACCTAGGCTATCGGGTAGCTTTCGGAAATTTTTAATGCAAATGACCCGTGGTCAATTTTCTTCGAGCCACAATGAACCTATTCGACACATTGGTGACCCTCAGTTGTCGTGAAAATCTCGAGAATTCAAATACGGACATAGGGTACCAAAACGATAGAAAAATCAGTCTAGTGCCGATCGATAAGAATTTTGTAATTTAGTGGGATCACCCACGTTTAGCCACACATTTCTATCGAACCGATCTATCTCTGATTTCTAATCGAATTATATTTATGCCGTAATAACCTCTGCAGATGAGCATGATCGAGTAGCCGATTCCTAGTTGAATCCTCAAGTCTATTGCGTTAAATTTCCCTAATGACTTTTCCAGATAATTTAGATATCTCACGAGTGATCAGTTTTGAGAATAGAATTATAGGTGCGTCAATGAAATCGATTAATTTAATTGAAAGTAGAACTGAAAATTCAGGATGTCACATCTGGGGTGTAAACATTGTCATCACCAAACAATGACCAAACTGAAGTAATAAATCGCAAATGATGTTAAGGTACGAAATTGTAAGATGATAATTAAAGGCATGAAGAAAAACAAGGAAAGAGTGGCTTCATGATTTGTACTGGGTTTCAATCGTTGATAATAATACTTTCAGCCTGATCAAGGCCATGTATCTGCCTTCAGAGAGAGCATCTTCACATTGGCTTATTAAGCGACGAGCTGTGCTTGATAAAGATCCATGGAGATTCATCATCTTGACATTAGTGCCCTGGCTTTGAGAAAATGCAGAACATGTCTATGGTACCTTCTTTGCCTACTTCTATGACCTAATAACGAATTAATAAAATGCAATCAAGATCACATGTGTGAGCAATTTCTAGAATCCATCAGATTGTGAATTTCTCTACTTCATAGAAGTTGGAGAGAAGTATTACTTTATATAAACAAACACAGATTGATACCACGTCAAGAATGAAGAATCTCGTACTATTTGATTGAAGACATCAAATATCCTTTTGGAGGCAATCTGATCTTTTTTATTCATATCATGATCACAAGCCAGATAAAACTGAAGCATTACAATTACTTTGCTCAAACAACTTTCTCCAGTTGCTGGGATTAAGATAGGAAAATTTTAACTTATCAAAGAAAAGCCCCGTCCAAACTGAAAATATCAATGAAAGCAGGTAATCTCCACAGAAAACGGCACTATACCTGCAATATTTTTTGTTTAGTAGGAGACATTAGTGATCTCCAGAATAAGATCTTCTTCTTTCTCTCCTCTCCATTTTCTTTCTACATGAGCTCCCACATTAATAGGGAGCCGGGCATCTCTTTTTTCTCCCCTTAAGCCAACGTCCACTTCCCTTGTTTACTTGACTTTTCAACCTTCTCTTTTGTTTTTTGTTTTTTTTATAGGCCTCATATTTTTTTTTTTTACTTGGTCAAATCCCAAGTATTACAGCAACTTCATCACAATAAGTCAATTATAAACATACTGCACCAAACTACTAGGGATAAAAATTAACACCAAGTCAATAACTCATCTACCAACCGGTGTGCTTCAACTTTTAAACTTGTGGATGAACACCCCAAACAAACTTTTATGTATTAATGTAAAAATGAGTATGCTCAACAAAAGCGGATTTGAACAAAGACACATAATTATTTGCAACAATCAAATCGGACAAAACAAATGTCACTTATTTTATAGTGGCAACATCTAAAGCCTCCAAACTAAGCTCTGAAGATTGATTTTCTTCCTTACCATTCCACAATCAAGCTTCCTAAACAGCACAGATGTAGCTTTTGCAGGCGAATCGGGGAGAGACTCCACGACTAAACAATGCAGCACCAGTGATCAAGGGCACATCTCAATCATGGACCAACCTTCTTGCGCTACATTAGAAAATAAAAACGTTGAAAAGCTGAGGAACAGACAATAAGTTGGCCAAAGCAATCTCCACCCTGCATCAAACATAACCCATCCTCACTGGAGATGCAATCCTCAAATTCATAGTTGAACTGGCCAATGACCAGATATTTCTCAAGCACGACTCAACGTCATTCTTCGACACCTTTTTGTGAACTGAAATCTTCAGGCAACTTAAAAGAAAAGCTACTTACTCTTAGATTCAGTCAACTCTGTACTCTGAATTTTGCATCAGTGCAGGCAACAGTCGACTAGCATAAAGGTTGTAACCTTCAAAAAACAGGACCATCAGATTATAGAGGATCCATACGGAGGATGACGGCATGTAAACCAACCATGGAAATAGAAACAAATTTAATGGTGTTTCTATTTCAACATTAGAAATCAAAAGGTACTTCCTGACCTTGTCAGCAAGACAAGAATTATTTTGCTATAATTGGCCATAAAATGCAAAGTTTTATGTTTTCTGAAGGTTTGAAGCAGTGAGTATTGAGCAAAAGATACATTGCAAATGCTAAAAACAATAGTTTAGATGAAAGTTAATAGCAAGAGTTCTTCCAAACACACCACAATGTCAGAGCCTGAAACCAACAGACTTCTATTATCGCAGCTCGAGTTTTTGCATTTTTCCAGAGTCAGAAGGAGATAAGGAGCAATTCCATTCAACTAGAAAGCTAGCAAAGAAAAAGCAAGGACAAAATGAACATGCCATATCACCATCACAACAATTTGGACACTAGCATCCATTTCTGTGTGAAATGGGTAGCCTTCAACACCATTTCACTACGTTATTAGCTAACTGGGATGAGTGAGGACATCGGGAATTTCCACATACTCATGGAGACAATGCTACTTTGGATCATAGGTACAAAAAAAATGTTCACAGGAGATTGTTCATCTTTCCACTTCTCATTGCCCCTCAAGGTGCATCAACATCCAAGAACAGGAAAGAAATGGCTATGAAAGTAGAACCTCATCGATCAAGGTAATCTTCCCGTTCAACCTGAAGTTAGTTCACATTAGTTCTGACCAATCTGCAGTCAATTTCCACTCTACCTAGATAGGGTGATATGATCAACCTAAACCTGTAATAGGCTCATAAGTCCTGATAATCCTGCTATACATGCTCTGTGACTACTTAGATAATACAAGGAAAATTCACCACCATTGACACAAAACCTAATCAAAAGCTGCTAGAGTTATCTCGTTACACCATAGCAAACTAGTAGAAGGCAAATCTCTACACCTAACAGGAATCACAAGCTGATAAATATAACAGGACAACTAACATGCTTTGCTGAACATGCTGAAAAGCTCAAATTAGTTTCATTTCATTTCCTTTGTGTGCAGACATCGAACATCCAAAATCAGACCAACAATAGCGACTCAAAACCTCGAATCACCAAAATGCGCATACGCCAATCACGCCAAGAATCAACCAATGAATAAACCGATCAATCGGCGACAATAATGGATTAATGTTACAAGGGGTCCAATCACCTCGACTCTTTGAAGATACGGCAACCGGAAGCAATGAAGACCCAATATGAAGATCCTTAACCATCGTCGTCCACCGGAAGAAGATAGAAACAGACCACCAGATGATGCTGGACCCCTCAATCTCTTCCCCTTCTCTCTCTACTCGATTTCCACCCACCTCCTCTTCTTACCCCAATGCCCAGAATCACACCACGTCCTTCGCAACCTCGTTGGCTTCCTCATGAAGATCTGACCATAGCTCACAAACCTCAATCAGCTTCTTGATGTTTCTTTCCTCATAAATCATGGCCCGTCGTGTGGTAAAAAGTCCGGTAATTTCTTGAGTGACTCGCACCCATCCGCATTAAAGAACTCCAGGAATTTACTAGGGCAGCGAATTTCAACTAAGCTTTTGCACTCCCAAACAATCAACTTTATTAGATGCTCCGACTTTGAAAGGTCCAAACACTTGAATGTGCTTGTGCCCAGAGATATGTAACCCTTCCAGGGATTTTAAAGCTTCTAGTCCATCCAATTTCTTCATCTCATTGCAATCCTCGAGCAATAATTCCGACAAAAATTCCAAATCGGAAAGATTTGGCAACCGTTCCAATTTAGGACATCCCCAAACGTCAAGCGTCCGTATGCAGGATGGAAGCTCTGGGATGCTTTGAAGAGACATGCAACGCCAAAGGTTGAGCTCCTTTAGATGCTTCAGGTGAGAGAGCGGTGGTAGCTCATTACTCCGACAGGTGAGCCCCAGGAATGATAAGCTAAAAGGAGGTTTTGGGAGTGACTGAAGCTCACAACAGTCATATAAATCGAGGCACTCGAGAGAAGTAAGCCGATCTAAGTTTTCCGGCAAGCCAGAAATTTTTGTATGACGTAAACAAAGGGTCTTTAGAGAAGACAATCCACCTTTATCAAAATGAATTTGTCCTTCCAGGTGAAGGCATCTGTTGGCATCGAGCTCTTCGAGGCTTCGCAATTTTCCAATAGAGCTCGGTAACCATTTTATGTGGCTATAAGAAATCCTCAAAATTTTCAATTTGTTCAATTCCCCAATGGATTCGGGTAATGCCTCAATATTTGTACCTAATAAGTTTAGTTCTACCAACTCTCCCAACTGACCAATTGAAGAAGGGATCTGTTCTAATGACAAATTTATTAGGTGACGCGCACAAAGCCTTTTCAGCTTTTTCAAAGATCCTATACATGGAGGGATTTCTTTCATCGGAGTGTTGTCTACAAAAAGTTCCTCCAAATCTTCTAGTTCACCTAGTTGTTCGGGTAACTTCTCGAGACTCTGACAATTGTCCAAGTTCAAGGAAATGAGGTGCTTGACATCTCCGATGGAAGGGTCGATTTTCTTTATATTAAGACAATCTTCCAAGATTAGCATCTCTAAATTTTTGAACGTGGAGAGACTAGGGGTGCTTTGTAAATTTAAGCAACCCGAAAGATTGAGAACTTTCAACCTCTCCATCTACAAGAAAGAAACATATTCCAAGATTAGCAATTAGATATAGAATGATTTATCATCAATTGTAACAAAAGAAAACGCATTTTTCATCTTTACCTTAATTGAACTCCATCCTCTCCAATTTTCACTAATATGGTTTCTACTACTGTAATCACTTGATAAATCAAGTACGACTATTTTCTCCAAATGAATGTTGGTTGCCTTGAAAGAGACAGGACATCTCTCCCACTTTAGCCATCTTAATTCAGCAAGTGATCATTCGAAATCTCCATCAAATTCCACATCCTTCACGTAAAGGAACTTCAAGCTTGGCATTTTTTTGAAGCTCTCTCGCTTCATGAACTCTCTAGAGCCCCCTTCGTCCAGACATAGTGCCTCAATATTTTCATTTTCCTCCTACAAAAAAAATGAAATAAAATTGAGGATTGTAAATACCATCCAACCTCCTTTTGTTAGTATACTCTGCATGTTATTGTGGCCGATGCCTTTTGTCTACACTTATACGGAAAAAGAAATATATATGATCTTCTACAATTAAATGGTCATGTAATACGTCGATCTTCACTTGTATGCCCCAATTTTTGATGTTTTATGTGAAAATCCTATATGAAATTAGTCGTTTTTTTATATAGATTTTGAAATTAAATTTTGTAACATACGTAGTATTGATGACTAACTAAATATGGTATCCCTTTGACATATGTGAGAACTTTTACACGTTTGAAAAACAAAAAAGTACCTAATTAGACTTCTGCATTCATAAAGGATGACAACTCATTCCCTTCCCGTTCATAAAATATTTTTGGTTTTGGGATATGGCTAGAAGGAAACAAGAATTTGGTCTATTGAACTTGAGTTTTCATTTTTGGATATTCAAGCTCAAAGCTTAACAACTAATCCTTAGACTCAGAAGAAATTGTCTAATCAATCATAAACTTACTAATTTTATTGATTTAGTTTTAGATCTTTACATGAAATTCCAATATAATCTTTCTGGTCAATTTTTGCAGGAAATCATTAATGTGGAGATGTGCCATATAGGACGGTTGAAAATAATTGGACCACCATGTTGGTGATTTCTTGTGAAAATTGATCTAGGAGACTATATTAAAATTTTGCGCAAAAGTTTAATACTAAATTGACAAAATTAGTAAGTTCATGATTGAATTGATATCCGTACGATAAGTTTAGGACTGATCGGATAATTTTCCTCTAAGATGAGCACACTATTCAATTAGTCATAATTGAATTTGCCCCAATTAGTCATAAAATTCGACCTGATTTTAAGAATCTGTTCATGCATTTTTGCATTCACCAAATCATGTAAAAATATATAAATTAGTAAATAAAGGTTAGTGATATTATCATTTTCCTCTTTTTTCATTCTAGCGTTTATTTTTTGCTCTTCCAGTTATCTTATTTGATTAGTTAATTATCTGTTTTTTCTTCCCTAATGCCTAACAATAGATTTCTGTCTCTTCTCTTTGTTAGTGTGTGTGCACGTGAAGGCACAATTAATCCCGCTTTACAGAATGGAGGTGGATATCCTATTATACTAAGGGCAGATACGACGATATTACAATTTCTTTCACCTTTCAATATTTTGTCACATACTCTCTACAATAATTTGATTTCTTAATTTCGATCTTTGCTTTTTCAATTTTTGGTTGAAAATTACTTTGTATGAATACCTACAAAATCATATGTCAATTGTTATTTAGTTTCTTCTATCGTAATTAATTGTTATCTAATTTTGCAACATAGTGAATTATGTGCTGAAAATACCAATGCATAGCACCAGTATGTATACTAGGACATATTATGAAAACTGGGTAGAATAGCCTTACGTTGTCATGTCACGTATCGAAATCCCGTGACTTCTATGAACGCGATTGATCCATGATGCACGTGTAGAGCTTAATTAAAATTAAAAGAAAAATGTGAATTATGCCACTTCCTCTATAATTAATGTACCTTGAACAATCTTCCAACAATCTTTTTCATGTAATTTGTTAATTTGACTACAAGTTGGTACTTGGTATAGGCGACTATAAGAGAAAAGCCAAAATCGCAATAGAGAATTTTAACTTATTTTCTCTAAAATTTATCAGTCCTTTAAGTGAAAAGAAACATAAGAGTTTTCTATTTATTGTTGATTAAGAGGCGTCCAAATTATGTAATGTTGTTTCAAGTTATCAACCAACCCAACCATGTTAATAACATAATTATACATTTCTAGATTACTCAAAAAATTTGATATATTTAGAGGCGCTTCTTCAATTATGTTTTTAACAGTCACGAAGTAATGCAATTTAAACTAAATCTTTAATTTCTTTGTATTAAGCACATGTACTTTTGCATTTACATTATCATATTGGATTTACATCGCGAACATGCATAATAAATCCTACAAAACAATTGTATAGATTTGTCATACATATAAAACCACTGAATAACATCTTATTACTTGAAATTGAACATAATCTTAAGTTGATAGCCAATAGTTGAGGTGCAAATAATTGAACTGAAATCTTTCTTTTTGTTGATAAAAAGTAGAACCTACACACGAGCAAATTGCACGTATTCGCATTTGGAAATTGAATATAAAATAATGTATTTGATTCTTGGCAAAGGAGATTATCACATATATGATACAGAAGTAAATTTTCAAGAGTGAAAAAGGTGTATAACATGTGATCCATGTATTTATCCTCACACCGACGTACTTCAAAAACTATATTGCTGATATATTTTGGGAAGATAAAATGAAAGACAACAAAGTAATGATCAGCAATAAAGTTTTTGTTGTTTGGTTGAATAACATAAATTGATCGGCATACAGTTATAAAGACTCTCATGCGTTTTAGAGTGTGATGAACCGGATTTGTAAGTGGCATAAGGTAAATTTTCAAGCCCGTGTGATGCCTGTTTTCAACAAGTAATATAGTAAGAAGCAGTAACAAATCTGCTAAAAAAAATGTTAAAAACAACAAAAGAGCAAAACCCTCTTCTGAGCCTCATAATCACGAGTGCAAACTTTTCATGGACTAAAGGCCAAAATTGGATGTAGCTTTTACCAAGAAAATGCTAACAACATGTTGATAATGGTCCAAGATATAGAGAAAAAGAACAACAATAATTTGAGGGACTGCCACTAGAGAACATGGGGAGACGCAAAAAGTACACATGATTGTTACCTTGTGTCCTAGTATTGTCGTGGTTTCCACGTCCCATGGTCTGCTCCAATGCCAAGGCTTCACATCTTCTGGACGGGCGATAGCTCTACCTAGATCTCTTAATTGATCATGCATTCTCAATCGATTCTCTTCATCAATTTTTATTAATGAACGGTTAATCAGTACTCGCAATCCGGTTATTGGGAAAAATTTGAGATCCTCCCACAAGTAAGTAGCAATTCTTTGTCGGGTTCCAATGAAAAACATGCAATGTCTAGAAATATATGTTTCTCCTTATCTGTTAATGTATCGTAACTTATCTTCAATTTTCCTTGTACAATCTCATCAGGTGCATTCCTCAATTTCTCAAGCGTCTCTCTCCACACCATTTGATCTTTTACTCCTTTGAGAAGTGAACCTATAACCCTTAGGGCTAAGGGAAGCCCTCCTGTGGTGGCAACAATATCACTAGAAAGAGTTGTGAGATTTGTGGGAAGTTGTTCCTCTTCAAATGCATATTTACTAAATAGAAGGAAAGATTCTTTGCAGTTCATTTCTTTGAGTTCATACATTTTATATTCAAATTTCAAGAGGGTCTTATCTCGACATGTAATAATGATCCTACTTCCCCGACTTGAAATTGCAATCTCCAATCAAATTATCAAGGTGGTCTCGACGATCTACATCATCAAGAAGAATAAGTACCTTCTTTTCACAACTTGATCGGATCATTGTAATCCCTGTCTTGGAATCCCGCACTCTACTTTTAGGATTTTTTGTTATATCTGATATCATTAGAGATTGGACATACTCCATGCCCTTGCTTTTAATTGTTTCTCTAATATCCTGGAGAAAGCTGCGGCATTTAAATTCATTAAAAAGCTTATTATAAATTATCGTAGCCAGAGTTGTCTTACCGATGCCACCCATCCCCCAAATCCCAATAATTCGAGTGTCTGGGCAAGCAATATTCACCAACTTCATGACCTCAGCCACACGATTCTCAATTCCAACCAGATTCATGGGAAGATGTGGTTGAAAATCATGTTGCTGCTTGCGCACTATTATTTCTACGAGTTTATTTACTAATTCCCCTTCACACCTGTCAAACAACACAATACATGAGAACTTATTAATGGCTCCACAAAACAAGGATTAAGAATGATAAATAGAAAAATCCTTTCGACAAGGATTTGTTAAAAGAAAGTAAACGAAGTACCCATCGGCAAATTTCTCTGATTCGAATACTCTAAGATCAAGTGCTCTTTTTAGAGCTGTCGGCCCTTGTTGCTTGACCTCCTCATCAAAACGATGCTCATGGATTCGAAAGGCCTCTCCAAAGCTGCCCCCTAGGTGCCGCACATCCTGGGGTTTTACCTTGTAAAGCACAGGCAAGACTATTTGTCCTCTACTTTCCTTGCACTCCATAATATGAATGAGCTCGCGGAGGCACCATTTGCTAGCAGCATAATTTTCAGAAATGATTGGGATTGAAACCTTAGAGCACTTGATTGCATTGAGGAGATTTGCAGCAATATCCTCGCCAAAGGGGAGGTTCTCATCATCTCTGAACACAAAGTTTGGATGGAACACTAGGCCCACATCTTTGAGTCTATGGTAGAGGTGATCGACGAAGCTTTTGCGAGTATCAGGGCCTCTAAAGCTCAGGAATACATGGTAATTGTTTCCAATCACAGAGGTGGATGAAGCAGATGGCCAAGAATTCACGCCGGACTCCAACGGCACATTAATCTTCTCCAATGAGTCCGAAGAGGGAAGAAGAAAATTCGCTTCGCTCTCGCCCTCCCCCGACTGTAATTCAAACAATTCTTCAAGGAGGTCGGGTCTTGGTTGCTTCGACATGGTCGAAGTCGAAGTTTCGGTGAATTCAGCTTGCTTGCGTTGTCTGGTCGAGGGAAGAAGAAGAGTCTCTTCGCTCTCGCCCTCCTCCGACTGTAATTCAAACAATTCGTCAAGGAGGTCAGGTCTTGGTCGCTTTGATATGGTCGGAGCCGAAGCTTCAGTGAATCCAGCTCGTTGGCGTTGTCGGGTCATGGGAAGAAGAAGAGTATCTTCGCTCTCGCCCTCCTCCAACTGTAATTCAAACAATTCTTCAAGGAGGTCGGGTCTTGGTCGCTTCAAAATGGTCGGAGTCGAAGTGTCGGTGAATTCAGCTCCCTTGCGTTGTCGGGTCGAGGGAAGAAGAGTCTCTTCGCTCCCGCACTCCTCCGACTGTAATTCGAACAATTCTTCGAGGAGGTCGGGTCTTGGTCGCTTCGACATGGTCGGAGTCGAAGCTTCGGTGAATTCAACTTGCTTGCGCTGTCGCATCAAGGGACGATCTTCCGTTTCAGTTTACGATCTCTCTCTCTCTCTCTCTTTCTCTCTCTCTCTCTCTCTGAGACTCGACTGTTATGGATAGTTTTGAGCTGGAAAATGATTACTCAACTATCTCTGCGCCACACTTACAGCGTGGCTGGCGAAGAGGAAGAAGGGAAAGCAGGATGCAAGGCATGATTACTCCTCGATTATTTTGCACGATTTAATCCGTCACAGTACGTCGGTCGTTTCATATAATTTCATATGTTCACACTGGGAATCTGGAGATGCCTCCAAATTGACTAAAAAACAACTGCTCACTTGTTGCCTTCTTGTGGTCGAAACTCCTCATCCTCGACGCAAGCTTCTCGGCCATATCCGATGGATGACATTCCATTCGCTGCCCCAAGCGCGCCTTTCCTTACCACTTCTTGGAGACCTCCTCTTACGCGTGCTTAGTCATGGCATTCTAGGCATTATCTGGTGGCAGTTCTATCTCAACGCTGAAAAGAATTAAGACGGCTGATTTTCTTGTCATTTTTTACCACAGCATTAATACCGTATCAAAAAGAAAATAAAAGAACTTAATGGCTATATTGGCGCTACAATCATCTTAACATTAAAGTGGCCTATAGACCCACGCTATGCACGGGAAAAGTCTTGTGAAATAGATTACTGGAAATAACCATTAGAGAAGTATGTTGATCATCATGAAAATAAGAGCTTTAGTAATTGCCTAGAAAAAAATTATTTCAATTAAAGTGGCAAATAAAAGTAAATTATTTTGAAAGAAAGTTAAGATAGATATCATTTATGGAGAGTGCCACATGTGACCCGCTTATTGATATTGCTTTGGAGTATTGCTTTTATATTCATCTAATAAGACATTCGTTGTACCTAATTTAGAATCGATATATGAAACATATTTGATTTTATAAGCTTAAACTAAACTGTAAGAAGTTATGCTTTTTTTTTTTTTTTTTTATGCTCAAGCACATCAACAAATTCCTTTTATTAACTCATGAACTTTAAGAAAGAATATAAATTATAAATTTAATTACGAAGCATTCATGTTGTGACTTCTTTTCTTTTAACTTTTGTTATCATGTTCTTAGTGCTATTAGTTTTGCAATTTTTAAATTAGACAATTTATTACGAGGATAACAGTTTAATTATTAGACAACTTATTCACGCCCGATCCTTGAAAGACGCGCCCATCCTCACCCGATCGATTTATAGTGATGTCCCGTAACGCATCGCCGACCCTTTCATTTTAATATGCGCATGCGAAGATATGTAAAAATCCCCGTACAATAAAACAAATGGGATAGAATATGGACTAAAAACTTGAAACCGGAAACAACCGCACACTTATATACATTGCAAACCATTATGCAAATATATACAAGATCAATTAACAAGTATGATTCTACTCAAGCCAATTCAGCAACGAAATCTAAAAACAAGGGTGGGGTTTCAGTCCTCCGCTGAGTCCTCATCTGGATTCTCCTCCTGCTCGACGAACTCTCCTCCTTCCACATTCCCATTGGAGCCTACCACAGAATACTCCGGTGATCCTGGGCCTTTAAGATCGGGAACCACCGGGTCAATTACCGATCCATCTCTCGGTTCTACAATGCCCTCTCTATACACTACTTCCAAAGCATAAACAGGCACCTCGAATTCCGGTACCAGGCCCACCCTTCGCCCATTGCTATAGTAGCGATACCATGCCCGGTATTGATGAGGCACCTTTTGGAATTTACCCACATCAACCCAGATAATGGATTTCACTATTACATACTCTAATCCTTCGGCATGCCCCAGCATCGGCATGTGGAACTTCTGTTCGGTGATTTCCTTCGGTAAACCAAAACACATGGGAGGAGGTAGAGGTGCTGCCATCTACGGGCCTGAAATGTTGTCCCACAACGGGGTGAGATTACGTCTCAGCAAGTTCTACCCCACTAAGACCCGATTAGGAAATCAATACACTATGGGCTGCTTATGCACACACGAGTCAGAGGACTTACCTTGGCCTTAGATTCCACCTGCAAATCAGCACAGTTCAAATAGACACCCAATCAACCACAACAGATCGAAACATCGATCAATCGACCTAGTCGATTACATGTCAATTAGACCATTCTCCGGTTATCTCAATCAATACTATCTATGAGTCCGACCATAATTCAGGACTGCTCACTTGAGCCGATATATAGATATTATATTTAGTCACCGAGCCACGTGCATTCCCTAAGGCGACATACTTAGTCATCGAGCCACATGCATTCTCTAAGGCGACATGTCTAATCACCAAGCCTAGTGCATTCTCTAAGGCGACGTACTTAATCACCGAGCCACGTGCATTCTCTAAGGTGATGTACTAATCACCGAGCCACGTGCCATTTCAAAGGTGATGTATCTAATCAATGAGTCACGTGCTTTCTCCAGGATGACACATCTGGTCTCCGAGCCACGTAATATATTATTCTTTCTCACCTTTTATCATACCAGATAAAATATTGTGTGTAGGCACACGGTCGGTCTAGGCCAAAATATAATGATTTCACTTTAATTTCTCCCACTTCTTTCAACAGTCTAAAAATAATTTTTTAAAGTTGTAGACCGACGCCCGGTAATTTTCCACTCAATTACCAAAATTTCTCAATTTAGGAATAAAATCCTAAAATCATAATTAAATCAATTCAACACAATTTAGTGATCAAATAAATAAATAGAGTGCACCATGATAATCAGCATAAAAATTCCATTGCCGACTATCTCAAGCCCTAATTTCCGGAAAATAATTAATTAATTAAATAATTATGGAAAATATTAAATAAATGCAATAAATCCAATTTAGGCCCGTAATGCCTAATTAGAAGCCGAGACGGACCCGGAAAATTTCTGAGACCCGTTCAATAAATAATAACACAAGTCTACTTGTTAATATCACTAACCATTTGCCTAACATATATTGCTAAGGCACTAATTTAATTACTCTACTATAATCTATCCACCTAATTGCACTTAATTAAATCTAATCAACCCCTAAGTATCATTAGTCTACGAAGCAAGGATTAGTGAGTTAAACTCACTTGTTAATGAGTCGGTCGGTTCCAAACGTCGGGAACATCGCGGGGGTCGATTCTTCTCGAAGCGGGCCTAGGTTTCGAGGCCCGAAACCACCTCAAATCGGGTCCGGAATAGTGCTGGAAACCCATTGTTTTCCCCTTCTGATTTTGAGTTGCAAACAAGAGAAAACAAAGCTGGTTTGGCGGAGTATGACCGGTGGAGGCAGGCGGGTAGTTCGGTGAGGCAAGCAGCGGTCGGATAGGGCCTACGGTGGCCAGAGCTGGTCAGAAAAGCTCCTAGGATGCATGAACAGCAACGGACAAGGTTGCTGGACGGCGTGGGGGAGGCGGAGTCGAGTGGTGAGGCGGCAAGGCGTTCCGATGGTGGTGGCTATGTGCGATGGCTTCAGGCGGTCCGACGGCGTGTTGGTTGCTGGTGGTCTTCTCTAGCTTCTGTGGGCGTCGAACAAGCTGAGAGGAGGGAGCTTGAGGAGTGGACGACAAGGGGGAAAGAGAGAGAAAGGAGTGAGGGGCAAGTTTGGCTTTGGTGGGGTCTCATTGGCCAATTTTTCCACAATTTTGTCCCCCATTGATCATTCTTGGCCAAGTGTTGTTCCTTGGCTGCCCATGAGCCACCAATGCTCTCTCCACAACTCATGAAATGGTCCAAAGACTCTAGGGAATGGGGGGTACACGAATTTGACACAAATCTCTCTTAATTGGACACCGATTCTTGCTCGATTCAATCTCATTTGGCCTTAATAAATTCCGTTATCGAGTTAATACTCAAATTAGTATTTTTCCTCACCAAGTGATCCATCTTGCATCCCTATCACGTGGTCAAAAACGGTCCTGCCCTTTTCTTAACAAAAAGGCCCTAGGACAACTTTTTCCCAAAAAGTCTCGGGTTGCAGAAAAATCTTCTGAGACTGAGTCGACACTCCTAGAATTTATTGTGACATGACAGTATCTTCAATTTCTGAAATCGGACTTGAATTCGCGGTTAATTTCCATTCGGCGCGTTTTTAGCGTGACTTAGTCTACCGGGTAACTTTCAGAAATTTTTAGTGCAAATGACCCGTGGTCGATTTTCTTCAAACCACAATGAACCCACTCGACTCATTGGCGACTCTCGGTTGTTGTGAAAATCTCGAGAATTCAAATACGGACATAGGGTACCAAAACAATAGGAAAATCAGTCTAGTGCTGGCCGACGATAATTTTCCAATTTAGTGGTATCACCCACGATTGGCCACACATTTTAGTTGAATCAACCTATCTCTAATTTCAAATTGATTTTATACTATGCCGTTATGGCCTCTAAAGATGAGCACGATCGAGAAGCCGATTCCCAGTCGAATTCTCAAGTCTATTGCATTAAAATTCCTTAATGTTATCTCGAGAGTGATCAGCTTTGAGAACAGCCCTATAGGTGTGTCAATGAAATGCTCGATTTATTCAGTAGAAAACAGGATCGAAAATCTAGGATGTCACGGTAAGCGCCTAAAAGAAAAAGGAAAAAGCCTAAAGCACCGACACAATCAGTACGCTCCCAGGAGTATCCACGTGAGGTATTTGTCCTCTAATTGAGCCACGCAGCGGGGGCATAATTAGATGAGAAATCAACGTCCATAGGCTACTATATAGCAAATAGGAAGTCACCCAGTGGGGAACTATCTGGGGGACATACAATAAATTTTTTTACAAGAAAATGGAGGATGAGCAGCTCTTGACGTGTACATGAAACCAAGGTTCATATAGTTTAGGATTTTGTCTTTCAAAATCTGTGGGCTTCAATCTCGTGGCTGAACATTTGAATCACTCTTCTCTCTCTCGTGCGTAGTTTGATTCATTCTCACCCTTTTTATCATCCTAGAAATTTATTAGAGTCGCTTCTTATCCAATCTCTTTAGCCCGAATGATGAGTTGAAAATTTTTAACTTTCATGTATATATTCCAAAATCGCTCTCTCTATTTGATATATAGTTCGATTCATTCCTGCCCCATTCGTTATCTTATAAGCTTGTCAAGAGCCACTTCTTGTGTAGATCCTCTGATTCCAGCAATCACTCGTCTTTGTCGGATCGGATCATTACATTATTTTATTTAATTAATGATGGTTTACTCATAATGATGAGATGTTATTTTGTTGCATTGTGCCACATTTCGAGTCATTTCTTGCATCACATAGTTACAAATTTATCTTCGTGACATCTCCTTCCGGATGCCCTCTTTTCCATCCCCCCTTTCTTCTCTCCTTCTTTTTTCTTTAATTTACTTTCATTATTTTTCCTTTTCTTTCCTACTGAAAGAACCTACTACTCCTTTCGGGCATGGCTAGAGAGAGAGAGAGAGAGAGAGAGAGAGAGAGAGAGAGAGAGAGTACATTTTGTTGAAGAAATTAACGAGGTTGTGTTTGGGTGTGAAAGCACAAACGGCTAGAAGAAAATTTAAAAGAGAGAGAGAGAGAGAGAGAGAGAGAGAGAGAGAGAGAGAGAGAGAGGAAAATGAAAAGAAGAAGGGAAGAATATAAAGCATGTTTTGTAGTCAAGGGATACAAGCAATAATATGGGATCGACTATACATAAGTTTTTTCTCTAGTTGTGAGACATGACATGATTAGGTTGGTGGTTGCATTGGCTGCACATAATTCTTGGCCTATTTTCCAGCTAGATGTCAAATCGGCATTCTTGCATGGCTACTTGGAGGAATAGGTATTTGTCGAGCAACCCCTTGGTTATGTCAAGATTGGAAATGAGCATAAAGTTTATAAATTGAAGAAAGCTCTTTATGGGCTAAAACAAGCCCCTCGGGTTTGGTATAGTCATATTGAAACTTATTTTCTTAAAGTTGGTTTTTCAAAATGTCCTTATGAATATACGCTTTTAGAGAGAGAGAGAGAGAGAGAGAGAGAGAGAGAGAGAGAGAGTACATTTTCTTGAAGAAATTAATGAGGTTGTGTTTGGGTGTGAATGCACAAACGGCTGGAAAAAAAAAAAAAACAAAGAGGAAAATGAAAAGAAGAAGGGAAGGATATAAGATGAGATGTGACTGGATAGGACGTGTTTAACTTAAAGTCGGGAAGGACGAGAGGGTCCTTGGAGTAGGCAATGAACACGAACCTTCAAAAGCCACAAAATCCGAGCTTTGCTCAGCTATCTACCGAGGCTTGCTCTTTTTAGAAAAAAATTTCACTTTTTCTGTGCATAATGTGACGAAGGATTATTGATTAATTTGGAACTTTTTGCGTGGTTGATCAATTACTATTGAACAAAAAATAGAAATTATTATTGAAAATGACACTGTTTCTCCATTTCAGAGATATGGCAAGTATTGTGGGCTTCTACGCTGCGGATGCCTAGGGGAGAAACCCTATGACTATCTCGACGCTTGCTGCATGAAGCATGATGCTTGCACTCAAGCCAAAAACAATTAGTTTCAACATCGATTCTTTCAACTTTTCTTCATCGAATCGATTGATATAACTAGTCATTAGTCCGCTCATTTGCATGGACATATTTTACAAGGATGAATGTGGAAGCTTTTTTCACCGGTGAACAATAGCTTTACTCTATACATGCTTGGATTCACATTCCTGAAAATGTATATTAGAAGCAGATATAGAGAAAACGGTATAAGGGACTAATGGGCCAAAAAGAAAGGAGAGAGATGAGTAAGATTAATATGCCTACGAGGGCTCTGTCGTTCCACAATGTCACTAAACCATCTCTTCATTCATGAGCCAACTTTAATCACTGTTCTAAGGGGGGGTGGAGATTGTGGGGGGACCAAATGCACTCATGTTGGCAATAACATCAACATTTGATTTTCATTACAAAAAAGCGCATGTCTAGATTTTCTCTTTCTCATGGATCAATCTGGGGACAATGACTTCCTCAAGTAGTCTCGGCTCATCAAATGTGCTAAGCGACGGCGATGATGAAGAAATCATAGTGTGATTGTTCAATTTGATATTTTATTCATAGAGCAGGTTGTGTCGTCCACATAGATATATCGGAGTTGTGAAATTGAGACCTGGTGGGTGTTGTGCTGATGACTATTTGAGCCAAGAGTGTAGCCAGAACTTACCGAACTGCATGACCAACTTCAAGAACTTGGTGTTATAGATGAAGCCAAATATTTGTTTTTAGGGGCTTTTTTGTCTTTTTTATCAAATTTGCTTTTAGGTTAAAAGTGATACCTTTATATTAGCGATAGCAAGACGCTAGCTGTAAAGACGCTGAAAAAGAAAATAGAGAGGCAAGAAAAAGAGAGAAGAAAAAAGTGAGTTTTTTCTTTATGAGAGTTCTCAATCTTTTTGTGCCCTAATCTTGAGAGAAGATCATCGTTGTATTTCAACTTTTTCCGAAATCTAGTGGATTCGCAGAGTGCCTCTACACGGAGACGTAGCCCAAGTTTGGGTGAACTTCGATAACAAATTTGCTGGCGTGTTCTTCTAATTCTGTTCTTTTATTATTATATTCTGCATGGTGAATTGTTTGTGAGCGTTATTTTTCTAGAATTGACGTGCGATTTCGTAACAACTGGTATTAGAGCCTGGGTTGGCTAATCGAGAACATCGAGGGTTTTCGGTGACGTTCGATTGAAAGCAAACAAGAGATAAAATCGGAATCAATAAGTTCGATAGGGAGGATTTCGGATGGTGGAAACTACAAATCGAGGATTATCTTTATCAAAAAGATCTCTATGCACCACTTGAGGGTTGGAAACCCGAGATGGCGAAGTGGATCCGACAGCAGGCCGGATGGAAAATTCTTGATCGAAAAGCATTAGGTGCGATTCATCTAGGGTTGACGAAAAGACAGGTACCACATCGCGAAAGCTAAAACCGCAAAGAAGCCATGGATATTCTAACGAATATTTATGAGAAGCCGTCCACATCAAATCGGTATTTTTGCTGAAGAAACTAGTTAATATGAAGTTATCGATAGAGGTTCTGTGGCAGAGCATATTAATATTTTCACACAAGTCACGGGTCAATTGGAATCCGCAGGCATAAATTTAGATATGAAGCTTCAAGCTTTATTATTTTTATGTTCTCTTCCAAAGCTACAATACCGCAAAGTGCGGGAATTTCGAGCACTATGAAGGATGATTTAACTCTTGATGATGCTGTCAGTAGTATCATGGATGAAGAGATGCGAAGGAAAGTCTCAGGTGGAGATAATTTTTCTACATCTACATCTTCAACAGCACTCGCAGTGAAGAACCGTGGAAGAAGTAAAAGTAGAGGAAAATTCAGCGGGCGTGACAAATCACAATCATGGGGTAAGAGACAGGTTGCAAAAGATGAGTGTTGGTTTTGTCACAAAATCAAACACTGAGGGTTCCTATGTGAAGCCTACAAAAAGAAGCAGCAAGATGAGAATCAAAGAGCTAATGTGGTTAGCGATGAATCTTTGCTAGATAACTTTGTTTGTCTGCAGGGTTTGGCTTGACAACAGATAAATGGTTTATTGATTCTGGTGCTTCTTTTCATTGCACATTGCAAAGAGACATATTTGATGATTATGCCAGTGGAGATTTTGGACAGGTGGTTGTGGGAAACGGCCACATGTGTCCTATTGTTGGGAAAGGAACTGTGACTGTGAACATCTCAGGTGGAGGACGTCTAGTTTTGCGTGAAACTAGACATATTCTGGAATTAAAGAAAAATCTGATTTTAACCAGTAAACTTGACCAAGAAGGTTTTGTAACAACCTTTGGATGTGGAGAGTGGAAGATAACCTCAGGGGCAAGAGTAGTAGCAAAGGAAAAGCGTACAGGTACACTTTACCTTCTCCAAGGAGACAATATCAGTGATATGGTTGCAACTACAATGGCTACAGGTAATTTGTCTACTCTTTGGCATTATCGTTTGGGACATCTTGGTGAAAAAGGTGTAAAGCAATTACACTCAAGGAAATTACTTCCAGGTTTGCAAAAAGTTGAGTTAGATTCTTGTGAAAGTTGCATTTATAAAAAACAAAAGGCTGTGAGTTTTCAATTGAATGGACGACAAAATAAAGGCCAAAAGCTAGAGTTGATTCATACTGATGTATGGGGACCTGCTCAGGAACTCTCTTATGGTGATAAGAGATATTATGTCACCTTCATTGATGATGCGACAAGGAAGACTTGGGTCTATGCTCTTAGAGAAAAATCAGAAGTATTTGGGATGTTAAGAATGTGGAAGACCATGGTAGAAAAAGAGACAGGTTGTCAGATTAAAGCTTTGAAGTCTGATAATGGTGGTGAATACACAAGTAAGGAATTTGCAGAATATTTGAGTCGAGAAGGCATACACGGGTTAAAGACTGTTGCTAGAACTCCTCAAGAGAATGGTGTAGCTGAAAGGATGAACATGACTATTCTAGAATGTGCGAGATGCATGAGGCTACACGCGAGTCTCCTGCTACACTTATGGGCTGCCACAGTTGATGTAGTTGTTTATCTTATCAATAGAAGTCTATCTAGTGCGTTGGATGGAGAAATACCATAAGAACGGTGGTCAGGTAAAAAGATTAATTATTCACATCTAAAGGTGTTTGGTTGTATTGCATATGCTTTGATTGACAGGGGGGATAGAAAAAAGCTTGATGCTAAGTCCCAGAAGTGCGTCTTTATCGGATACGGTGGCGACGAGTATGGTTATAGGCTTTGGGATTATGAGAATAACAAAGTCATCTGTAGTCGCAATGTGGTATTCTATGAAGAAAAGATGTACAAGGATCGTCGGACAGAACATGAGAAGGTAGTAGAACTAGAATATGTTGAATTAGACACAATGCCCGTGAAGATGTTTTCAGTAGATCAAAGTGCACTTGAAAGAGAGGTTCAAGATGAGCCTATTATCAGTGAGGAGGTAGTTCAAGAGGAACGCAGTGATTTGGAACAAACTAACAACTCTGAAGTACTTGTATTGAGGAGGTCTACACACGTGAGAAAGCCAAAGGTAATTTTTGATCCATCAGCTAATACCGTTCTGAGTCATGTTTTATATACATATTCGGGGGAACCAGAGACTTACGATGAGGCAAAGGCAGACACGTCTCACTTGCAGTGGGAGTGTGCTATGAAAGACGAGATGAGCTCATTACTTCAGAACAAAACTTGGCAGTTGACCAAGTTGCCCACAGGTAAAAAGACTTTATTAAACAAATGGGTGTACATGATTAAAAATGAAGCAGATGGTAGTATTAGATACAAGGCAAGGCTTGTAGTCAAGGGCTTTTCTCAAAAAGAAGGGATCGACTACTCCAAGATATTTTCACCTGTAGTGAAAATGATATCAATTAGAGTTATGCTGAGTATAGTTGCAGTGGAGGATCTTCATCTTGAGTAGTTAGACGTAAAAACAACGTTTTTACACGGTGACTTAGATGAAGAATTATACATGGCACAACCTAAGGGTTTTGAAGTCAAAGGTAAGGAACACATGGTATGTCGCTTGAAGAAAAGCTTGTATGGTTTGAAATAAGCTCGGCAGCAATGGTACCTAAAATTTGATGGTTTCATGAAAGAAAAAGGTTTTGCACACTGTGAGTCTGATCACCATGTTTATTTTCGCAAGTATGATGATGACGACATTGTGTATCTCTCTTTATATGTGGATGACATGCTAGTGGCTAGTTCCAATATGAAGAAGATGTTATCATCACAGTTTGCTATGAAAGACTTGGGAGAGGCCAAGAATATTTTAGGCATGAAAATCATCAGGGACAGGAAAAATATGAAATTATGGTTGTCGTAGGAAAACTATGTGAACAAGGTGTTGAAGAGATTTAACATGGACAAGGCAAAACCGGTTGCAACTCCTCTAGCTAGTCACTTCAAACTTCTAAGGATATGTGTCCGAGCGCTCAAGCTTTGAAAGATGAGATGGCGGTAGTTCCATATGCATCAGCAGTGGGGAGTTTGATGTATGCCATGGTGAGCACGAGACCAGACATTGCACAGGAAGTGGGAGTTGTGAGTCGATATATGTAGAACCCAGACAGAGAGCATTGGAATGCAGTGAAATGGATATTGAGATATCTAGTAGGTACTTCCAATTACTCATTTTGTTATGGTGGTACATCTCTAGAGTTGCAGGGTTATGTAGATGCAGATCATTCGGGTGATCGAGATAGTGGTAAGAGTACCACTGGATATGTCTTTACAGTTGCAGGTACAGTAGTGAGTTGGGTATCTCAACTACAAAAAGTAGTGGCTTTATCGACGACAGAGGCAGAATACGTTGCGATCACAGAAGCCTCCAAGGAAATCATGTGCTTACAAGAATACATGGAGGAGTTACATCGAAAATAACCAGTCAGTACATTGTGGAGTGATAGTCAAAGTGCAGTGCACTTAGCAAAGAATGCAGCTTATCACTCAAGGACTAGACATATCAAGAAACGTTATCATTTTATTAGGTTAGCATTGAAAGATAATGAGTTAAAGCTACAGAAGATTGATGGCTCGAAGAATCCAGCTGACACGTTGACCAAGGTAGTAGACAGAGAGAAGCATATTTTCTGTACTACTATCATTGGTATTACTCCATGTTGATTGATGAGGAGTATCGCAGAGGCACAAGTTTTTCAACTACTATTTTTTGAAGAAGATGGATGCAAAGTTGCTTGGTGCTTGGGTATATGTCTTCAAGTGGGAGATTGTTATAGATGAAGCCAAATATTTGTTTTTAGTGGCTTTTTTTGTCTTTTCTATCAGATTTGCTTTTAGGTTAAAAGTGATACATTTATATTAGCGATAGAAAGACGTTGGCCGTCAAGACGCTACAAAAGAAAACAGAGAGACAAGAAAAAGAGAGAAGAAAAAAGTGAGTTTTTTCTTTATGAGAGTTCTTAATCTCTTTGTGCCCTGATCTTGAGAGAAGATCATCGTTGTATTCCAACTTTTTCCAAAGTCTAGTGGATTCGCAGAGTGCCTCTGCGCGGAGACGTAGCCCAAGTTTGGGTGAACTTCGATAACAAATTTGCTGGCGTGTTCTTCTGATTCTGTTCTTTTATTATTATATTCTGCATGGTGAATTGTTTGCGAGCGTTATTTTTCTAGAATCGACATACGATTTCGTAACACTTGGGAGGCGGCACATTTAAAGGAAGCAAATGCCAAGTTGATGATGTCGTCCGAGTCCTCTCTGTTGTCATGGAAGCTGCATTGCTTGCCGGGAGATACTTCCACGAGCCATTAATCTCTGTCCACATTCTACGGATATATCTATTGGAGGAAAAATCTGATCTTATTTGTTTAGATTACAATCTTGTAATTGATATAGCAGATCATAGACATAGAATATTTTTAGGAAAAACAAATTGTGTATATTCTTTTTGATTTGTTTTTTTCTTTTTTCTTGTACTATAAATACCAGCACTTTCTTGTACATTTGATACAATGAAATATACAGAATAGTCTTTCCTCCATCAACTTGCATTTCATTTCATGGTATCAAAGCTGAGTTTCTAACCCACCATCTGCACCAAATTTTCCAAATTGCCTCCAATTGTTTTCTGTTTTTTGATGTTGCAAATTACTACCTGCAGAACAAAATTAGCACATTGAAAAGAGGAATTCAACCTTTCACTCAATATGCAAAACCCCAGCAATAGAGAAATTCAAGACCTAGAATCGTCCGACCAAATCTCGGAACAAGTTGAACAACTTGCTCAACACCCATCTGCTTCTGCTTCAGTCACGGGACAATTTCCTACTCCAACTTCATGGCCGTATGTACCGTGGGTTTCGGTTCAAGGACCATGGGTCACCGGGCCAAATCAACAGTGGGCCAATTATGGCCCAAATAGAGACCCAGATTCAACTTCAGGTCATAGACCCAAATTGAACCGGGTGGGTTGGGAATGAATCCCTACCGAGTTTCCCACTCAGGTTTGCGCCGCTAGCCTTTCCGCCTATCGCCGGCCGTCCAGATTCAGGGGAAGCGTTGTATACGTCACCAGTCGACGGCTTGGAGCTGCGACTGATTACTCTTCAACTCGCCAGATCAGATCATTACTCAACGTGGGCGAGGGATTTCCGGTGGGCCCTCATTACTAAGCATAAGGACGGATTCCTTGATGGATCTGTCCCTTTCTCGACCGATGAATGCATGTAGCGCCATTGGCGCAAGTGCAACCAATTAGTGTGTACATGGATTGGGAATTGTGTGACGCCGGAGTTTGCAGCTGGGCTTCCTCCGATTGAAGACGCAAAAATGATATGGAATAACATCAAGGAAATGTACGGGAAGCTCAACCGGGTCAAGGTCTTTTCGCTCACTCAAGCCCTCGCCGAGTTGAAGCAAGGGAACCTCTCGGTTACCGCCTGTTTCAATTGGCTCTCGGTACTCTGAAACGAGCTCAAGGCGGTCGAGGAGCAGCTTGAAGGATCGGAGTCGACACTCAAGAAGTACAGAGAAATCAAGGAACACGAGAAGGTGACCCGGTTCCTATTAGCCCTAAATGAAAGCTACGTACCTTTCCGCTCACAAATCCTCGCCATGGAGCTCGTCCCGCCGCTCAGCTGCATATTCTAGCTAGCAATCTAAGAGGAGAATCAGTGAATAGCTGCTGCCGGACTTGAACGGGGAGGAGAAAGCATGGCCCTTGCTGCGCCGACAAGGACTTCGAGTCGATTTCACGGCTGCCTTCGTGCGTAGCAGTGAACAGCAGCCTCGGGAGGAAACCCTCGGTCTTTCACCGAGAATGAAGAAGATGAAGACAACCCTAATTTTAGGGCTTACCGAATGAACGGCCCAGATCAGAAGCTTGGATCAGATAGTCCTTATTCACTCAGCAAAACCAACGGTAGAGATAAACAGGGGCGCGAATTTGATGGCTCCAATTTCACCTGATCGGATGGCATGGATTATCGGAGAGGCCGCGGATCTGATTGCTCTCATTTAATCTTGTATGGGGTCGAATCTAGTGGCCATTATAATGCCACGTCATCACAGAAGGGAGGAGGCCAAAATTATAAATTTAAAGGTAAATATTGTGAATATTGTCGGCGTCCCCATCATGCCATTGAAACATGTTGGAAATTACATGGTAAGCCCACTGACAAAGAAAAGAAAGGAAAAGAATTTTCTGCTTATCAGGTGTTAGCACAAAGAAATGATAGAGCTCATCAGCCTATTATCCAGGGATCAATATCGAACATCATGAAGGCGCTAAATCGTTAAAGACGATTGACAAAACTGCAAATTTCTCAAGTACTTCATTAAGCAAGACTAATAATATTTCAGTTGATGCATGGATTATTGATTCAGGCACCAGTGATCACATAATTTGCAATGAATATTTGTTTTCTAGTACCTCTACAATGCCTAATTCCATATCTGTTCGGCTTCCAAATGGAAATATTATTAATGTCAAAAAGATTGGTACTGTTCACCTTAGCCCAAATATTATCCTTAAAAATGTTCTCTATATTCCGGAATTTGAATTCAATCTCATAGCTGTTTCCAAAGTCTGTGAGGACAATTATTGTCGAGCCAATTTCAACTGCGAAAATTGTTCCTTTCAAGACCTTTCGACTGGGAAACTGATGGGGTGGGTAGAATGGAACAAGGGCTGTATTTTTAGATCAATTTCCCCAGAGATTTTGATCTTTCCTCTTTGAATAAAGGCATTTCTTGTAATGCTATTGCTAGAAATAAAATTTCACTCTCATAAGCGTCTGGGTCATAGTGCTTGTTTTCCTTGTCCTGATTGTAAAATATGCCCTCTGGCAAAACAAACAAGACATCCATTCCCAACTAGTGTATCTCGAGCCACTAGTATTTTCTCATTAGTACATATGGACATTTGGGGCCCTTATCATACACCACATCATGATGGATCCCAATTCTTTCTTTCCATTGTGTATGATTATTCTCGTGCCACTTGGATATTTCTCATACAGTCCAAAAGTCAGGCTTTTTCATGTCTATCGAAATTCTTATCCATGGTTAAAAATCAATTTGATAAACATGTTCAAAGAATTCATACAGACAATGGGAGTGAATTTTTTTCAATTGAGTACTAGTCTCTTCTGTCCTCTTAAGGAATTCTCCATGAGAGTTCTTGTGCTTACACTCCGCAACAGAATGGAATTGCCGAACATAAACATCGACACCTTCTAGAAGCTGATCGCGCACTGAAATATCAAGCTTCTATTCCTGAATCTTTTTGGGGAGATTGTGTGATCATGGCAGCCTATTTAATTAATCGCATGCCAACTAGAATATTAAAAGGTTGCATCCCATTTGAAATGCTCTTTGGAAAGCAACCAGACATTAGTCATCTCTGAGTCTTTGGCTATCTTTGCTACATGACGAATGTTCGATATCAACATTCTTCGATGTGTCTTTATGGGATATGCAACCCTACAAAAGGGTTATCGAGTTATGGAGATATCTACAAGTCGTTTCTTTGTTAGTCGTGATGTTATATTCCACGAGGATACATTTCCCTTCCAAGAAATGGCATCTTCACATGAAGCACCCATGGCAAAATCGAGTCATCGACGATTTTTATTAGTGTAGGATATTTCTGTGTAGCCACAATATGTCTTGATTGCACCAGATCAATCATTTTCCGATCCATGTTCTGTGACGGCATGCCCCGGATGTCCTGCTCTAACTACTGGGTCCTCTGATTCTTCTTCTGAAGTAAATAAATCTCCAACAAGGCAAAGCAATAATGGGTCCCCTTTGTCACAGCAACATCATATTGGACCATCATCACTAGCAGTGACAGGCCTAGACGCTCAGGACGACAGGTTCGTCCTCCAACATGGACCAAGGACTATATCTGTTCTACCTCGAGGACTCCAGGTACACAATATCCGATATCCTCCTATGTTTCCTTCAGTCGATTATCGCCGAAACACATGTGTTGCATCAGTCGGATATCTGAAGAACAAGAAATGTCTTCTTATGAGGAAGCAGCGCGTGATATTCGTTGGCAAATGGCCATGAAAGAAGAAATTGCTGCTCTCACATAAAATAATACTTGGGACATCGTTCCTCTGCCTTCCCACAGAAGGCCCATTGGCTGCAAGTGGGTTTATAAAATAAAATATAAGGCAGATGGTTCAATTGAGCGATACAAGGCTCGACTTGTCGCTAAAGGATTCACGTAGCGTGAAGGCTTTGATTATCATGAGACTTTTTCTCCAGTTGCTAAAGATCACTGTTTGCTCTTTTCTGGCAATTGCTGCATTACGTAATTGGGACTTACATCAAATGGATGTCAACAATGCCTTCCTTCATGGAGACCTTGATGAAGAAATTTACATGGAGCTTCCATAGGGATTACGTAGACAGGGGGAATCTCAAGTGTGCTGTCTCCGCAAATCCCTGTACAGACTTAAACAAGTCTCTTGACAGTGGTATGCAAAATTTATTGCAACACTTACAAATGCGGGTTTTCGACACTCGAAGCATGATTATGCATTGTTCACATGGACCAAAGGTACTGCATCGATCTACTTATTGATTTATATTGATGATATACTTATCATGGGAAATGATGATGTTGCAATTCAAAAGTTCAAAGGATACTTGCATTCGACCTTCCATATTAAAGATTTGGGTCCTCCAAAATATTTTCTTGGCATCGAAATAGCTCGATCCAGTGAGGGAATTTGTCTTAGTCAGTGAAAATTAGTCTTGGAAATCATATCAGATGCAGAATTATCGGGGTGCAAACCAGTTGTTGTACCTATTGAGTAGCATATCAAGTTGACAACATATGAATATGATGTAAGTTCTTCTTCTTCAAATGAAGATCCACTGCTTAAGGATCCATCGGGATATCGGCGACTTGTTGGCAAATTAATCTATCTCATCATGACCAGGCCTGATATATGTTATGCAGTATAAATACTTAGTCAATTTATGCACAACCTGAAGTAATCACATATGAATGCAGCGCTAAAGGTTGTAAAGTACTTGAAGGGATGTCCAGGACTTGGAATCCTACTATCTTGTAACTGCAACATGAAGATGACAGCATACTGTGACACATATTATGCTACTTGTCCTATGACAAGAAGATCCATTACTGGTTTTTGCATCAAGCTAGGAAAGTCCTTGATTTCATGGAAAACGAAGAAACGGTCAACAGTTTCATTGTCATTAGCAGAATTAGAATATCGAGTCATGGCAAAAACTGTTTGCGAGATAGTTTGGATACAAGGATTACTTTCAGATCTTGGTATGCAAGTCAACATAGCAAGTGAATTGTTTTGTGATAATGATGCTGCGCTAAAATTAGTGGCGAATCCAGTTTTTCATGAGAGAACGAAGCATATTAAAGTTGACTACCATTTTACTCGAGAAAAAATTCAAGAAGGCGTTGTTACAACTTGAGGAATTGGAACTGTAGAACAACCAGCAGACATCTTCACTAAGCTGTTATTCCGAAGACAACACATATATTTGTTGAGCAAGCTTGGCGCCTTTGACATTTATAGACCACTAGCTTGAGGGGGAGTGTTAGAGGAAAAATCTGATCTTATCTGTTTAAATTGCAATCTTGTAATTGATATAGCAGATCAGAGACATAGAATATTTTTAGGAAAAACAAATTGTGTATATTCTTTTTGATTTTTTTTTCTTTTCTCTTGTACTACAAATATTGGCACTTTCTTGTACATTTGATACAATGAAATATACTGAATAGTCTTTCCTCCATCGACCTGCATTTCCTTTCAATATCAACTCGGATCCCTTCATTCACTTCTTGATCATCCCTTTCTTCTTTGATTTTTTTTTTTTTTTTTTCTAGCCGTTTGTTTGCGTCTGTTCTTATTCTATTCCAACAAATGGGAAAAAGTAAAAAGAAAACTGTAAAGTGCCTTTCTTTTCCTTTCCTGTAGAATTGGAAGAGCAACGGACACGAGCATGGAGTTCAATTTTAATTGTAGAAACAAGAACTTAAAGGTGCTGCATGGTAACCTTCCCCAGCCCAAGAATTTCTATTCTTTTGTTCCCCGGAACAAAAAAAGAATAGAAACCTGTTTGATAACGGCAAGTTGATTTCTATTCCCCGGAATAGAAAAGTTAGCCCGGGAATAGAAACGAGAAACAAAAAAAAGTTGCTTCTTGTCCTGGGAACAATTTCTAGAAATAAGCAAATTTTCTTTTTTATTTTTATTTTATTTCTCTCTTGCCGTGGCCACCTCCAACCGCCCGGAGCCACCGCCGACCGCCGCCCGTCGCCGCCGACCGTGAGCAAGAATAAAAAAATAAAAAATAAAAAACAAATAAATACAAAAATCAAATAAATACAAAAAAACAAATAAATACAAATAAATACAAAAAAAAATAAATACAAATAAAAAACAAACACAAGAAAATAAAAAAAAAAAAAAAAAAAAATAAATAACAAATAAATACAAATAAAACAAATAAAAAAAGGAAAATAAATACAAAAACAAATAAAAAAACAAATAAATACAAATAAAAAAACAAACCCAAGAAAATAAAAAAACAAAAAATACAAATAAATACAAATAAAACAAATAAAAAACAAAAATAAGAAAAATAAATACAAAAAATAAATAAATACAAAAACAAATAAAAAAACAAATAAATACAAATAAAAAAATGCAAGAAAATAAAAAAAATACAAATAAATACAAAAAAAATACAAATAAATAAAAGCAAATAAATAAAAAAAAAGAATAAAAACAAAAAAAAACAAATAAATACAAAAAAGAATAAAAAAACAAATAAAAAGGAACAAATAAAAACAAATAAATACAAAAAGAATCGTTGCGTTACCAAACGCATTTCTATTCTTTTTCTATTCCAAGAGTAGAAATTTTGTGCAGTTATCAAACGGGTTCTTTTGCTTAGAAATTGTTAGGAATAGAAATGAAAAGTTAACTATTTCGGAAAGAACTATTTGCAACGGACACTGAGCATGGAGTTCAATTTTAATTGTAGAAACAAGAACTTAAAGTGTCCATGGAGTTCAAAACCAAAGATCCACGTACAAATTTAGAACACCAAGTAATGCGAATGAACATACTGGTCTATACTTCTATACTTAATTAACTAATGCTGACAATCTCATGATTAGGGCCAAGGAATTTGATTTTATCATAAGTGCGACGAGAAAAGACCTTTGAATCGATGACAAATAGCTTTTTGCTGTACTAGCTATCAAAATACATTCTCTTTGGAGCAAAAGAATTTCAAATCATTTAATATGGACTTAGTTTATGCCAAATCCTGAAACTCTGCAAATGCGCCCTTTGTTTCTAGTGTTATGATATTCAATCTTCGGCGTAAGGAATCACATGATCTCTGGTTGATATTTTCCTCAAGTTCATAAGAAAAATGCTGTGAAGTGTCAATCCTTCAACAAATCAGGAGTTCTATAAATATAATTCCAGAGTCTCAAGCTACCTGAACTGTCAAGAACAATCATTACGGAATAGCAACCTTCATGAATTGCGTCAATTCAAATAGCTCTTCAACAAATTGAAAAACTATCAATAAGAAAGGCATTAACAGCTCCTGCAAATCAATGCTACATCATTAGATCAACTTGTTGTCCACTGAGTCGATTAGTATTGAATCATGCCATAATGTGCCGGTGAGGAATCTCCATCTTTCCAGAGTTGTCTTGACACCAAAACTCTCACAAAGCAATCACAACGTCCAGCTTTGCGTTCATCTTGGTGACAAAACCAATGGTCCATTTTACAGAGTCACTTCATTCATATCTCACATCAGAACCACCTGTACATGTGGTTGTCTTTAGTTTAAATGTCCCATATCAAAATGCCATCCCTTCTTTCATCCTAGTTAGCATGATCTTGGTATTCCAAAGGTCCAGAACAAGCACCAACACCTTGCATGGCGTAAAAAATCTAACGCTTGAATAAACATAAGATAAAATGAGAAGATAATTTTTCTAGATAGGATGAATTTGATCGACATTTCAGCCCTTGGTCAAATTTGACATGTAAATTTGATTAAGGAATCCAAAATGGCTAGGGAATCTTGTGAAGAAATATAGTAGTGGATCAGAAGTAGGCTAAAGATTTAACATGAAAAGAATCGTTAGGGTACTGAGATGACTGAAGTTTAAGGGGTTTCCCTATATGGCTTATTTCAGCCGATTGTTTTTTAAGCTGAGGATCCTCATGGATAATATGAAATGGAAAGACTTTGCTTAAGGAGTAAACAAAACCAAATAGATTTAAAGAAGGAAGCAAATCATTCTTCAAAAGTATCATTCCGAGACAATTGTAAATTAGATTTGCTAGTGATAGTTGTCATGACCTACCTTTTCCGTTTGAAGAGGAAAAGACATAGGTTTAGGGAATGGCCTAAAAAAGCGGGCCTATAGCCCCAGTGGCGTAGGCTGCTTCTTGCAAGCCCATACTTTACGCAACGTTGTAGTGTTCAATTTTAGCTTCAATTGATGCTATAAGATTTTTCTAATAAGGAGCCACCACTAGGTTATTGGGGTCGGCTTGAAACTAAGTAAAGTATAGGAATATACCTCACTTTCTATGCAATTAGAGAATTTAGGGTCAGGGACTTTGTTACACTAATTAACTAATTAATTAACTATTGCTCTTTCGGTATCTAATCTTATTCAATTCAAGGAGATGTTTGTCAGGCAATGTTGATCGATTTTCAGTTTATCCACTAACATGTGAGGTAATGTAGGTGCCCAATTATTAAATTAACAATTATCAATTAAGGAAGCATTAAATAAATTACAAAGAAAAAAGAATCTAACGCTAAGAGATAAGAAAAATCCCATTCCCTCCTAAGCTAAAGGGAACATATTGAAAGTGCGCAATCAAGGAATAGGAACCTAGCATTTGTCTCTAGGCACACTTAAATCCTATGATAAAACCCTAAGAGCTTGTTCGATTTTGAGCACAAATTTTTTATTATCGAGGATTTTCACACATTTTAAGAGAAAAATACTCAAAGACTAATTTTTAACCTTTTTCCTAATTTTCGGAGTTTTTATTTTTAAAATATTTTTTGTAAAAAAATATTTTCCGAAAATAGGGTCTTCGGGTTGGGCCATGGACATATAATTGGGTTCTCAACCCATAACAAACCAATTAAATTTAAACCCAGCCCAAACTGACATATAAGTCCGGGCGCATTTAAACTAAACTAAGCCCACTTAAGCCTACGTTGTCCTCCCTCACCCCTCCTCTTCTTTTTCAGCATAACGTGAGAAGAGAGAGAGAGAGAGAGAGCACGCCCAAACATGACGGAAGCTCACCATTGCCGGAACATCAACAGCGGGATCCCTTCCCATCACACCCGAGCATCAGAGGGGCGCACGAAATTTCAGAGAAAGTTTAATCAAGACCGAAAACCGAAGCGCTAGAACATGAGCGCCAAGCTTCACAGTGAATGAACAATATACGCCCCATCGCCAGACCGATTGACCATCAATTTTCGCCTCCAACGCCAGCCGATTAACACCCATACGCCCATAGCAAATCAACAACCAACATCCCACGTCCCAGTCGGCCTCCACCTCGACTCGCCGTTGGAAAAGCAAATTTACTCCCGACGGCTATCGTTGCTCCGGCCAGTCATCACATTCGATGGAGAAGACACGATACGCACGAAGAAAAGACACATCAAGCAACGAATCAAAGAAAAAACTATAAGCTGCGTCTAAGGACCAACAAACGCCCGGAATCAAGCCAAAATCAGAGGAGGCATAAGTGAAATCTGGTTCGAGCATTTCTTCAAACACATGGCGAGCAGCGAGTTGGGGAGCAAATATTGACCTGTTCGGAGCTCGAGCGCACGCCCAAACTCAAAAGTAATCAACGAGCAACGTTCCGAATCAACAAGAAAAAACAACTCATTCAGGTCCAGCACGAGCAAGAACTAAAGAAATCGAGTCGACTCTCACCTCGCTCAAGACGGGCCAGAACAATCTTATAACTCACATTTGCATGGAAAAGTCATCGATAGCTTATCCAGGATGAACAATCTTACTTGATGGCACATGAGATTTGATGTATTTAGAAGGCATTCTGATCACTGTTGGTGTTATCAATAGAATGATTTCTTGCTCTCAAGCAATCTCTTCAGCTCTATGAATATGGGGATGGTGTTTTGTATGATGAGGCTCTTTCTTACTGCTTGACTTATCACTCGTCCCTTAGCAGCCGCGGGGAATGTTCCACCAGAGCCATTGCTCTCGTCGTCCATTTCGGGAGACTCTAATGTGGAATTCCGGCTTGTTGGGAGGCGGATTTCCTTGCATGCAAGAATCTGAAAAGCATCCCGTTCCCTCATTTGAGGGTGCATAAATCCACGTAAAGATGAGTTTATGCAGGTTAATGAGGTCATAAGAAGAACTAGGATTTTCACTGAGGATAAGCTTACGGGGTCAAACACTACCGTTTTATTAAAAAAAAAAAAAAAAAAAAAAAAACAGTGATTAGTGAAGATATCTTTTGGCTAAGTGCCAGTTCAATGACAATGCTTTGAATCACACAGCACATGAAGTTTAGTAAGCATTTCACAGAGAGACCACATTTTCCTTCCGTGGTAAAGCAAAAGGACAGTTTCTGCGTTATTTTGGGCTTATGGAGATAACGTTTGCAATGTTTAATTCCAGACAGGGAAAATATATTCGGTTTTTTTTTCCCTGCAGCCATAGTACCTGTAGAACTGACTGTCCAGTAGCATCTTCGATATTGAGCATACCATCAGATGCTGCTGCAAGTATTCTCTGCACGGCAAATGTGGCCAACAAGTGCTCAGGGGCCATTTGTTTCAGCAAACAAGTGTAAATGTGCATTCTCTTGGACCTTGAAATTTCATCAGTGCCCCTGAAAATTTAAGCCTGATGAAGTGTATCTTTTGGTACCATATGATGTTTTCTCTCTGAATGAGATCTCGATTCCAGTTAAAATTCTTAATTGAGATATGAAGTCCATACCTTATGGAAATAGCCAGCTCTCAGACTGGGAGCTCTGTGAACTATAATGTCCACCGTGCGCACGGCAATCATTCAGAACAAAAATTGCTTCCACAAAACTGTTATAAGCTTAAAGTGGTGCTTTGACTGCAAAGAGAGAAGAATATATATTTAAAAGGACAGGATTAATAAGTGGTGCTTTGACTGCAAAGAGAGAAGAATATACATTTAAAAGGACAGGATTAATAAGCAGCCCTATGAAGGTCAACCTTTATAACTGTAAACTATCTTTTAGAATATTTCCAAAGAGGAAATCAGCAAGTTCTCTGATCTTTTCAGATTCATCCACCAGAGACAAAAGAAATCGAAGGAAGAGCACTCCTCTCCATTTTACATAGTCCCTCTGAAGTAATTTATGCCAACAAATCAATGGAAGAGTATATCTTCATCAACAAGCAAAGCTTTTGTCTAAACATGACATCATAAATAGTGATACCAGAAGCAAAACTAGACCTGGAGCAATCTTGACAGAAGTATGAAAGTCTGCCTCCTGACAAGTTCGCATGGATCACCCAGACACCTCGTGATCTTTGCTATGTGACTGTATAGTGATGAAGCATTAGTCACGTGAACAGTTTTCCAAGCTTCAAGTGAATCCTTATCACTTCCGCATATGTGGGTCAAATATCACAACTAGTACAATTAGCACTCACCAATCAATTAAAGCAGTGTAACGAATACAAAAATCTGCCATCATCACAACAAGATTGTTCCTAAGAGCGGCTGAATCACTTTTCTCAAGCTCCTGCAACATTAGGAAATCATTAACACGATAAACAAGAAAACAAAATGGGGAAAACCAACTAGAAGACAAGATCTTTTAGGGAAAAACTTGAACATCATAAAAAATTATCAGGAACACAACATGTCACCTAAAAAGCAGATTTCGGGGTTCAAGGGGAAAGCCAGGAAGCATTTTAAGCAAAGGTTTCACATATTCATTTGAAATTTCAAGAACAAATTCAAATTTTGTTGATCATTTTATTTGATCTCTAATCATCAAATCATCTAAAGCCGAGTCTTCACATGCATCAAACTGGTATTCCACTAGCCAGTAACTTCAATAAATTTCAATATCTTGCGATGGATGTCTTGCAGACATGAACTAACTTTAAGCTGGGAGGTTTAGTCCAGTTCATAGTAGAAAATACATAAGGCTAACACTTTCCTCAAACTTAAGTTTTATATTGTCAGAACCCATTTAATTACAAGACAATAACAAAAACAGCAGCACAGAAAAACAGTGTTTGCAGTTTGGCCTTTCAATCTCTAAAGGAAAGTAATCTGACAATCCTAAATGGGAATATTCAAGGGAACCTAGATAATATCTCCACATATCAGCACTTTTTAATCTTGAAGAGACGCATAAATGGGCATCATAGCAAAGTGCAGCCTTACCAAACTACACTTTTTGACAGAATCAAGGCCATAACTCCACCACCATCAGATCGAGCAATCTATGTATTAGCACTTCAATTGACAAACAAAGTGGAATATAGATCCTCAGATATTCATCATCTCAACATTGGTGTCCTGGATTTAAGAAAAGTAATAATCTTATGATGGTGCCTCCAGTGGCTTATTAATTCATGAGAGAATAAGTGGACATAAGCTACTAAAAATGCAATTGAAACCACATAAACCTGAGTAGTTGCTATGATCAATCAATCCTTAGAAGTGTTATTCCACATTGGTTGCAATAAAGGAAATCAATAGGGGTCATATACATGCAGTCTACCTCTAACTAGTCCTTTAAGCTTTTGGGTTGAACTTTTGCTAACAATGAATGAAGTTCTGTTTTGTTATGCATGAATGAATGAAAGAATCACATAATAAACATCCTATGCCCTAGGAAACCAACTTTAATAGAACTTGGAAAAAGGTAATATTCTGTTTGCATAAGAAAATATTCATGTCATGTCAAGGATGAAGAATCTTACTCCATGACTGATGACGTGTAATGACATGTAATGTCATGTACTTTAAAAGCATTCTTATCTATTTTCTTTCCCACAGGATCACAAGCCAAATGATGCTGAAGCATCACATTCACGTGGTCGACCAATTTCCCCAAGAGTTCTTGAAATAAGAGGAAAACAATAAGACATCGACACGAAAAGCCCCATGCCAAACTGAAAATACTAATGTGAAGTAGGTACCCTCAACTGCTATATTTACATTTACCAGCAAACACGGATGATCTCCGGAATCCGATCTCTATTGTGCTATTGTCATGCGAATATTAATTCTACATGGGGCATATGTGTTCACCATCATTCTGGTATCCTCTATGTAGGTGAAAAAAAAAACGACCATGATTTCTCTCATCAGGATTCAGAGACACACATTAACTATTGTGCAAATGATAAATAGAAGAGCATGACTAGTATCTTCCAAGTCAATTTGCACTCTAATATTGCCAATGAGCTATTCTTATGTCAAGATTACAGCCGTAGTTGGAAATGCTCGCTTCTGTTGCAGTACCATTTAAGCTCTCCATAGAATTAAAAATCACATGCACAGCTCCTCCCATTTCTTTTCAGAGCCATAAACAGCAGCGTAGTACTCGAGCTCCACAGATTTCTTGTCCCCGCGATCAGCCAAGCCAAAAATAGTGCACACTTCTAGCTGAAACCACAATTGTTGTAGGAGTGACTTTACAATTCTGTTCAGTGGTAGTTGTAGCAAAACATTTGGATTTGAGCTGTAGATCAAGAAAAGATGGAAAATAGAGATCTAGATCAGCTCTCAAACGGCAAAGAACTTGACCAAACCACCTTTCTAGCCACCCATTGATTACTTGTCATGTTTATCCAAAAAACATGAAAGCAATGCGGTTGATTTAAGGACTTCCTCCATACTTCTGGTTTGGATCTCACACTGTTATCCAGAATACAGTGAAAATCCTCTGTTCCTTTTGAGCCTCTGGGGTGTAGACATTGTCATCACCAAACAATGACCAAATTGAAGTAATAAATTGCAGATGATGTTAAGGTATGAAATTGCAAGATGATAATTAAAGGCATGAAGAAAAACAAGGAAAGAGTGGCTTCATGATTTGTACTGGGTTTCGACCATTAATGATAACACTTTCAGCCTGATCAAGGCCATGTATCTGCCTTCAGAGAGAGCAATCTTCACATTGGCATATTTAGCAACGAGCAAAGTTTGATACAGATCCATGGAGACTCATCATCTTGACATTAGTGTCCTGGCTTTGAGAAAATGCAGAACACGTCTACGGTACATTCTTTGCCTACTTCCATGACCAAATAACAAATTAATAAAATGCAATCAAGATCACATATGCATGAACAATGTCCAGAATACATCAGATAATGAATTTCTCTACTTCATAGAATTTAGAGAGAAGTATTACTTTATTCAAACAAGCACAGATTGACACGACATCGAGAATGAAGAATCTCGTACTATTTGACTGAAGACATCAAATATCCTTTTGGAGGCAATCTGGTCTTTTTATTCATATCATGATCACAAGCTAGATAAAACTAAAGCATTACAAATACTTTGCTCAAACAACTTCCTCCAATTGCTGGAATTAAGACAAGAAAATCATAACATGTCAAAGAAAAGCCACGTCCAAACTGAAAATACTAATGAAAGCAGGTAATCTCCACAGAAAACGGCACTATACCTGCTATATTTTTTGTTTAGCAGGAGATGTTAGCGATCTCCAGAATCAGATCTTTTTCTTCCTCTCTTCTCTCCGTTTTCTTTCTACATGAGCTCCCAGATTAAGAGGGAGCCGAACATCTCTTTTTTCTCCCCTTAAGCCGACGTCCACTTCCCTTGTTTACTTGACTTTTCAACCTTCTCTTTTGTTTTCTTTTTGTTTTTGTTTTTTTTTTCTTTTTCAACAGGCCACAGAATTTCTTTTTTAGTTGATCAAATCCCAAGTATTACAGTAACTTCATCACGATAAGTCAATTTTAAACATACTGCACCAAACTACTAGGGATAAAAATTAACAACAAATCAGTAACCCATCTACCAACCGGCGTGCTTCAACTTTTAAACTTGTGGATGAACACCCCAAACAACCTTTTATGTATTAATGTAAAAATAGAGTATGTTCAACAAAAGCGAATTTGAACAAAGACACATAATTATCTGCAACAATCAAATTGGACAAAACAAATATTGCCTATTTTATAGCGGCAACATCTAAAGCCTCCAAACTAAGCTCCATAGATTGATCTTCCTCCTTACCATTCCACAATCAAGCTTTCCAAACAGCACAAATGGAGTTTTTGCAGGCGAATTAGGGAGAGACTCCACAATGTCAGAGCCTGATAACCCCTGGTGAAAGAAATGGCCAATGGACTTCTATTATTGTAGCTCAAGCTTTTGCATTTTCCCACAGTTAGAAGGAGATTAGGAGAAATTCCATTCAACTAGAAAGCTAGCAAAGAAAAAGTAAGGACAAAATGAACAAGCCATATCACCATCACAACAATTTGGGCACTAGCCTTCAACACCATTTCACAACGTTATTAGTTAATTGGGATGAGAGAGGACATCCTCGGAAAATCTTATGAGAAGGAATTTCCACATACTCAGGGAGAAAATGCTACTTTGGATCAGAGGTACAAACAAATGGTTCAGAGGAGATTGTTCATCTTTCCACTTCTCATCACCCCCTCAACGTGCTTCAAGATCCGAGAACGGGAAAGAAATGGCTGTGAAAGTAGAACCTTGTCAATCAAGGTAATCTTCCCATTCAACCTGAAGTCAGTTCACATTAGTTCCAACAACTTTGCAGTCAATTTCCATGCCACCTAGACAGGGTGATAAAATCAACCTAAGCCTGTAATAGGCTCATAAGTCCTGATAATCCTGCTAAACATGCTCTACGACTCCTCAAACAACATAAGGAAAATTCATCACTATTGACACGAAACCTAATCAAAAGCTGTTATAGTCATTTTATTACACCGTAGCAAACTGGTAGAAGAGAATAACAGAGCAGATCTCTGCACCTAACAGGAATTGCAAGCTGATAAATATAACAGGACACTCAAAACCTCGAAACACCAAAATGCGCATGCACCAATCACGCCAAGAACCAACCAATGAATAAACCGATCAATCAGCAAAAAGAATGGATTAATGTTAAAAAGGGGTCCAATCACCTGGACTCTGAATATATGGCAACTGGAAGCAATGAAGACCTAACATGAAAATCCTTCACCAGATTCCTCGCCTCCAACATTCTCTCTCTTCCATAATCACCCCCCATTGCCAAGCTCCTGCGTTGCTCCATTTCAAGCAATTAGTGAGTGGATGAGGTTAGAAGTCCGTACTCGCATCTCGTCCCCATGAAGATAAGACCATAGCCCGTCGTGTGGTAAAAAGTCTGGAAATTTCTTGAGTGACTCGCACCCACGCCTATCAAAGAGCTTCAGGAATTTGCTAGGGCAGCGAATTTCAACTAAGCTTTTGCAATCCCTAACAATCAATGCCTTCAGATGCTCCGACTTTGAAAGTTCTAGTTCTTGAATGTGCTTGCGCGCAGAGATATCCAACACTTCCAGGGATCCCAATTTTTCAAGGCCTCGTATCGCATGGAGATTATCTGGCTCTTCATCAATATCCTCCATAATGAACTGATTTGGATCTCTAGATAGGTCCAACTTTCTTAGGGATTTTAAAGTTTCCAGTCCATCCAATTGCTTCAGCCCATTGCAAAATTTGAGCCGAAATTCCAACAGAAATTCCAAATTGGAAAGATTTGGCAACCTTTCCAATTCGGGACATCCCCAAATATCAAGCTTTCGTATGCAGGAGGGAAGCTCTGGGATGCTTTGAAGAGACCCGCAATCATGAAGGCTGAGCTCCCTTAGATGCTTCAGGTGAGAGAGCTTTGGGATGCTTTGAAGAGACTCGCAATAAGAAAGGCAGAGCTTCTGTAGACGCTTCAGGTGAGAGAGCGGTGGCAGCTCATTGCTCTGACAGGTGACCCCCAGGTATGATAAGCTAGAAGGAGGTTTTGGGAGTGACTTAAGCTCCTTGGCGTTAACTTAAATCGAGGTATTCAAGAGAAGAAAGCTGATCTAAGTTTTTCGGCAAGCCAGAAATTTTTGTGCGCATTAAATGAAGGGTCTTTAGAGAAGGCAATCCACCTTCATCAACAAGAATTTGTCCTTCTAGGTTGCAGCATTCGTTGGCATCGAACTCTTGGAGGCTTTGCAATTTCCCAAAAGTGCTCGGTAACCTTTTTTATCGGCTAGAACGAATCCCGAGAATTTTCAGTTTGTTCAATTCCCCCAATGGATTCAGGTAATTCCTTAATATTTGCAAATGATAAGTCCAGCTCAACTAACTATCCCAACTTACCAATTGAAGAAGGGATTTGTTCTAATGACGAACTTCCTTGCCGACACACACTAAGCCTTTTCAGCTTATTCGGAGATCCTATACAAGGAGGGATTTCTTTTATCTGAGTCTCGTCCATGACAAGTTCCTCCAAATTTTCTAGTTCACCAAGTTGTTTGGGTAACTTGTTCAGACTTTTACAATGGCTCAAGTTCAAGGAAACAAGGTGCTTGACATCTCCAATGGAAGGATCGATTTCCTCTATATTAGAACAATGTTTTAGGATTAGTATCTCTAAATTTTTAAACGAGAGAGATTAGGGGTGATCCATAAATAGAAGCACCCCGAAAGATTGAGAACTTTCAACCTCTCCATCTACAAGAAAAAACATATACCGAGATTAGCAATTAGATATAGAATGATTTATCATCAATTGTAACAAAAGAAAATGCCTTTTTCATCTTTACCTTAATTGAACTCCATCCTCTCCAATTTGAACTAATACAGTTTCCATTAAAAGAATCATCCGATAAATCAAGTACGACTAATTTCTCCAAATAAACGTTGGTTGCCTTGAAAGAGAAGGGACATCTCTCCCACTTTAGCCATCTTAATTCAACAAGTGATCCCTCGAAATCTCCATCAAAATCCACATCCTTCACGTGAAGGAACTTCAAGTGAGGCATCTTTTGAAGCTCTCTCGCTCCATGAACTCTCTGGAGCCCCTTTCGTCCAGATGCAGTGCCTCAATAATTTCATTTTCCTCCTACAAAATATAAAATAAAATTGAGGACTATAAATACCATCGAGCCTCCTTTTGTTAACATACTCTGCATGTTATTGTGGCCGATGCATTTTGTCTACACTTATAGGGAAAAAGAAATATATCTAATCTTCTACAATTACATGATCATGTAATATGTCGATCTTTACTCATATGCCGCAACTTTTTATGTTTTATGTGAAACTCCTATATGAAATTAATGTAGTTTTCTTATAGATTTTGAAATTAAATTTTGTAACATACATAGTATTGAAGACCCGACTAAATATGGCATCCCTTTTGACATATGTGAGAACCGTTACACGTTTCAAAGACAAAAAAGTACCTAATCAGACTTTTGCTTTCATAAAGGATGACAACTCATTCCCTTCCCGTTCATAAAATATTTTTGGTTTTGGGATGGCTGGAAGGAAACTTGAGAATTTGGTCTATTGAACTTGAGTTTTCATTTTTGGATGTTCAAGCTCAAAGCTCAACAACTAAATCCTTAGACTAGGAAGAAATTGTCTAATCAATCATAAACTTAACAATTTTACTGATTTGGTTTTAGACCTTTACATGAAATTCCAATGTAATCTTTTTGGCCAATCTTTGCAAGAAATGATTACGTGGCGATGTGCCATATAGGATAGCCAAAAATAATTGGACCGCCATGTTGATAATTTCTTGCGAAAATTGATCTGGGTGACTACATTGAAATTTTGCGCAAAAGTTTAATACAAAATTAGTAAGTTCATGATTGAATTGACATCTGTACAATAAGTTTAGAACCGATTGGAGAATTTTCCTCTGAGATGAGCGCACTATTCAATTAGTCATCATCAAATTTGCCGCAATCAGTCATAAAATTTGACTTGATTTTAAGAATCTATTTGTGCATTTTTACATTCACCCAATGATGTAAAAATATATAAATTAGTAAACAAAGGTTAGAAAATATTATCATTTTTTCCTATTTTTTTCATTCTAGTGTTTATTTTTTGCTCCTCTAGTTATCTTATTTGATAAGTTAATTATCTGATTTTTTTCTTCGCTAATACCTAACAATAGATTTTTGTCTCTTCTCTTCTTTCGTGTGTGTGTCCTGAAGGCACAATTAATCCTTACCAAGAAGGCTCACTCATTATAAAATAGAGGTGGAAATCGTATTAGGCAAACATGAGGAGATTACAATTTCTTTCACCTTTCATTATTCCATCACGTACTTCCTACAATCATTTACCTTCTTAATTTCGATCTTTGCTTTTTCAGTTTTTGGTTGTAAATTGCTTTGTATGAATACCTAGAAAAACATATATCAGTTGTTATTTAGTTTCGTTTGTCGTAATATACTGTTATTTAATTTTGCACAATGTTGAATTTTGTGCTCAAAATACCTATGATTAGAACCATGCATAGCACCAGTATGAACACTAGGACATATTATGAAAATTGGGTAAAATAGGCTATATAAATCATTTGAGTTTTGATCTTTCATATGAACATGATTGATCCATGATACACGTGTAGAGCTCATAATTAAAACTTTAAAAAAAAGGCTAATTATGCCACTTCCTTTATAATCAATGTATCTTGAACAATCTTCCAACATTTTTTCATGTAATTTGATAATTTGACTATAAGTTGGTATAGGCGACAATAAAATAAAAGTCAAAGTCGCACTAGAGAATTTGAATTTATTTTCTTTAAAATTTAATGGTCCTTTAAGTGAAAAGAAAATTAAGAGTTTTCTATTTATTGTTGACTAAGAGGCATCCAAATTATGTAGTGTTGTTCCAAGTTATCAACTGACCTAGCCATGTTAATAGCATAATTATGCATTTCTAGATTACTAAAAAAAAATTGATATATTTAAAGGCGCGTCTTCAATTATGTTATTAACATTCACTAAGCAATGCAGTTTAAACTAAATCTTTAATTTTCTTTGTATTAAGCACGTGTACTTCTGCATTTACATTGTCTATTGGATTTACATCGCCAACATTCATAATAAATCCTACAAAACAATTGTATATATTTGTCATGCATATAAAATCATTGCATAACATTTTATTACTTGAAATTGAATATAATCTTAAGTTGATAGACAATAGTTGAGGTGCAAATAATTTAACTGAAATCTTTTTATTTTTTTGTTGTTGATAAAAGGTAGAATCTGTATACGAGCAAATTGCACGTTTTCACGGTTGGAAATTAAAGCTAGAATAATATATTCGATTCTTGGAGAAAGAGAGTACCACATTTATCATACAAAAGTAAAATTTCTAGAGTGAAAAAAGTGGATAATATGTGATGCATGTATTTATCTTCACACCAACGTACTTCAAAAATAAATTGTTGATATAGTTTGGGAAGATAGAATGAAAGACAAGAAAGTAATGATCAATAGTATAGTTTTTGTTGTTTGGTTGAACGACATGAATCAATTAGCATAAAGTTATAATGACTATTATGCATTTTAGAGGGTGATGAACTGGATTTATAGGTGGCATAAAGTAAATTTTTCAAACCCGTGTGGTGCTCGGTCACCAACAAGTAATATAGCAAGAAGATGTAACAAATCTGCTAGATAATGATGTTAAAATGACAAAAGAGCAAAATAGATAGAGTTAAACACAAATTTAATAATCCTCTTTTGAGCCTCATAATCACGAGTGCAAATTTTTCATGGACTAAAGGCCAAAATTGGATGTAGCTTTTACCAAGAAAATGCTAACAAGATGTTGAGAATGGTCAAAGACACAGAAAAAGAACAATAACAAAAATGATTTGAGGGACTGCCATTAGAGAACATGGGAGAGGCCTAAAGGAGACATAATTGTTACCTTGCGTCCTAGAACTTCCTTGGCTTCCTCATCCCATAATCTTCTGCATTCCCAGGGCTTCTTATGTGCTGGACGGGCGATAATTCTACCTAAATCTCTTAATTGATCATGAATTCTCAACTTCTTGTTATCATCGCATTTTATTAATGATGCGTTGAGTCATTTTTGCCAATGCAGATAGTGGATAAAATTCAAGATCATCCCATAGGTAAATGGCTGATCTTTTATTAGTTCCAATGAAAAAACATGCTATGTCAAGAAAGATTTCTTGTTCTTTAGGTTCTAATGCATCATAACTTATCCTCAACTTTTGTTGTACTGTCACATCAGGTGCCTTTGTCAATTTCTTCAGCATTTCTCTCCATTTTCTTTCATCTTCTTATCCTTGGAGAACTGAACCTATAACCATGAGAGCTAAGGGAAGCCCGCCTGTGGTGGCAACAATATTAGTAGAGAGAGCACGCAAGTTTTGTGGAGGTTGTTCCCTTTCAAATGCATATCTACTAAACAAAAGCAAGAGTCTTTCGATTCATTTCTTTGAGTTCATACTTTTATATTCAGACTTCAAGAGGGCCTTATCTCGGCATGTAATAATGATCCTACTTCCTGCCTTAAAACTACAACCACCAATCAAACTATCCAGGTGGTCCTTGCAATCCACGTCATCAAGAAGAATAAGTACCTTCTTTTTTTGCAACAGGATCAGATTGTATTAATTCCTCTATCAGAATCTGGCACTTGATGGTCATGAATTTTTTAGTACATCTGAGATCAATCGAGATTGCACATGCTCGATGCCCTTGCTATTAATTGTTTCTCTGATGTCCTTGAGAAAGCTACGGCACCTAAACTTGTCAACAAGTTTGTTATAGATGATCATAGCCAGAGTTGTCTTACCAATACCACTTGTCCCATAAATCCCAATAATTCGAGTGTCGGGATAAGCAGTATCCACCAATTTCCTAACCTCAGCGACTTGATCATCAATTCCAACCAAGTCCATGGGAAGAGATGGTGGAAAATCATCTTGCTGGTCTCGCATTATTATTTCTACAAGTTTATCTACTAATTCCGCTTCACGCCTGTCAAATGACACGACACATGATAACTTATTAATGGCTCCACAAAAAAAGGATTAACGATGGTTTATAGAAAAATTCTTCTTCCGGTGAGGATCAGTTAAAATAAGGTAAACGACGTACCCACTAGCAAATTTGCCCGATTCGTATACTCTAAGAGTGAGTGCCTTTTTGAGTGCTTCCGGGCCTTGTTGCTTGACCCCCTCATCAAAACGATCCATACTAGATTTGAAGGCCTCTCCAAATTTCCCCTGCATGTGTTTTACATCCTTGGGTTTCACCTTGTAAAGCACTGGTAAGACTATTTGTCCCCTACTTTCCTTGCACTCCATAATATGAATGAGTTTGCGGAGGCACCATTCGCCAGCAGCATAATTTTTCGAGATAACTGGGATTGAAACCTTAGAGTGCTTGATTACATTGAGAAGATTTTCAGAAATTGGCTCACCAAAGTGGAGGTTCTCATCATCTCTAAACACAAAGTATGGATGGAACGGCAAGCCCACATCTAGGAGTTTGTGATAGAGGTGATCAACAAAGCCTTTCCGAGTATCAGAACCTCTAAAGCTCAGGAATATGTAGTAATTGTTACAGAGGTGGAAGAACTGGAAGCTTCAGTGAATTTTGCTCGCTTGGGTTGTCGTTCTTCCATTGCAGTGCTCTCTCTCTCTCTCTCTCTCTCTCTCGGAGATTCGACAATTATGGGTAGACTGGAGCAGGAAATGATTACTGGGCTATCTCTGCGCCACATTTACAGAGGGGCTGGTAAAGAGGAAGAAGGTAAAGCAGGAGGCAAGGCATAATTACTCGACTATTATGTATATTTTAATCTCTCAAAGCACGTTGGTCGTTTCATGAACTTCATGTGTTCACACTTGGAATATGGAAACAACTTCAAATTGACTCCAAAAAAACTCCTCACTCTTGCCTTCTTGTGGTCCGAACTCCTCATCCTCGACGTTGGCTTCTTGGTAATATCCAATGGAAGATCATTCTATTCACTGCTCCAAGCGCGCCTTTCCTTTCCACTTCATGGAGTCTTCCTCTACGCGTGCTTAGTCATGGCCTTTTACTTTTAGGCATTATCTGGGGGCGGTTCTATCTCAGCGCTAAATGGAATCAAGACAATATGATTTTCTTACCATTTATATCAGCAGTACACTTTGCCTGTGCTATGCATCGGAGCATCGGGTTTATATTATTGTCATTTTTTACCACAACATTAGTATTGTATCGAAAGTAAGGAACAAAAAGAAATAAAGAACTTAATGGCTATAATGGCACTACAATCATCTTACCATTACAGTGGCCTAAGGACCTGTACTATGCACAGGAAAAGTCATGTGAAATAGATTATAAGAAATAATCATTCGAAAAATACGTTGATCATCATGAAAATAAGAGCTTTTCATAATATTGAAAGTAATTGTTCTAGAAAATATTTTATTTCAGTTAAAGTGGGAATAAGCTTTGGGGACCACCCTTTTTTTTTTTTTTAAAAGAAAGTTAAGATAGATGTCATTTACGGAGAGTGCCACGTGTTAGCCGCCCACTGATAATGCATTTTTGAAGCACCGCTTTTATATTCATCTAGTAAGACATATTCATAGTACCTAATTTAGATCAACACATGAAACATATTTGATTTTATAAGCTTAAACTAAGCTCTAAGAAGTTATGCTTTCTTTTTATGCTCAACCATGTCAACAATTTCCTTTTATTAACTCATGAACTTTAATAAAGAACATAAATTATAAATTTAATTATGGGACATTCATGTTGTGACTTCTTTGCTTTAACTTTTGCTACATGTTCTTAGTACTATTAGTTTTGCAATTTTTTTTAATTAAACAACCTATTAAAAGGATAACAGTTAATTATGAGGCATCGTGTTCCATTTATTGATGGAAGGATCTCCGGTGAAGATAACTCATGAATAAGAATTTGCCACCCATTGAAAGTGTTTGGAACATCACTTTTGCATTATCTAATAAGATATATTCATTGTATCTATTTTGTGAAATATATTTCATTTACAAGTTTATAAAATTTCAGCTTTAAGAAATTATGCTCTTTTTTTTTTTTTTTTTTTGTACAAGCACATCAACAATTTGCTTTTAATTAACTTATGAACTTTAATAAATGACAAAAGATATTAAATTTCTCATCCGGCCCTACCAGTCTTTTTTCCCAAGTCTCCAAAGCCATGTGGAACGCACTTTGCCTTTGGCTGTCCAAAAGGAAAAAAGGAAAGAGCTTAAAGCAAAGCGCACCCACATCAATTAACAGTATGTTCTCCGAATCTTCCACCTAAAGTTTTCTCCGCGTTGCCTTTATTCCTCTAGTTCAAGTCTTTTGCATCAAGCCGATGGCGTCTTCACATTAAATTATTTTACTGGACTGCTCTTTCTTCCACGGAAATTATTATTAGTAATCAATGTGGATTGAGATTAGCTAATTCTATTATCATTTATACACCAGCAGTTTCTTTAACTTAAGAGCCACATGGGAGGATCGTTTACATTTTAATGGTCGTCTGTTTTTTGCCTCGGCATTAACATTGTATCTAAAAGCCAGGAAGAAAATAAAGGAAAGAAAAGATAGTAACAGCTATATTACCACAGTCTTTATAAATATTATGATATTTCCCTTTAAATACTTTTTGGCCTATGATTTATGTAATTTTTTTGGTCGGTCATATTCTAATTCTCTACCTCTAAGCTCATTTCTCGACTTTTGTCCCGCTCTTTCAAGGCATGGGAGTCGAAACTCACCGAAACTAAATCGTCTCCATCTCAACCCCCTAAGATTTTGAGAAGGTGGGGATTCGAATCCCCACCTCCCCTTTCCATGTTGGAAGGGTGGCCACCGCAAACTTCAGGTGGTTTATGATTTATGTAATTAAAAAATATAACTTTATTTACAGTTTTTATTGGGTTGATATTCCTTTTATTTTAATTTCCTAACATAATTTACTTATGAAAACACAAAACATATAAGCTTGAAAATTTTATCTATCTAAAAACTTGGAGCAAGATTTAGATTAACATAAATACGATTATTAGTAAATAAATTAATATCTTCTTTGGATATCCGTATGAAAACATTTACTTTTAAAAAAGCAGCTATATTAACCTTGCATTCTACTGTTATTATTATAGAGATCATAAGCTAAATTATATTTAAATAGAATTATCATAATATTTATAAAGATAAAAAAAAAAAAAAAAAAAAAAGGCAATAGAAAGATAACATATCTTTTCATTGATAAAGGAAATTAATTGAATGGAAAGAAATTATAAAATCTGGGCAATAGTGTAATTAAAAAACTTGTGAATAGTTCGAAATGACTTATTTGACCTTATTAGGGACTAGATTAAACAAATTGAAAGCTTTAGAGAATAGAGTGAATATTTAAGAATAATTCAATGATCACTTTAAATAAATAAAAGTCCCTTTGGGTAGTAGCATTTAGCTATGGCTGGGGCCACCGTGGAGTGAAGATTTCTTATTTGCCAATTTCAATGGAATAAGATAACTCTTGGCTACGTTTGATCATCCCAATTTAATTAGGATAAAAGGCGAATAAGATAAAGATATGAAATTCATGGGATTTTGATATATTATTCACTGTTTGGTGATTGCGAGTAATAAAGTCGAATATATTCACATCATATCACGTATATTATTTGGTATAAACGACACATTAGTAAAGATAAACCAAAATTTTACAAGTGGAGATGGTAAAAATCTCTCGCAACACTCTTGTTTTATTTTATTTGATTTTCCTCTCTTTTATAAATTAATTTATTTTTATTTTTTCTTCCTCCCATAATTCTCTAATAAAATTTTATTAAATAGTAGATTGTACTAATATAACTAAAATGCTAAAATATCTCAAATATATAATAAATTTATATTTATATTTATCTATTGAAATTATTTTTATAAAATATAATTAAATTTGAATATATAAAAATAAAAATAAGATTAAATTAAAATAACCTATTGTTATTTTTTTATTTTGAATTTCTTATATTATAATTCAAATATTTTTTATATTGAGATATAATTTTAACTTTGTTAATTGAAAAATTTATCCTTCGAGAAAATAACTATCTCTCTCGACACTCTTGCTTACTTTATTTTATTTTCCTCTATTTTACTAAATAATTTATCTTTTTATTTTCCCCTCCCATCGTTCTCTAATAAAATTTTATTAAATAGTAAATTGTACTAGTATACCTAAAATACTAAAATACCTAAAATATATAATAAATATAAATATGAATTTTTATTTATATATCGAAATTATTTTATAAAATATAATTAAATTAGAATATATATAAATAAAAATAATATTAAATGAAAATAACTAAATTGTTATTTTTTTGTTATATTGAATTTCTTATATTGGAATTCAAATATTATTTATATAGAGATATAATCTTAATTTTGTTAATTTAAAAAGTTTTTCATTCCTAAAAAGTAACTTTCTTATTATGGATGCTAGAAATCATATCCACTTTTATCCCACCTCTCCTATAAAATAATTTTATCCGATCTATATTCCCTTTATATCCCTTTTAATCCTATCATAAGCAAGCACCAAATACAATATATGATAAATTTTATCTTATCCCGGATTTTTTTCGAGTGCCGAAAAATGCAACCTTGGAGATATTATGGCCCGCCACTATGTGCATAATTCCGTTCAGTCTCATCAAAATCTGAAGTTAATGTCTGTCATAATTGATATGCATGGTTTGAGGACCTTTTACTTGATCCAATTAATGTAGGATACCGATATTGTAGATGATATATATGATCACAAAATGTTATGCATTTTTTTAATAAGTGAAACATCTATAAGTTGGCCAAAAAAAAAAGAAAAAGTGAAATATCTAAAAGTGAACGTCAATTGAAAACTAATTTCACTCGCGACTCACCATTTTCACTCATAAGTTTTAATTTTGAATGATGAGCTTTTGTATAATTAGATAACTTACATTGTACTTAAAATTAAAACATTTCTTACTCCACCGGCTTTCATAAAATTGGATCTCGTTGGGTAAATCATTGAATTCACTAGAAACTTCCTAATGAATTTGCTGATGACTTACTATCGCATTTACTATTGCATTTGTTGTAAATTACCATCAGCATACCTAACCAATTACACGATTTTACCATATAATAAGACTAGGTTATGTTTTTGCCCAACTTGCTAGTAGTAATAGGTAAAATTACTCAATTTCTCCTTTTCAGCAATACGTAAAACTTTCCTATATTTCAAATCCCTAACGAATTCAAGTATTTCCTAATAATAGGTTATATCTTTCGATTGCGCCATAAATATCCGTATTTGATTATAATATTAGTCTTGATGTGTTTTGTTATTGTTTAAGCAATCCATGCATGAGTTTTATTGAGTAAACAAACCAGTCTCTGGTGATGTGTTAAGATTTCTTTTCTCTTCTGCTAGGTGAGCTTACATATCAATCAAGTCATCGAGTATCAAACAATTTACAGTTACCTCTTACAATGCGGCAAAGTACTTGCAAATTGAAATAAGTCATAATTGTATCTCCAAGGTTTTACCATTATCTAGACGAACTACCGGGTAACTCAACCAAGGTCAAAGAGAGATAAAAAAATGCCGAAATCAATTTGGAGTGGTGAATCGCATGCCCAACATAGATGCTAAGTTCCATTGCCAATCCCAAATCGGGACCATATGTTTCCACCAGACCTCCAAAGCTAAAAGATTACGTAACAGTATATATCATTTGATATCTCAACTCAACTATCGCAACATACCTTGCCATTCAGGCAAAATTACTGGATAACATTCTATTTTATTGTTCAAGCCCATTGCCCTGATCTGATCAACCATTTTATTAGCCATTTTAACACTCTCTGTATAAATGTGTGTTATTACTTCATATAAGGATTCGTGGTGAGTGCCTATTTATCTTCCGGGAGGCTTGGGCGAGAGAGCCTTCGACCGCAGCTTTTTGTTTGGTACACCATGTGTGTCCATCTGGCAAGTTTTTGGCAACCTAGGAACCTAGAAGCTTTCGTTTGCTCTACTCTGGAAAATGGTATGAGTAGCAAGTATAATCGAGATAGTTTAGTACCCTATTGAATAGACGGCAGGGTTTGGAGTGAAGAAGGCGAACACACTCACCACTCGGACGGTCAATTACGAGGGTTGGTGATACATATAATACTCTTTTTACGTATTTTGGAATGTCGAAACAAATTATTAGGGTGTATGACGTAGGATAGGATCTACTTGCACAACGGAGAGCGGCCTTTAGTCAATTTGATCATGCTGATTTGTCGCAACAAATAGAATCTTGCTGAGTTGGCGAAAATGGTGGGTAGTCCAAATTATGCAAATTCACTACAATTAGAACTCTCCCTTTAAAATGCAGAGGAGTAATAGTTTCTACAAACGATCGTCTACCCAAATTGAAGCATTTTCATGTGACAGTTTCCTAAACTGACTTTGTTTTCATGTGTTCATTTTGGAGACTGATTTCCCTGAAATTCGATAATCATATGAAGTCAAGTTATAGCCTTCAACCCTCAAATGAGCCAAATTGACATAAATAGAATTCCTTTCCTTTTTACTTTAGTCCCCTTTAGCTGAATTGCCTATATATCTCCCATTTTAATTTTAACTGGTTATACAATGGCAGTAAACTTCATTGAAACAAGATATCCTTCACTAATTCCCAAACTTAGTCTGCACAGGCTTAAGACGGATGCAACTGAAGACTGGAATTGTGAGAATTCTTCAATTCAGTCTCCCAAACCATTGAATGGATTAGATAAATCCCAAAACTCGTATAGTGAGGCTTTTTTCTCTTGGCATAAACTTTTCAGCTTGAGCATTGCCTGAATGACCATGTCCATGAGTAGTGTTAGGTATGGCATGGCCAATTTACAAAATTGTTTTAAGTTACCCAAGTAAGCCATGTGTGAGCACTTAAGCAAACATATCACTTTGTAAACCAAATCTTGGAACCAGTTTTATTTTTCTCTAGCATTAGTCGACAGTTACATTTACTTCTGCAGTTTGCATCCCATGCAGCGTGGACAGTACACTACAGAAAATGAATTAACAGCTTGTGTGTATCAGTAAATTCTTGGAAGAATAAATCAGAAAATTCAATTTCCTCATGTTTTTGTATACATGGAAGAAAGCCATAGCCGATGCTCTGTTTCCTATGTTTCAAGCAAATCAAACTTCGAATACGAGACTAGGAAAGTTGTTGTATCTGCACATGCCTGTCATGGCTATCTTGGCGAGGAAGAATTGCTCTGGTTGATGAAAGATAACGCCTGATTTACTAGTATCAAAACCGAGATTCCTCTGAAACATCGAGTCAGTTTTCATGTACATTTTCTGGAATGCATAACTAAAAGAAAGTAATGATGGAAAAATATGTGATAGATCGCAACAGGAAATTGATATGCAGCGAGTCTATATACAGCCATTTTATCATAAAAGCTAGGAACTCAGGTGGGAGTTAGATCTTTGTTAGTTCAAGTGAAGAAACACAACAGATATCCAGAGGCAAATCAGCCTTGAAGCAATCTTTGGGAAGAAAAGATTTTACTGCATTTGCACATGCTAGTCATTGATATCAGGTCGAGGAATAGGACCTTCGTTGATGACTTATGACCTCAGATGCTCTGAGAAAGCACTCTGAGCGAGCTCTCATGAATGCACCTGAAGACAACATTTGGTATGATGAGTAGCCCTTCAATGGACGCGTCGAATATGAGTGACTCTCTGGCAAGTATCCCTTCTGTGGGGCATGCGACTTCATATTCTACCTCGCATTTGCAATTGTTGCCCTCATCACATTTTGGACGGTGTGAAGCGTCACAATATTCTGACAGGCATGATACGTTTGTATACGTTGAGGATGTGCTAGGATCGTATATTGGGACGGAGGCTTGAGCATAATTATCTCAAGGAATGCAATGAACCCAGAGAAGGGCATTTCCAGTGTCCATCAAGCACTGGGTGAGATGTGTCTTTCATGTAAAACTCCACGAAGAACACACCCACAGAGGTATTTGAACGTAGGTTTGCTCGAATGTTGTCTGAGCAGGACACATTTACCTCGCAGCTCTTCATATGTTGCTCAATCACGGTGAAGCGTGCAACAGAATTTTCGAGAACAAACTTGGCACAATCAATGTCAGTATGAATGGGGTCACAGAATGGCGATTAGATGGAACTGCAATGGATCAGTTTTGCCACCACCCTCTTCAGCATACTACCAGTATCAATGCTTTCGGTGGCATTACCGTTGGTCACAATAACGCTCAACAGAAAGAAGAGTTCGTAACTGAGCAAAAGGAGAATTAGGACCCATATGTAGCAGTTGAACAGTGTGGTGCTTAACGTTGGATGATCTCTGCAATTGCTGGTAGTCTCCCTTCAAAAGATCCAAATAGATGAAAGAAGGCTCAAGTAGGTGAGACATGAAAAGGAAACTGGAAAATTCACAGTTATTACATTGGTTTTAACTCCATCTGACATTCTCTTTGGCATTTCTGTTTAAGTCGGTCTATCTCTCACTGTGTGTTCACTTTCTCTTCATTCTGTAAGGTTTCAATAGGCTATATTCATACAGAACCAGCTTCTTCGGTGGTATTGGGTAGTTTGGTCGTAACTTTGGTGTTTCAGTACTCATATTCAGGATGATCTGGGCTATGCTTTAACAGCTAGAGAGATTGTTCTAACCTTTGTCTTGCCGAGAGCCAGACAGCAGAAAGTCTGCCCTGTAGATCCAACGACATCTCAAAGAAGTGAAAAAACGGCAATCAAGTCTTTGTTCCTCGATCCAGCATGAGCTCATAAACTTAAATAAATCATACTGCTTTTCAATGAGTTTGTAGCATTTCAATTGAAGGCCACAACTACTCTTCACCAGAGTCAGGTTGGCGTTTATGGACTTTGATATTGAGACCAAATCATGATGGCAAGAGAACACTATAAAGAATGTAAAGGTGTAGTTAGTCATACTATGGTTTCTCTTTGCTCAAAACAAGTACAACATACAAAATCTCCGGCATAACATTCCTGGCATTTCCTTGTCAAGAAATTAATATGAAGTGCCTCCCCAAAGAAAGCTCGAAGCAAAAAAAAAAAAAAAAAAAAAAAAATCCCAATACAAGTACAATATGGAATGCAAGGAATGAGCATACCGGAAAGAATCCACACCTCCAAGCATCAACCTTCGCGAGGATCCATGTCAAAAAAAGAATCAACCCATCATCAATACTTGGACAAGCAGGAAAGATTAGGGCGAAAAGTTGAACTAATTAACGCATAAATAACTTCGAGGGCTCCACTAAGTGATTCCCTTGTCCGCTGAGGCACCCCAAATAAAATTAGGCTCAGCACAGCTCCAAAGTAGAATTACAGATTATTTCCCAATGGATGTTTGCCCTGGTAGAAGAGGGTTGTTTGGCATTTCGCAATTAGCTGCAGCAACTCATTAAAGTTTAGTTCACAGACAAAGCAGCAATTGCAGCACTATTCTTTGCTTTATTCTGCATATTGACCTTGAGTGCCGGCGATTTAGTGCAAGACACACATAATACTGCACCCGCAACTGGTATTTCGATTTCTGAAGGCTATCATGAAGCACCCATTTTATCACTTGCTCTATAATAAAGCATTTTCTGGACATAGAACACCATGTACCCTTGCGCTGCTCTCACAGCATTCTCATTCACTTGGGTAATCCAAGCATCATCGCACTTGTACCACTGATTGCTCAGACGTAGATAAGTCACATAATGGCCCGCATCTAATTTACCAGCGTGAGTGACAACAGCGAACAGCTCAAATTCTGAGGAGAACTCATTTGATGCGTAGGTTCATCCCCATCAAAAGGGAAAATCCTTTTCCCAAATCTTCTCCTCAAGATGGAAGAAGAAAGGGGCCATGTCCAATGAAAATATAAAATGCAGATATTGATCGATCTTTCTCAACATCTTCCGTATGGAAGAATGTTCAAATCTTTTGATGTGAAAGCAAGAAACCAACGGGAGCTTCCTTATGGACATCTGCTTGAGAGACTCCTGACTCACCCGACACTGTTGGCAGAATAAATTCTGGTCCGAATGGAGCCTCTCAGGTCTTGTGAATCGGTCCAAGCAGCCCATCAAGGTTGGTATCCCAGAGTTCTGGCTTGAATTCATGCACTCTGCCTCACCATTGCAGGAGTGATGTGACTTAGCTATGTCGCCTTTGCAGAACCATGTTGGTTTTGTTCCAAATCCAAAGAGATATCGAAGCGAGGGTCATATGTTGTAGTTGCGAAACCACAAGCCATACACATGACATCAGAGCGTAAGATACCAGAGAATACTCTGTGAGCAATACAGCAATCTCCACTCCCCATAATAATTCATTAGCGTAGTTCTAAAGATATCTGAGAATCCACAATTCGTATAAATAAAAGTTCCTCAACAGCATCACAAGTCACGACACAACATATTTTATAGTGCAAACACACAACAGTTGGACACGACACAAGAGAGCGCACTTGCACAGGAAAGCAGTTGTTTGCAGAGATTATAGATGCATTAAATTACCATGTGACGGAACAAATAATAAGTTCCACTGTGGAATAACTTGAAAGAAAAGTTGAAACTAGAGGCTAACACGTGCCATATATAAAGACCCACAGATATTAGTTGACGGAGTTGAATCTCCTGACTGATATGCCACTAAGAAAGAATGACACCAGAACAAAATGAAACTTCCCAAGGGACTCAGAGGTATTAGGGCTGGGAAATGCCAGAAAGGAAATAACCCAGAACAAGCATGATCCTAAGTTCAAAAGTTAATTTACATAATTTTACAAACAAACAAGCCCACTTGAACCACTGACCCAAGAGAAAATGTTAATAACACTTGATCTCTGTCCTCAGCACCAGCAGATTCCAGATACTGCCTGTGAAAAAGGGAGACTGGATGAAACAGGTTTAATGTGATGCCTGTAAAACTTACCTTGGCTCTGTGGCCGGCATCAATCCTTATCCACTTTCTCATGGATCCCATCAAGCATGGAAATGAAAAACTCATGAGTGTCCTGCTGCTCATAACTTGCCAAGTTAGCTGCATGTTGCCACCAACTGTGGGATAACCAAATCAATAAAAAAAGAAATAAAAAAGTATAAAGCACATTTCCCTCTAAGTCAATTAGATAGAACAGTTAAGAAAGTCTCACTCCAACATTGATGGTCAACAAGGAACTTCACAAAAGCATGCATCATTATAATAAGGAAAAGATGCCTATACATTATGTCCACAGCCATTTTCAGAAAAGCCAGTAGACGAAAGTACTCAATCAAAGAAGACAATTTCCAAAGGCCTTGTCAACAAATTCCCCAAGGGCACTTGTTAAATTTAGCAAAATCAGAAGTAATACTTTCCAAGACACTTAAAATAAGGAAAGAAATACACATTTTAACTAAGGCAATACATCCAAAGATAAATTTAAAATTTTGAGAGCACATTTGATAAGGGGCAAAGCCATAGTCCCCAAAGGGCACGGTGCCTTAACAATCTTTTACCATTGGACTTAAATGCAATTGATCTCAGCTGTTCAACACATCTCAACCAAGATGGTTGTGATTTTTTACTCTTCAAACCATAACAAGTGCAGAGGGGCACTCTCTAACATTTTCCAATTTCCATTTGTCAAAAAAAAAAAAAAAAAAACAGAGCAGCTAACCTATGACACGAAGGAGGTCAAAGCGCAATTGTAAATTAGGTAATGTCCATCATACTAACAATATAGCAGAACACGCACTGATCAAACAACTTCCGTATCTTCACAGCCCACTAGGTCACAACAGCAAAATTTACAGAGCCTCTTGGACAATTTCCAACCTCCATGTGCTTCTAAAAACCAATCAGAAACCATCAAGCAATTTCCTCCATCACAGACCTGTACAGGAGCTTCGCCGGACTATAAGGGGTCCGCTCCCTCAAAAACACTGCCGAGAACATGGCTTCCATGTCACAGGCCAAACAGAAGCTGCCATTCTTGCTCCCATGGCCTCCATCAAGAGCACCATCTACATTTCTCTTACTCACATTTCCACTGAACCCATTCTTCTTCTGACAAAAGTACCTATTGTGCCTGTCACTCAAGAAGTAGTTCCTCAAAGGATGAGTGTGCAACAATGCCTGCAACACCAAATTCATAAAGCAGGTGTTCCCCAAGTTATTGAGCCCCCGCCAGCTCCGCAGCAAATCCGAGGTCGAGACGGACTCGAGGGGGCTCGAACAGCTCCCCATTAGGGCGCGCTCGCGCGGGTCCGGCGACCACGGCCGGTAATCAACCCTCCGCCGCTTGCGCAGGTTCTCCGGGGCCACCACCGCCCGGGAGCCGCCGGAGGACCTGGCAGAGGCCGGCGGAGTGGAGGCCGTGGTCTGGGCCAGGACCACGGCGGGCGTCGAAGTCGCGATCGTAGACCTCATCGCGGCACACGCAGCAGAAAAATTACGTGCAATTTTCCATGCGTCCATATATAGATGCAAGAAATTTTGTTCACAAATCAAATAATACAGTTCTAATCGCCTTCGTCCTACTGAAGTTTTCATGGCTTTAGGTCTCGTCTGACTTTGGACCTTTTCCTTCTTCAAATTGTGGGACTATGATTGGTTATATGTTTATAGCGAAATACCCGAAAACCTTTGCGAAATTTTCTGATGTTGACGTATGAAATCATTTATAATTCCCTTACAAATTTATAGAAATTCGATCCTTTGAAAACTCTATAAATCTTCATACTTCCAATGGAGGTTAGACTTCGGAAATTATGGAGTTAATTCAAAGTCGCATCACTAATGTTGGGATGATTCAAAGATTTGTATATGGACTAGATATGCACGAACCAGTGAAGCATACTATGCAGCTAATGCTTGATGATTATATATAGCTATTTGATCTCACTGCTATACGGCATGTGCCAGAGGGTAGCTTATTGAGTTTGACACCTCTGTCACTCGCAACGTAACTGTTTAAAGGAGTCGTCTTGGCTGCAATATGCGATGTGTTGAGTCTCTTTGTGCATGTATGAGAGGAACCTAGACAAATGGACTCGGTAACTTAGAGCAGGATGGGGATTGACCACTACTCAAGTAAAAAAAATAGCTTGCTGTCTGTCAGCAATTGATGGGCAACTACTGTGATGCTTATTTGTAATTTGATATGGCCACGTTGGGTATTATAGTCGATGATCGAGAAACGATGGACAACAGGAAAAAAATGAAGACAGAAGAACACAAATGATAAGGACGTTGTTTCTCCATCTTTCATAGGCTGCATGCTGAGAAAATCTGTTTATCAGAATTTGGCACCGCCAACCTTCTTCGCAAAAGATGGCAAACAGAAAGCAGGAGCATGGATCTGGCACAACAAAGGCAAAGAGGTTTGCATTAACAAGACATCCAAGTTTCAGTTCACATAATGTGTAACATCTTTTATCCTTTTTATTTGAGAGTCGTAAATTTAGGAGGCCCTTTAGCCACCCCATTGTTCTTGGAGCCCGTTTGGTTCAACTTTGGAGAAATGTCTTTGCATTTTCCCAAGTATCTTTAGAAGAATGGGCATTTGGTGAAGGCAAAAGTGTTTGGGTACTCTTATTTTGGTGTGTTTTGCAAAGTAGCTTTGAGGTGAAAAGAAAAAGGAAAAAAGAAAAGGAAAAAGGAGGAGGAGATGCTGAAGCAGAGGGGAATGATTGGGAGGCAGCCGGAGCTGGTGGGGGAGGCGGCATTGATAGGTTTCTCAAAGCCAACTGCTGGCCCGTTGCTGGAGCAAAGCACAAATCCAATCATCCTGCTAATGGAATAAACAGTTGAAAATTCATTCTTCTCGTCGTAAACTTGAAAAAAGGAGATTGCATAAACACTTGGTTATAAGAGTCTGAATTGATACCTTGAGTAGGAAGGAATTGAACACCCAGCATATCTCACTGAGCCCTTGAAGATTTGGCGACATTCGGCAATAGTATCTTCCACTGTGAAGTTGTCCAGCCAAAAGCTGTCCGTTGAAGCAGATATGACACCTCCAGGACAAAGCGCCCAAGCCACCGATTCCAAGAACCCTTTATTCGCTAGTTCAATCGCAGTAGCTCTTGAATTTTTTTACAGATGATTAGCAAGCAAGCACTCCTTTTCTTGGAGGTGTTTGAATGTTGCAAATCATTTGAAATAAGTAGATGTATGACCTACCAGCTCCATGAGATTTCTGTTATTCTGCTAAGTTATTCAATTAATTGGAGGCATTCTAAATTTCAAAGAGGGTGGGGGAGGTTATAGAAACTTGACAATACCCATACGATCGAATGCATCCACAATGATTGCATTATAACTTCCTTCAGGAATAGCCTTCAGGAAAGCAAGTCCTGCGATGTTGAAATTAAAGTACGTTATATAATCTCTCGCAACTTATTTATAATCATCAATGAGTAAGAACTGTAGAAGAAACATATACCATCGTTAATGTAGACGTTCACTCGCGGATCCTCGTACCCAACTGCTATTTCAGGGAAGAGTTGCTTGTAAACCTGCAACAGGACACAAGAAGTATATGGATAAGCTATGGTCCTCCTGAACCTTAGGATTTGACAGAAAGGTAACAAGAACTTTGGGGTGAATTGTGTATCTGACTTATATTCAATTGTGCTATTACATTGTACATAAATAGTGCTAGAAGGAAAGAGTAAAATAGGAAAAGTAATATACATGTATCAGTGTTTCCTATTTACTAATATTTACTAGAATCAATTGTATACAGAGTCGATTCTAATATCTTCCAACACTCCTCCTCAAGCTGGTGGCCTATAAATGTCAAGGACACCTAGCTTGTTTAATAGAAACTTGTGCTGTCTTTGGCAAAGCGGCTTCGTGAAAATATCTACTGGTTGATCCACTGTTCCAATGCCTTTTGTTATGAGAACTCCCTCTTTGATCTTGTCACGAGTGAAGTGACAGTCAACTTCTATATGCTTTGTTCTTTCATGAAAAACTGGGTTTGCTGCTATCTTAAGTGCAGCATCATTATCACAGAACAATTCACTTGGTCCACTGACTTGTATTCCCAAATCAGAAAGAAGTCTTCGTATCCAGACTATTTCGCAGCTGGTTTTCGCCATGGCTCGATATTCTGATTCGGCTGATGATAGTGACACAGTGGATTGTTTCTTTGTTTTCCATGAAATCAACGTCTTTCCCAATTTAATACAAAAACCAGTGATAGATCTCCTAGTCATTGGACAAGTAGCATAATCAGTGTCACAAAATGCCGTCATCTCCATGTTGCATTCGCGTGATAGAAATATACCGAGTCCTGGACACCCCTTCAAATATTTTACAACTTTCAAGGCTGCATTCATGTGTGACTCCTTTGGCATATGCATGAATTGACTGAGTATCTGAACCGCATAGCATATATCAGGTCTTGTCATGGTAAGATATATCAATTTACCAACAAGCCGTTGATACCCTGACGGATCCTTAAGTAATGGATCCCTGTTTGTTGAAGAAGAATTGAGATCATACTCATGTGTTGTCAATTTGACATTCTGTTCAATGGGAATTACTGCTGGCTTGCAGCCTGATAATCCGGCTTCAGAAACGATTTGCAAGATAAATTTTCTCTGACTGAGGGAAATTCCTTTTTCAGATCTTGCGATTTCAATACCAAGGAAGAATTTGGGAGATCCCAAATCCTTGATGTGGAAAGCAGAGTGCAAATATTCCTTGAATCTTGCAACATGGGAATCATTATTTCCCATAATCAATATGTCATCAACATATATTAGCAAATAAATCGATGATCTTCCCACACTTCGTGTAAATAAAGCATGATCATGCTTGGAATGTTGAAAACCAGCATTGGTTAACGCAGCAGTAAATTTAGCATACCATTGTCTAGATGCCTGTTTTAAACCATACAAGGATTTGCGAAGACGACATACCCGATACTCCCCTATCTCGCGTAATCCTTGAGGAAGATCCATGTAAATTTCTTCATCCAAGTCTCCATGAAGAAAGGCGTTGTGGACGTCCATCTGGTGTAAGGACCAATTTCGTATTGCTGCAACAGATAGAAAGGATCGTACAGTAACTTCCTTCGCAACTGGAGAGAAGGTCTCGTGGTAATCGAAACCTTCCCTTTGAGTAAAGCCTTTGGCCACCAACCTAGCTTTGTAACGTTCGATGGAGCCATCTGATTTGAACTTGATCTTGTAAACCCATTTACATCCGATCGGCTTTCTATGTGGTGGTAAGGGAACAACATCCCAAGTATTATTATCCATTAGTGCAGCAATTTCAGATTCCATTGCATGTCGCCATTTGGGATCTTGTGCCGCCTCAGCAAAAGAGGATGGCTCACATTCTGCTGAAATTCTACTTATACAACACATATGTTCTCCCGATAACCAATTGAAAGAAACATAGGATGAAATCGGATATTGTGTACCTGAAGAGTTTGCAGCGGAACATATATAATCCTTAGTCCACGTCGGCGGACGTGTTTGTCTTCCAGAACGACGGGGTAACTCATCTAGTTGTTCAGTAGACTCAGATGATTCAGCAGCCATTTCTGTTGCTTCCACTGTTGAAGAAGATAATGGAGTTTCTTCACGTGAGATAGGTGATTCAATTTCTTGATTTGGAGATTCCACCGGTGCTTGTGGAATGAATGATGGAGGTGCCACAAGAAAACCAGGTGCATATGATATATCTTCATCAGACATAAGAAACTGATTTTTCTCAAATGAAGTATCTTGAGACGGATGGAGCTTCTCTTTGAAAGGAAATATGTCTTCATGAAAAATGACATCTCTGCTAGTAAAGAAATGTCCTGTGGAAAATTCCATAACACAATATCCCTTTTGAAGAGGGGGGTACCCCATAAAAACACATTGTGTTGCGCGGGGACTCATTTTATCCCGAGGACCCACACTTGTTGCATAACATAAACAACCAAACACTCTAAGGTGATCATTATCTGGCTGTTTGTTATAAAGCATCTCATATGGAGTTTTACCATGAAGGATTATTTGGGCATGCGATTAATCGAGAGGCGGCTGTGACCACACGGTCTCCCCAAAATTCTTCGGGATTGAAGCTTGATATTTAAGAGCACGGGCTACTTCTAAGAGATGTCTATGTTTTCTTTCTACAACTCCATTTTGCTGTGGAGTGTAAGTACAGGAACTTTCATGAAGTATTCCATGAGTAGACAATAATCTTATGCAATCAGAAGTAAAAAATTCTCGCCCATTATCTGTACGAATTCGATGTACGGATTTATCAAATTGATTTCTAATTAAAGAAAGGAAATTCGATCAATGTGTGAATGTTTGACTTTTCGATTGCATAAGATATAACCATGTGGCACGACTATAGTCATCAACTATGGTAAGGAAGTAGCGAGATCCATCACGATGAGAAGTGTGATAGGGACCCCGATGTCCATGTGAAGCAATGAAAAGGGATTTTGAGTTCGAGATGTACTAACTGGAAAAGATGCTCGAGTTTGTTTAGCTAAAGGACATATGGAGCATTTTGGATGAGGAAATTTAGCACTATGACCCAATCGTTGATGCAAAAGGAAATTTTTATTATAACTGATTGCATTACAATAAATGCTTTTATTCAATAATGCTAAATCTCCTGGAGAATTGACCCAAAAATAAAGTCCTTGTGCCTCATTACCCAAGCCCATCACTCGCCGGTCGAAGGTCCCGAAAGACACAATTTTCAGAATTGAATATGACTTTACGGGAATTGTCCATACATACTTTGGGCGAAAGGAGATTGAACTCAAAATCTGGAATGTATAGGACATTTTTCAGAATAAAATTCTGACCAAGATGTACGGTACCGATTTTGGTAACATACGTAATGTTCCCATTTGGAAGACGTACCGTAACAGGAGATTGTGTGTTTTTATGGATATGAGAGAATAAGTGCTCATTACAAACTGTGTGGTCACTAGCGCCTAAATCGATAATCCATGCATCAATAGATAATGAATTCCTTTCATGTAAAAAAGCACCTGAGAATCCTGTATTAGTGTCCCCAGTCTTAAGTTGGCCCAATGCTTGGATAATATTCTCATACTGTTGTTGAGTGATAGTCTACTGAGATGTTCCACCATCCTTCTGTGCAGTGACCTGATAAACTGAAGACTCCCTTTCCTTTTTATTATTGGGTTTCCCATGTAGTTTCCAACACGTATCAACAGTATGGTGCGGTCGTTTGCAATATTCACAATATTTATTTTTAATTTTTGAATTTTGCCCACTGACCTTGCCTGTTGATGCGCCAAAACGAATGCCATTGGATGCTTTGTAAACCAGCGCTGACGTGGCGAAATATCGGCCGTCCGATCCAGCCGGATAGTTGATCAGATACTGATCGTCCGATCCAGCCGGATAGATTAAATGCTGACCATCCGATCCACCCGGATAGCTCATTGATTTGTAGCCGTCAGATTGTGCGCGTCGATCCCAGCCGTTCGCCGCAAAGAGCTGATCTGGACCGTCCGATCCAGTCCTTCTATCCAGACCGTCGATTCGAGAAAACCTAGGGTTTTCTTCGTTCCTCCTCGACGCCACAGCCGCGAATCCTCTCTCTCTCGGTTGTGCGATTCCGAGGCTCCCCCTTGTTTCGGCGACGGTCTCCGTCGCAACGAAGCCCGAGGGGAACGTTGCGAAGCCAGTTCCTTCACCGATCCGACCATGTTCGTTCGCGGCGGCCCTCTGGTTTTCCTCCTGCACGGTCAACTGGAAGATTCGGCCGAGCGGAGGTTGAGGATCCATCGCAAGAATCTGCGATCGAAAACCAGTGTAAGTGTCGTTCAAGGTGAGTAGGAATCGAGTAGCTTTCTCCTTTTCCTTGATTGCATGGTATTGACGGAGAGTGGCCTCTCGGCCCTTCCAATCTCTCCTCGGCAGCTTCAATTTCGTTCCACAGGGCTGATAATCGGTTGAAACAAGTGGTAACCGAAAGGTTCCCCTATTTTAACTCGGTTAGGGCTTGTGTCAACGAGAAAACCCTAGCCCTATCTGATTTACCGTACATCTCCTGTATATTATCCCAGTATTTCTTCGAATCTTCGGTCGGAGGAAGACCGGCGGCGACATCGAGTGCCAAGCAATTCCCGATCCAGGAGCGCACAAGTTGATTGCAGCGATTCCAGTGCCTCTGCAATCGTTCGTCCGTCGGGTAGGCTATTGTTCCATTAATAAAACCATCTTTGGTTTTGGTAACGAGGGCACGCCGAAGATCACGGGCCCAAGCGTGATAATTCTTCGTTCCGGTAAGTTGTTGAGTAACCAACCGCAGCTCCGGTCCATCCGCCGGCGAAGTGTAAAGTAGATCTCCCAGCTCCGGCCGTCCTCCGTTGAATGGAAACAGGTAAGGAGGTGGAGCCGGGTAAGATTCGATTCCATGACCCGGTGTGGATCCGGGTCTGTAATTTGCAGACGTTTGGCCCGACTCACCAGTCGGATTGGTCCCATACGGATGTTGGGGCCATGGTGTGGTATACCACGGAGCTGGAGGCCAGTATGTTGGCCCTGGATTCTGTACTAAAGCAGGAGCAGGGGCAAAGGTAACATTAGTTACCTGTGTTAGGACTAGAATTATCACCTAGAGGGGGGTGAATAGGTGACTAAAGCGATTTTAACAATCTAATCCGAATAAGAGATTAATGAATTATAAATAACGATCGCTGCAAATGAAAGTAATGAAAGATAAAAAGATTAGGGATAGAGAATCGGACTCAAGATTTATAGTGGTTCGGCTTAGACCAAGCCTACGTCCACTCTCCCGCACGGACGGCCCTTCATTTGGATTTCACTAAGAATCAAAAAGAGTGTTTGGTCTTACGCTCTTGAGTCCACGGTGTAGAAATTCTACTACACTTCCTCAAGGTCTCACCACAGTATGATCTCTCTTTTGATTACATGTATTGCTCGAAGAATAAGATCACAAAATGTAAATGGAGATTCAGACTTTGGAATTCTTCTATCCGGCACTCTTCAACAACTCGAGCGTCTCTCTTTATACGCTTCTTCATGCCTTCAATACCGTTGGCACCTTCCAAAGAAGTTCTTCCAATCAACCCGTTGGACGGAATCAATTTGGAGAGATCTCGAGCTCTTTAAGGTAAGTGTAGATAGCCCATCAATCTGTTCGCCCATACAATCGGGATCTTGGTTTCCATAAGTAGAACTTTCCAAATAAGTTGCGAATCTTAGAGAATCTATATCAATTCGAATATGTATATAAAATCTTGTCGTCTTGAATCCGGTAGAAAGATATTCCTTAGTCGTTGAGATAAAGACTTTATAGAATCGAATAAAATATTTTATCTTGTCGGTCGGAATGATACGTCCATGAGAGTAGACTTTTGAAACTTGAGTCTTGTTGACGTCGGACTTTGATCTTGAGACTTTGCCGGTAGAGTCGCAAGTCTTTGAGACCGGGCGAGAGAAATGTTTTGTCAACTTCAAAACCTCGAGGAGAATTTATCCAACAATCTCCCCCTTTTTGATGGTGACAAAACTTTCCTGCAGATTTGAATACTATTGCCACCGCAAAACAACTTGTAAGCTTGCAAAGATATCATTAGAATAAGAATAGTATAAGATGTCTGTACGCGAGATGTCTGTACACAGACTTACCACGTACACGCAGATCGCATCCACAGAAACCTCATTAGTCAAAGCAGACTTTACTATCTATATCTAATTTTAACAGCTTAAGGTAATTCAATAGTAAGCAATCATTCAAAAACTCAAGATAAAGTTAAAATATCAATCACAAACAAACCATTAAATCAAAATAGAAATGAAAGTTTAAGGTTTGGGTTTGGTTTGAGAATAGAGTGAAAATGCACCAAAGTCTTCTCCCCCTTTTTGTCGGCATTAAAAAGTAAGAAAATCAAGGAGCACGAGGAACGCGAACAAGTTGAAAGTCCTCCATAGACTTGACAGTTCCTTCCGGCTTCCTTAAGTCTTCTTGTAGTTCGGCAAGAGCGGTGCCTTTTCTTTGTGTCCGAACCTTACTTTGAACATCTTTCGGTGATCATGTAAGGAGATGAACATAGCATGATTCTCATTCGACTAGTCTGAAAGTCACACCCCATAGCATATATTTCGCCTTTGAGCTCCAATATGATGTCAAGCAACCTTCGAAATCTCTGAATTGTCGGGCCCGTGTGCTTGCGTCAACTCGGTCGATGGTGGAGTTAAGCCGGTGTGAATATCGGCGGGGAGATCGATGTTTGGAGATGATGCCTCTCCCTCGGGATAATGAGCAGCATGAACATCTTCGCATCGGTGGCGATCTACTCACACTTGCACTTGTAAATGTCGGGAGAAGAGGAGTGCTTTCTCTTTGGATATCTCCCCCTGTTTCCATGCCTTCTGGAGGGGAGAAGAACTCTTCTTTCTGAGGAGTCTCCTCAGTGACAAGATTGTGTTGATCCTCCTTTTCTGCTGGAGAATCTGACTTGGCTTGTGAGTCTGCTGGTTTATGCTGAGAGTCTGTCCTGGCTGACTCTTCCTCTTCATCTTTTTCTTCCTCTTTCTCTTCTTCTTTCTCTTTTTCTTCCTCTTCTTTCTCTTCTTTCTCTTCTTGCTCTTCTTCTTCCTTCTCTTCTTGCTCTTCTTCTTTCTGCAAGGATTCCTTTTCCTGGTTTCCTTTCTCGGTTTCTTCGCAAACCGTTGTTCTGGAACAGTGATACGGGAGCGGCGAGAAACAAAGGCTGAGATAGGCATATCATCCTCATCATCTTCATCCTCCAAGATGATTGCCCGCCTCTTCTTGATTGAACCAGTCACAGGTTCCTTTCCTTTCCTCTTTGCCGCGAGAAGAGTCGATCGGGTCTTGACGGGGTTTTTCTTTGAAGCTGCTCCAGCTTCTTGCTAAGTTCTTTCGAGACGCATCTTTGTTATCATCCTCGGTCCGATGACCATTCGACCAATAGTCTTCACGAGAGAGAATGTGGGGAGGCTGGATGTTGAGATGTCACGAAAAGACGTGTGATAAGAGCAAAAGCATAAGGGGAGTTGTCCCTTGTCCTTTGCCATAGACACTGTACATGTGAAACATGATAGTGTGTGGCGAGAGAAATTAAGACCGATCTTGATTGCATACATCAACTTTGCCTCGGAGATGGATACACATGTCTTTGATGTTGATTTTGGTCTAAGACAGGTTGATCACAATCTTGTGAAGCAGAATATTTGTTGCATTCATTCGGGTAGGAGAGACGACCTTGAGCAATTCGGTCTCTTGCAAGTTCCATGGTTGCATGACTCACGGTTTCTGACGAAATTGATTGGAAAGCACCTCTTTCCACACCAATTACATCTGCCGAGTGTCGTATCAACAACATATTCTCTATCTCGTACGCTAAATGAAAAGCCACATTCGCATCAAGGAAAGCGAGATTAGAGTAAAAATATGCGGTTAATTCGAGAATAAGCCACATCACATTCGGTGCAAAAATTGTGCGGTTGAAGTTTCTCAAACTTCTCTCGAGATTGATGCTCGGTAAATCCAGAAAATAAAAGTCCACCGTTCGTGGATTTATCACCCTCGCTTCGGCGGTTTCTCATACATCTTCCTGTGTCCATCGGATCGAAAGCAGTTCATCCTTCTTTCCTCGAAGGTTTGCAGCCACACCCATCCAAGGTTTAAAATGTAAAAACATTTTCTCATCATCATCTTTTCCCTCGGTTGATTGAAACCACCAAACCTAGGGTCCTTTGGGAAAGTTTGCAAAAACTTTTCTTCTGTTCAGCCGGGAACAACGCGATCTTTCCATCACGGTGAGAAAGTGCGTCTCATTTCTATAACCTTTTTCTTTCAGAAATTCATCAATGAAGGTCATTGCGGAACCACCTTCCTTCAATGCGAGTAAAGCCTATAAACAAAAGCGAGGCTTGAGTGATCTTCTTTGGTTCAACATTTTCAAGCACTTCTTACGCATGTTGAGGGCGACTATTATGAGGTCTAGTTGAGGAGGAATGTTTGTTGAGATCGTTGAGGAGACTGTTCGTTGGAAAGTCGCTTTCTTACGTGAGATCGAAGTGCGTAGGCCCCTCTCCGAGCCCTGTGGTCCCCCTTGCAATCCTTGATGATTTTCTTTGGTAAGACATTGTCGCTTTCTTGGAGAAACTTTCACACTTGTTTCGCAAGAAAGTTAAAAACTTGAGAAGTAGAAATCGAGGAGAGAAATTCCAGAGAGTGAAAAGCTTTTGAACTAGGGTTTCTGGGTTAAGTTTAAAACGAAGAAGGAGAAGAAGTATAAAAGGTAATCGAATCGTGGTAACTGAATCGTCACAAAATAAATTCCTTTTTGAAAAATAACTGCCTTAATAAATCGATAACCACCCTTTAGAAAATAAACTGCCTTAATAAACATGATTATCCATAAATAACGAGACAAACTTACCTTTTCGAGATAAAAGATTAAGTAAATGAACTTACGGTCGTGTCGATTGGTATTCTCGGTCTACACCCTTTTGAGTCGATACTGCGTCGGACTTTAAGATTGAGTCGAGCTTCAACATTCTTCAAGAGATACAATGCGGAGTCTTGAGCGAATAGACTCAAATAAGCTTTTCTCAAGTGGCTTTGTGAAGATGTACGCGAGTTGATTCTTCGAGTCAATAAATTGTATCAAGACTTCTTTGTTCGAACATGATCTCTTCTAAAATGATGTCGAATCTCAATATGTTTTGCTCTTGAATGTAGGATAGGATTCTTTGTGAGATTAATTGCGCTGGTATTGTCACATTTGATCTCTGTGCAAGAGTCTTCAATACCAAAGTCTCGTAGTTGTTGTTTTATCCAAAGTATTTGAGAACAGCAACTTCCAAGTGCTACGTATTCTGCTTCTGTTGTTGAAAGAGCCACGTACTTTGTTTTCTTGAAAACCAAGATGCGCCTGTTACCAAGTAATTGACAAGTTCCGAAGTGCTTTTTCTTTCAACTCTACAACTTTTGCAAGATCTGCGTCGAATAACCAAGAAGGGTAAAGTCTCCTACCTTGGGATACCATAGACCAATCTTTGCAGTAGTTGCAACATATTTAATGATACGTTTAACAGCACTTAAATGAGATTCTTTAGGATATGATTGAAACCTAGCACATATGCAAACACTAAATAATATGTCAGGTCTAGATGCAGTAAGATAAAGAAGTGAACCAATGATACTCCTGTATAATTTTTGGTCGACTTTTTTCCCTGCTTCGTCTTTGTCTATCTTCAAAGAACTTGACATAGGGATGTCAGTCTTTTTGCAATTCTCCAGACCGAACTTTTTAACAAGTTCTTTTGCATATTTTCTTGATGAATAAAGATTCCTTCTTTAAGTTGTTTCACTTGTAGACCAAGGAAGAAGGATAGTTCACCCATCATGCTCATCTCAAATTCATCCTGCATAGACTTAGAAAATTTCTTGCACAAAGTCTCATTAGATGATCCAAATATAATGTCATCAACATAAATCTGAACAAGTAGAAAGCTTTTGCCTTCCTTTTTAATAAACAAAGTAGTGTCTACCCTCCCTTTAGAGAAACCACTTTGAATTAAGAAATTACTTAGCCTTTCATACCAAGCTCGAGGAGCTTGTTTTAATCCATATAAAGCTTTCTTCAGTCTGAACATTGAGTCTGGTTTCTTTGAGTCTTCAAATCCAGGAGGTTGTTCCACATAGACTTCTTCTTGAATAAATCCATTCAGGAATGCGCTTTTGACATCCATTTGAAATAACCTGAAATTCTTATAACATGCAAAAGCAAGTAATAATCGATTGCTTCTAACCTTGCTACTCTTTGGAGCATAAGTCTCATCATAGTCTATCCCTTCTTCTTGCGTATATCCTTTAGCCACGAGTCTTGCTTTGTTTCTTGTTACTTTGCCTTTTCATCAACTTTGTTCCGAAAACCCATTTTGCTCCAATAACAGATTTACCTTTTGGTTTAGGAGTTAATTCCCAAACGTCGTTAATACTTGAATTGTCGAGCTCTTCTTGCATTGCTTCAATCCAGCTTTCATCAGCTAAGGCTTCTTCAATGTTTTTGGGTTCTATTTCAGAAATAAGTGCAACGGCACTAGACTCTTCTCGCCTTTTGGATCTTGTACGAATTCCCTCATTAGCGTTTCCAATAATGAGTTCTTCGGGATGATTTGGACTTGTGCTTCCGATTCTTGGATGGTTTGATAGGTTGTTGATCATTTTCTTGAGTTGATTCTTCATCAACAACTTGTTGTACGCCTCGAATTTTGAGCCGCTTTATGGGAGATAGATCTAGCGAGTGCAGGCAGATTCGATTCTTGATCTGTATTGGCTGAACTTGTGGAGAGTCTTGAAATTTGACGTTCATTGATTCTTCCACGGTCCGAGTCTTCTTGTTGAATACTCTATAGGCCTTGCTTGCGGTTGAGTAACCAAGAAAGAATCCTTCATCTGATTTTCTTCAAACTTACCAACTCGATCATTTGCATTCTTGAGAATAAAGCATTTACAACCAAATACTTGAAAATAAGAAACAATTGGTTTCTTTTCTTTAAAAATTTCATAAGGGGTTTTCTCAAGAATTGGTCTTAAAAATACTGTTAATAATATAGCAAGCGGTCGAAAGCTTGACTTCAGCCCAAAACCTTGAAGAAATATTACTTTCAATTAAAAGAGTTCTTGCCATTTCTTGTAAAGACCTATTCTTCCTTTCCACAACCCCATTACGTTCGGTGTGTATGGAGAGGAGAATTTGTGCTTGAAAACCGAGTCATCACAGAATTTAGTAAAGTCTTGATTTTCAAACTCACCTCCATGGTGCATGTACGAATGCTTGAGATAGTGTGACCTTTCTCATTACGCACCTTCTTAGCAAACTTTGAAAAAAGAGAGAAAGTCTCGAGACTTACTTGAGAGAAAGTAGACCCAAGTAAATCGTGAATAATCATCCACTATTACTAGGCAGAACCTTTTTCCACCAATGCTTTGTGTTCTAGTAGGTCCAAATAAATCCATATGCAGAAGCTGCAGTACACGATTAGTGGAAATTTTATTTATTGGTTTGTAAGAGTTTCTAACCTGTTTACCCAGTACGCATGGTGTGCATAGATCAGACTTTAAGTAATTGAGAATAGGCAATCCACGAACAAGTTTCTTGGTGGAGATCTTGCTGATTTGCTTCATATTGGTATGGCCAAGTTTTCTGTGCCATAGATTAGCTTCTTCTTGTGCGATATCAAGCACCTTGTGATCTTTCATGATTCACATCCAGGAAGATAGATATTTCCATGTCTTCGTCCGGTAAAAGATTGAGTAGAGTCTTTTTGCGATTCCGAGCACGTTCCTTCGGAAATTGATCTTGAATCCGGTATCACACAACCGGCTTATGCTAAGCAAGTTGTAATTTAATCCTTTAACTAAGGAAACATTCTTGATTGACAGACTTCCAATCTTTCTTGTTCCACGACCAATGATTCTTCCTTTGTTGTTACCTCCAAAGGAAACTTTTCCTCCATCCATCTGGTCAATTTTTATGAAGCAACTTGAGTCTCTGTCATATGTCTTGAGCAGCCACTATCTAGATACCATTTTATTTTCCTTTTGATAGTGACACGCAATTAAAAAGAATTCAAGCTTTCTTTGGTACCCATATCATCTTGGGTCCGAGGAAGAGTTAGAGCAATAAATGAGTCTTTGCCCAATTCCTTTTAATAGATCTCCAAACCAAAGGACATTCTTTCTCAAAATGTTCGAGCTTTGACACTTGGAACATTTTAAGGCATTTACGCCAACGGGGTTTTACAAAGACTTTTGAAAATGATTTTTATAAGCAATTCTGGTTGGTCTTTGTTTGATTCTTTCCTTCACCTTTGGAAAATCAATTAGAGGAATAGTTTTGAAGTCATACCAAGACCTAACTTATCAAAGTAGGGTCTTTGTATCGAAAGAATCTTATCCAACTTTTCAGAACCATTTGTAAATCTTTTTGATATATTAGAAATATCATTTTTCAAAAGATTATTTTCTTTGGAAAGCAGTCGAGTTTTCTTTCAAGACGGTAAAGTTGTTTTCTAACTTTTCAAACTTTTCTTTCCAAAGTTTTTCCTGTTGCTTCAATGTAGAATTTTCCTTTTTCAATTCGGAGATCCTCTTAAGAGAAGTTTTTAGACTAAGACAAAGTTCATCAATATATTTTGAAACTTTGACAGGAATTCTTAGATTACTAACCTCGAGTTCATTTGTCTCGAGCCCCGCATCGAATCAAGGTGAGTCGAATCAGATTTTGCCATTAAACAGATATTGGCATAATCATCATCACTTTCTTCACATTCGGTATCACTCCGGGTCTCGCTTTGAGTGACTTCTGTATTTCTCGGTCTTTCCTTTTCTCTTCTTTAACGAGAGGACGGTTGGGTACGATGTGTCCCTTTTTCTTGCATTCAAAGCAAGTCACTTCTTTGTTAGAGTCATCATCCTCTGTTGATTTGTTTTGAAACCTTTGTGAGCTTTGTTTCTTCCAGTTGAATTTTCTTCCTTTTCTGTTCAACTTTCTGAATCTCTTTATCATGAGTGCCAGTTCTTCATCATCTAGATCTTCTTGATGCAGTCCGTAGCATCGAGAATAGTCATTAGACTTTAAGGCAATAGATTTCTTACCTTTTGAATCTTCCTCTTCGTTGGTTTGCTCTACTTCATAAGATTGAAGAGTCCCAACCAGCTCGTCTACAGAAAGTGGAGCAATCCTCTGTGTCTCTCTTATTGAGGTTTTTATGTAATTCCAGTCTTTAGAGAGTCCTCGTAGGAGTTTGTTGACCTTCATATGTCCTGAGATTGGATGTCCCTGATATTCAAGACCATTCACAATTTCAGTAAGCGACTAAACATGTCGTTATTGATTCTCGATCTCATCTTAAAGACTTCATATTGTCCCAAAAGAATATTGATCCTTGTCTCTTTCACTCGATCGGTCCCTTCATAGGTAATGTGAAGCCTACCCAGACTTCTTTTCTTGTATCACAAGAAGATATTCTGTTATACTCGGTAGGGGATAAAGCACAATATAAGGAGTAAATGGCTTTAGCGTCAAGAGTCTGTCTCTTGGTGATTTCTTCTTGAGTCATTTGAATGGGATCAGCAACTTCTTTTCCTCTCTCGATCCCGATGCGGCGGCGGGAGTGATTCCTTTGTCTACAACTTCCCATTCCAAAGGATCTTTCGATCTTAGGAATGCTTTCATCTTGTTTTTCCATATCTTTGTAGTCTTTTCCATCAAAGTATGGAGGTGCAGGTATTGCTTTGACCTTCAACCAACCCTGTAGGTAACATACTAGCCATAGATCTTTTACTCAGAAGTAAAGACACTTCTTATAAACGAGTACACAAGCTCTGATACCAATTGTTAGGACTAGAATTATCACCTAGAGGGGGGTGAATAGGTGACTAAAGCGATTTTAACAATCTAATCCGAATAAGAGATTAATGAATTATAAACAACGATCGCTGCAAATGAAAGTAATGAAAGATAAAAAGATTAGGGATAGAGAATCAGACTCAAGATTTATAGTGGTTCGGCTTAGACCAAGCCTACGTCCACTCTCCCGCACGGACAGCCCCTACTCGGCTGGATTTCACTAAGAATCAAAAAGAGTGTTTACGGTCTTACGCTCTTGAGTCCACGGTGTAGAAATTCTACTACACTTCCTCAAGGTCTCACCACGGTATGATCTCTCTTTTGATTACATGTATTGCTCGAAGAATAAGATCACAAAATGTAAATGGAGATTCGAGACTTTGGAATTCTTCTATCCGGCACTCTTCAACAACTCGAGCGTCTCTCTTTATACGCTTCTTCATGCCTTCAATACCGTTGGCACCTTCCAAAGAAGTTCTTCCAATCAACCCGTTGGACAGAATCAATTTGGAGAGATCTCGAGCTCTTTAAGGTAAGTGTAGATAGCCCATCAATCCTGTTCGCCCATACAATCATGATCTTAGTTTCCATAAGTAGAACTTTCCAAATAAGTTGCGAATCTTAGAGAATCTATATCAATTCGAATATGTATATAAAATCTTGTCGTGCTGAATCCAGTAGAAAGATATTCCTTAGTAGTTGAGATAAAGACTTTATAGAATCAGAATAAAATATTTTATCTTGTCGGTCTGGAATCTGTCCATGAGAGTAGACTTTTGAAACTTGAGTCTTGTTGACGTCAGACTTTGATCTTCAGACTTTGCCAGTAGAGTCTGCAAGTCTTCAGACCAGACTAAGAGAAATGTTTTGTCAACTTCAAAACCTCTGAGGAGAATTTATCCAACAACCTGCTCTTCTAAAGTCGATCCATCTGGATGAGAAGCTGTGATCCCCTGTTTCTGTGTTGATGAAGTTTCTTCTGGGGGATTCATAACCTCTTTATATTTTGTCATGGCATCAACGATGAATTCCTAATTGCTTTGCCAATCTGTTTTGCAGGAAGGAATCCTCAGTTACAGATCAGAGAGAAGCAATGGCAATTCAAGAAAAGTCTCGGAAGCTAGGTCAGGAAACGATGCTCTGATACCATGACAGAAAGGTAACAAGAACTTTGGGGTGAATTGTGTATCTGACTTATATTCAATTGTGCTATTACATTGTACATAAATAGTGCTAGAAGGAAAGAGTAAAATAGGAAAAGTAATATACATGTATCAGTGTTTCCAATTTACTAATATTTACTAGAATCAATTGTATACAGAGTCGATTCTAATATCTTCCAACAGGATTTGATGAGCAATGAGAGGCTCAAGCTTGAAACTTTGGAAGGTTTTTGCAGTTTATTTTCGCTCACATCAATCACCATTTGGTTGAGTTCACACACATCGATTATTTGTTCCATGGACGAGTGACGACATATTTCCCTCAGAATGCCTCCATCTCCGCCACCAACAAGCAGCACCTGTAAAAATATCAAGTGGGTACTTTAACAGCATAAAAACTTAAAAGATGAAAGCACTTGGAAAGAGATAAAGAGAGAGACCAACTTCTTCAGGTTTGGGATTGAGCAGAGGGGAAGATGCGTGAGCATCTCTTGGCAAACAAACTCATCCTTCTCCGTCAGTTGCATTTGACCATCCAGAATTGCAACTTTGCCATGCTTCGCTGACTATGAACAAGCGATTATATATCAAGAGCCACAAGATATCTCCCTACTCGTCAAGAGTAAGAATATCATGTTTTGACCATGTCGTAAATATTCATCTTCGATTCACAATATTAGTCTCGATGTGTAATGATATAATTTAAGCAGTCCATCCATGAGTTTTATTAACTAAATGAAACAGTCTCCAAGGATGGGCTATACTTCTTTTCTCCTCTAGTTAGGTGAGATTACATTTCAATCCAGACATCAAGAATCAAACAATTTGCAGTTACTTCCAACAATGCGGCAATGTATGTGCAAATTGAAACAAGTAGTAAGGTTGTATCTCCAAGGTTTTACCGTTATCTAGACGAAGTACCAGGTAACTCGACCAATGTCGAAAAGAAAGAAAAAATGCCGAAATCCATTTGGAGTGGTGAATCGCATGCCCAACGTAGATGCTAAGTTCCATCGCCAATCCCAAATCGGGATCATATGTTTCCACCAGAACTCCAAAGCTAAAAGAATATGTAACAGTATATATCACGTGATATCTCGACTAGACTATCACAACATACCTAGCCATTCAGGCGAAATCACAGGATACCATTCTATTTTATTGTTCAAGCCCATTGCCCTGATCTGATCAACCATTTTATCAGCCATTTCAACACTCTCTGTGTAGATGTGTGTGATTACTTCACAGAAGCATTCGTAGTAAGTGCCTATTTATCTTCCAAGAGGGTTGGGCACGCTAGCCTTTGGCGGTAGCTTTTTGTTTGGTACACCATGTGTGTCCATTTGACAAGTTTTGGCAAGCTAGGAACCAAGAAGCTCTTGTTTGCTCTACTCTGGAAAATGGTATGAATAATCTTCTGGTTAATTTGATGTGACCACTAGCAAGAAAATGTCATTAGTAGCAAGTATAATTGAGATGGTTTAGTACCCTATTGAATAAACTGCAGGGATAGACTGCAGGGTTTGGAGTTAAGAAGGCAAACACACTCGCCGGGATCATAGTTGGTCATTTCTACAGTCCTCTTGTATTTGGTAGGTTGAACTTCCAATCCTATTCTGCAACAATGGCATCTGTAACAAAGTATTCTGATCTTATTAAGTAATAGTTCAAGAAAAAATGGACATTAATGGATTCAGATTAGCTCTCAAACATTTCAGGAGTGAAGTAAAGCACCTGTTTTCATTACTATGATGGACTGTTCCCGTTCATAGAGCACAACGCAATGCAATTGGCTTAAAGAATGTCCTCGTTGCATCCATATCCTAGATGTTTGGTTCAGATATCACATTATTGCCAAAATTACAGTGAAGCTCCTGGTCATTTAAAGCATTGGGGGCATGAGAAATTGTCATCACCAAAAGAAGAACGAACAGAAGGATGCAAATTTGATATGTAAAGACCCTGACTGATGGTACGAACATGTGAGATGCATACAGGCATGACTACCAACAAGAAAGAGCACAACATGATTCCTACCAGATTTTCCACCATACAGTATGTTTCTTTCGACAGGATCGAGGCCATGCATCCATCATCGGATTGAGCAATCTATGTATTAGCATCTCATTTGACAAACAAAGTTGCATATAGATCCATGGAAATTTGTCATCTCAACATTGGCGTCCTGGACTTGAGAAAAGTTAAAATTTTATGATAGTGCCTCCAGTAGCTTATTAATCCATGACAGAATAAGTGGACATAAGCTACTAAAAATGCAATCAAAACCACATAGACATGAGTAGTTGCCAAATCAATCCATTATTAGAAGTGTCATTCCACATTGGTTAAATATAGGGTTTCAACAGGGGTTATATACATCGAATCTACCTCTAACTAGTGCTTTAAGCTTTTGGTTGGATCTTTTGCTAACAAGTAATGAAGTTCTTTTTATTATGCATGAATGAATTGAAAAAACAAACACATAATAAACATCCCCTGTTCAAGGAAACGATCTTAATAGAACTTGGAAAAAGGTAATACTCTCTGTTTGCATAAGAACATATTCATGTCATGTCAAGGATGAAGAGTCTTTCTTTGTGTCTGATGACGTATAATGACATGCAATGTACTTTTAAGGCATTCTTATCTACTTTTGTTCCCACCAGGATCACAAGCCAGATGATGCCGAAGCATTGCATTCACTTAGTCAACCAATTTCGCTGAGATTACTTGAAATAAGACAGAAAACAATAAGACATTGACACAACCCCATACCAAACTGAAATTACTAATGTGAAGTAAGTACTCTTAACTAGACATGATACTTTTCCTGCTATGTTTACAATTACTAGGAAATAAGGATGATCTCCAGAACCTGCTCTCTATCGTGCTGCTGTCATGCAACTATTCTTCATAATTCTATATGGGGCATAAGTGTTCTCCATCATTCTGGTATTCTCTTTGAGTGAATGATAATGAAAGAACATGATTTCTCTCATCAGGATTCAGAGACATGCATCAAACTGTTGTGAAAATGATAAGAAAATAACATGACTTGTATCTTCCAAGTCAATTTGCACTCCTAATATTGCCAATGAGCTACTCCAATGTCAAGATTACAGTCATAGTTGGAAGTCCTCACTTCTGATGCAGTACCAATTAAGCTCTCCACAGAATTAAAAATCATATGCACAGCTCCTCCCACTTCATTTCGGTGCATAAACAGCTGGGTAATACCCAAGCTCTGAAGATCTTTTGTCCCTGCCATCAGCCTAGCCAAAAATGGTGCACATTTCTGGCTGAAACCACAGTTATTGCAGAAGTGGCTTTCCAATTCTATTCAGTGGCAGCTGTAACAAAACATTCTACTATGAGTTGCAGTTCAACAAAAGATGGCATTAAGAGATCTAGATCAGCTCTCAAACATTAGCAAATCACCTTCTAGCCATCCATTGATTACTAGTCATGTTTATCCCAAAAGCATGAAAGCAATACGGTTGATTTAAGGACTTCCTCCATACTTCTGGTTTGCATCTCACACTGTTATCCACAATACGGTGGAAATCTTCTGTTCTTCTAAAGCCTCTGGGTGCAGACATTGTCATCACCAAACAATGACCAAACTGAAGTAAAAAATCGCGAATGACGTTAAGGTACGAATTTGCAAGATGATTAATAAAGGCATGAAGTAATACAAGGAAAGAGTGGCGACACGATTTGTTCAGGCTTTCCACTGTTGATGATAATACTTTCAGCCTGATCAAGGCCATATATGTGCCTTCAAAGAGAGCAACCTTCACACTAGCATATCAAGTGACGATCAAAGTTCGACACATATCCGTGAAGATTCATTATCTTGACATTAGTGCCCTGGCTTTGAGGAAATGCAGAACACGTTTATGGTACCTTCACTGCCTACTTCCATGACCAAATAACGAGTTAATAAAATGCAATCAAGATCAAAAGTGCATGAGCAGTTTCCAGAATCCATCAGATAGTGAATTTCTCTACTTCACACAAGTTGGAGAGAAGTATTACTTTATTTACACAAGCGCAGATTGATATCACGTCGAGAATGAAGAATCTTGTACTATATGATTGAAGACATCATATATCCTTTTGGGATCTTTTTTATTCATGTTAAGATCACAAGCCAGGTAACACTGAAGCATCACACTTACTTTGCTCAAACAACTTCCTCCAGTTGCTGGAATTAAGACAGAAAAACAATAACGTGTCAACAAAAAGCCCCATCCAAATTGAAAATACTAATGAAAGCAGTAAATCTCCACAGAAAAGGCACTATACCTGCTATATATTTTTTTTTTAAGCAGGAGACATTAGCAATCTCCAAAATCAGATCTTTTTCTTTCTCTCTTCTCTCCATTTTCTTTTTACATGAGCTCTCAGTTTAAGAGGGAGCTGAGCATCTCTTTTTTCTCCCCTTAAGCCGACGTCCACTTCCCTTGTTTAGTTGATTTTTCAACCTTCTCTTTTGTTTTTTTGTTATTTTTTATGGCCCCAGAGTTTCTTTTTCGCTTGGTCAAATCCCAAGTATTACAGTAACTTCATCACGATAAGTCAATGACAACATACTGCACCAAACTACTAGAGTAAAAAATTAACATCAAATCAGTAACTCATCTACCAACCCGCATGCTTCAACTTTTAAACTTGGGGATGAACACCCCAAACAACCTTTTTATGTATTAATGTAAAAATAGAGTACACTTGTTGAACAAAAGCAGATTTGAACAGTGACACATAATTATCTACAACAATCAAATTGGACAAAACAAATGTCGCTTATTTTATGGAGGGAACGTCTAAAGCCTCCAAACTAAGCTCCAAAGTTGATCTCCTTCCTTACCATTCCACAATCAAGCTTCCCAAACAGCACAGATGGAGTTTTTACAAGCAAATCGGGGAGAGACTCCACCATGAAACAATGCAGCACCAGCGATTGAGGGCACGGCTCAATCGTGGACCAACCTTCTTGCCCAACATGAGAAAAGGAAAACATTGAAAAGCTAAGGAACAGACAATAAGTTGGCCAAAGCAGTCTCCACCCCTGCATCAAACATAACCCATCCCCACTGGAGACGCAATCCTCAAATTCATAGTTGAACCGGCCAACAACTAGATATTTCTCAAGCACAGCTCAACGTCATTCTTCAACACCCTTTTGTGAACTGAAATCTTCAGGTAACTTAAAAGAAAAGCCACTTACTGTCAGATTCAGTCAACTCTGTACTCTGAATTTCACATTGGTGCGGGCAACAGTCGACTAGCATAGAGCTTGTAACCTTCAAAAAGCAAGACCATCACATTATAGAGGATCCATACAGAGGATGACAGGATGGAAACCAACCATGGAAATAGAAACAAATTTAATGGTGTTTCTGTTTCAACATTAGAAATCAAAAGGTACTTCCTGACCTTGTCAGCAAGACAAGAATTATTTTGCTCTAATTGGCCATAAAATGCAAAGTTTTATGCTTTCTAAAGGTTTGAAGCACTCAGTATCGAACAAAAGACACTGCAAATGCTAAAAACAATAGTATAGATGGAAGTTAAAAGTAAAAGTTCTTCCAAACACGCAACAATGTCAAAGCCCAATAACCCCCGGTGAAAGAAGAAACCAATGGACTTCTATTATCGCAGCTCAAGCTTTTGCATTTTCCCACTGTCAGAAGGACATAAGGAGAAATTCCATTCAACTAGAAAGCTAGCAAAAAAAAAGTAAGGACAAAATGAACAGGCCATATCACCATCACAACAATTCAGACACTAGCATCCTTCTCCGTGTGAAATTAGTAGCCTTCAACACCAATTTCACTATGTTATTAGCTAACTGGGATGAGTGAGGACATCTTCGGAGAATCTTATGAGAAGGAATTTCCGCACACATGGAGAAAATGCTACTTTGGATCATGGGTACAAACAAATGGTTCACAGGAGATTGTTCATCTTTCCACTTCTCATCACCCCTCAAGGTGCTTCATCATTCGAGAACAAGAAAGAAATGGCTATGAAAGTAGAACCTCATCAATCAAGGTAATCTTCCCGTTCAACCTGAAGTTAGTTCACATTAGTTTCGAAAACTCTGCAGTCAATTTTCATGCTACCTAGACAGGGTGATAAAATCAACCTAAACTTGTAAGAGGCTCGTAAGTCCTGATAATCTTGCTATACATGCTCTACGATTTGCTCAAATAACATAAGGAAAATTCACCACCATTGACACAAGACCTAATCAAAAGCTGCTATAGTCATCTCATTACACCATAGCAAACCGGTAGAAGTGAATAAGCGAGCAGATCTCTCGCACCTAACGGGAATCACAAGCTGATAAATATAACAGGAGAACTAAACATGCTTCGCTGAACCTGCAGAAAAGCTCGAATTAGTTTCATTTTATTTCCTACGTGTGCAGACATCAACATCCAAAATCAGACCAACAATAGCGACTCAAAACCTTGAATCACCAGAATGAGCATGCACCAATCACACCAAGAATCAACTAATGAACAACCGATCAATCAGCGACAAGAATGGATTAATGTCAAAGGGGTCCAATCACTTGGACTCGAAGATATGGCAACCGGAAGCAATGAAGACCCAACATGAAGATCCTTTCTCGGCTAGAAGAGCATGTGAGGATGAATCTCACTTTGGAATCGTCGTCCCATCATCATCCACCGTAACTAAAAACAGACCACTAGATCATGCTGGACCCCTCAATCCCTTCCCTTTCTCTCTGTGCTCGATTTCCACCCTCCTCCTCTTCTTAGCCCCCATGCCCAGAATCTCACTCACGACGATCCAACCATTAGCCTGTCGTGAGGTAAGTCCGGAAATTTCTTGAGTGACTCGCACCCATCCCTATTAAAGTACTCCAGGAATTTACTAGGGCAGCGAATTTCAACTAAACTTGTGCAATTCCTAACAAACAACTCCTTCAGATGCTCCGACTTTGAAAGGTCCAGTACTTGAATGTGCCTGTGCTCACAGATCTCCACCGCTTCGAGGGATCCCAATTTTTCAAGGCCTTCTATCGCATGGAGATCATCTGGCTTTTCATCGAAGCCGTCGAGGTTGGACAACTTTGGCTTTCTGCCTGGGATAATAGGCTTTTGCGATCTGTGTAGGCACAACTCTCTTAGGGATTTTAAAGCTTCCAGTCCATCCAATTTCTTCAGCCCATCGCATCCCGTGAGCCATAATTCCGACAAAAATTCCAAATTGGAAAGATTTGGCAACTTTTCCATTTGGGGAGAGCCCCAAACGCGAAGCTTTCGTATGCAAGAGGGAAGCTCTGGGATGCTTTGAAGAGACTCGCAATTCCAAAGGTGGAGCTCCTGTAGATGCTTCAGGTGAGAGAGCGATGGCAGCTCCTTGCTCTGACAGGTGAGATTCAGGAATGATAAGCTACAAGGAGGTTTTGGGAGTGACTCAAGCTCATCACAGTAACTTAAATCGAGGCGCTCGAGAGAAGAAAGCTGATCTAAGTTTTCCGGCAAGCCAGAAATTTTTGTATAACTTAAATCAAGGGTCTTTAGAGAAGACAATCCACCTTTATCAAAAAGAATTTGTCCTTCCAGGCTACAGCTGGAGGCCAGGAGCTCTTGAAGGCTTTGCAATTTCCCAATAGAGCTTGGTAATCTTTTTATGCCGCTCGCAACAATCTTCAAAATTTTTAATTCGTTCAATTCCCCAATGGATTCGGGTAATTCCTTACCTCTTGTAAATGACAATTCCAGCTCAAGCAACTCTCCCAACTTACCAATCGAAGAAGGGATCCGTACTATTGATCGCCCAGGTCTGACACCAGTACTAAGCCTTTTCAGCTTCTTTAGAAATCCTATATGAGGGATTTCTTCTATCCCAGTGTGGTCTAAAACAAGTTCCTCAAATTTTTCTAGTTCACCTAGTTGTTCGGGTAACTTCTTGAGACTGCAACAACCGGTCAACTTCAAGAAAATGAGACACTTGACATCTCTAATGGAAGGGTCGATTTCCTCCAATTCAGTACAACAATCCAAGCTTAGCATCTCTAAATTTTTAAACGCGGAGAGATTAGGTATCCTCCGTAAACAGCAATGCGAAAGATTGAGAACTTTCAACCTCTCCATCTACAAGAAACAAACATGTTTCAAGATTAGCAATTAGAAATATAATGATTTATCATCAAATGTAACAAAAGAAAAAGCTTTTTTTCATATTTACCTTAATTGAACTCCATCCTCTCCAATTTTCACTAACACCCCTTCCACGATGGTAATGAACACCAGATAAATCAAGTACGACTAATTTCTCCAAATGAAAGTTGGTCGCCTTAGAAGAGTCACGACATCCCTTCCACTTTAGCCATCTTAATTCAGCAAGTGATCCTTCAAAATCTCCATCAAAGTCCACATTCTTCACATGAAGGAACTTCAAGTTAGGCATTTTTTTGAAGCTCTCTTGCTTTATGAACTCTCTGGAACCCCTTTCGTCCAAACATAGTGCCTCAATATTTTCATTTATTTCCTACAAAAAATAAAATAAAATTGAAGATTGTAAATACCATCCAACCTCCTTTTGTTAGTATAGTCTGCATGTTATTGTGGCTGATGCATTTTGTCTAACACTTATAGGGCAAAAGAAATATATCTGATCTTCTACAATTACATGATCATGTAATATGCCAATCTACACTCGTATGCCCCAATTTTTGATGTTTTATGTGAAATTCCTATATGAAATCAGTCCAGTTTTCTTATAGATTTTGAAATTAAATTTTGTAGCATAGGTAGTATTGAGGACTGACTAAATATGGTGTCCATTTGACATATGTGAGAACTGTTACACATTTCAAAAACAAAAAGTGCCTAATCAAACTTATGCATTTATAAAGTATGACAACTTCCCGTTCATAAAATATTTTTGGTTTTGGAATATGGCTGGATAGAAACGAGAATTTGGTCTTTTGAACTTAAGTTTTCATTCTTGGATATTCAAGCTCAAAGCTCAACAACTAATCCTTAGACAAGGGAGAAATTGTCCAATCAAATCCTAAACTACCTTTGTATGAAATTTCAATCTTGTCATTTTTGGCTATTTTTTGTAGGAAATCATTGACGTGGTGTTGTGCCATGTAAGACAGCCGTAAATGATTGGATCATTAGTGATTTCTAGCGAAAATTGATCGGAAAGATTACATTGGAACTTCGCGCAAAGGTTAAGGACTAAATTAGCAAAATTAATGAGTTTATGATTGAATTAATATCCATACAATAAATTTAGGATTGCTTAGGTAATTTTCGCCTAAGATGAATGAGTGCACTACTCAATTTGTCATCATTGAATTTGTCCCAATTAGTCATAAAATTTGGCTTGATCTTAAGAATTTGGTATTGTAATTTTGCATTCGCCCATTTATATAGAAATATATGAGTTAATAAATAAAGGTTAGCAATTATTATCGTTTTCCTCTTTTTGCATTCTATAATTTGGTTTTTGCTCCTCTAGTTACCTCATTTGGTAAGTTAATTATCTGTTTCTTCTCCGCTAATTTCTAACAATAGATTTTTGTCTCTTCTCTTTATACGTGCTTGCGTATAAAGGCTCAATTAATCCTTACCAGGAAAGGCTTGCTTGTTACAAAATAGGGGTGGATACTATATTACACTAAAAGATACAAGGAAGAGAACACAATTTATTTCACCTTTCACTACTCCGCCACTTACTTCCTACAATTATATAATTTCTTAATTTCGGTCTTATCTCTTTAATTTTTGGTTGAAAATTTCCTTCTATGAACAAGTGAAAAAACATATGTCAGTGGTTTATTTAGTTTTTTCTGTTGTAATTTATTGTTACTTAATTTTGCACAATGTTAAATTTTGTGCTCAAAATGCCTATGACTAGAACCATGCATGGGAGAATAGCCTTATGTTGTTACAATGTATTGAAATCTTGTAAGTTCTCATATTTCATATGAATGAACATGATTGATCCATCATACACATGCAGAACTTATAATTAAAACAGAAAAACCTTAACCATGCCGCTTCCTTTATTATTAATGTATCTTGAACAATCTTCCATCATTACTTTATGTGATTTGTTGATTTAATTAAATGTGACAATAAAAGAAAAGAAAAATCTGTAATTGAAAAGTTAAATACTTTTTTAAAAAAAAATTTACTAGTCCTTTAACCGACGAGATAATTAAGAATTTTCTATTAATTATCTAGTAAGAGTCATCGAAATTATGCAAGTGTTGTTTCAATTTATCAATTAACCCGGTTATGCATTTCTAGATTATCCAGAAAATTGATATATGTCAAGATGTTTCTCAAATTATGTAAGTGACGTTCATTGAGCAATACAATTTAGACTAAACCTTCAATTTTCTTTTTATTAGGTACATGTACTAATGCATTTACATTATCATATTGGATGTAAATTGTGAAAATGCATAATAAATCCTAGAAACCAAATTGTAAAAATTATTCATACATATAAAACCACTGCTAAGATCTTGTTACTTCAAATTGAACAAAAACTTAAGTTGATAGCCAATAGTTATGGGGTGCAAATAATTCAACTTAAATCTTTCTTTTTGCTGCCATAAAGTAGAACCTGCACACGAGCAAATTGCACATGTTCGTGATTGAAAATTAAAGATAGGATGATATATTCAATTCTTGAGGAGACAATCACATATATCATACAAAAGTAACATTTCGAGAGTGAAAAAGGTGGACAATATGTGATTCATGAATTAAGCAGATGCGCGTAAAAAAAAAAAAAAAATTAAGTAGGTATGTGATTTTAACATGTAGTTATTTATTCTTATTTAACATTTATCAATTCATGTATTTATCCTCACATCAACATACTTCAAAAATAAGTTGCTGAGATATTTTGGCAAGATAAAATGAAAGACAACAAACTAATGATCAAAAGTGAAGTTTTTGTTAAAGTTATAACGACTTTTCTACGTTTTAGAGTGTGATGAACCAGATATATAAGTGGCATAGAGTAAACTTTCAGACCTGTGCGATGCTCGGTCTTCAATAAGTAACATAGGAAGAAGCAATAACAAATCTGCTAGAAAATGATGTTAATAGCCCTTTTTCGAGCCTCATAGTCACGAGTGCAAACTTTTCATGAACGAAAGGCCAAAATTGAATGTGACTTTTACCAAGAAAATGCTAACAACATATTGAGAGTGGTCAAATATAAAAAGCACAATAACAATAATAACTTGAGGGACTACCACTAGAGGACATGGGGAAGGCCAAAAGTAGACATAGTTGTTACCTTGCGTCCTAGAACTTTCATGGCCTCCTCATCCCATAGTCTGCTCCAATCCCAAGGCTTCTTATCCACTGGATGGGCGATAGCTCTACCTAGATCTCTTAATTGATCATGCATTTTCAACCAATTCTCCTCATCATTTATTAACGAGAGTTCAACCATTCTTGCCAATCCAGATATTGGGGAAAATTCGAGATCATCCCATAGGTAGGTGGCGATTCTTCGGTCAGTTCTAACCAAAAAACATGCTATGTCTAGAAACATTTGTTGTTCCTCATATTTTAGCGCATCATAACTTATTTTCAATTTTTGCTGCACTATCATATGAGGTGCCTTGCTCAATTGCTTCCACGTTTCTCTCCATACTCTTTGATCTTTTTCTTTGAGAAGTGAACCTATAACCTTGAGAGCCAAAGGAAGTCCTCCTGTGGTGGCAACGATATCACAAGAAAGAGTTGCAAGTTCTTTTGGAGGTGGCTTCCCTTCGAATGCATGTATGCTAAACAGAATCCAAGAGTTTTTGTAATCCATTTCTTGGAGCTCATACCGATATGTAGACTCCGACATGGCCTTATCTAGACATTTGATGAACTTTTGTCGACACGTAACAATTATCCTACTTCCTGGCGAGAATTTACAACCTCCAATCAAATTATTGAGGTGATCTTCATGATCCACATCATCAAGAAGAAAAAGAACCCTCTTATGTGTACAACTGGATTGGATCATATTAATCCCTTCATCAAGATCATGCACTGAATAGTCGTGAATTTTTATTGTATTTGAGATTAGTCGAGATTGCACATGCTCAATATCCTTGCGACTAATTGTTTCTCTAATATCCTTGAGAAAGCTGCGGTACTGAAATTTGTCAAAAAGTTTGTTATAAATGATCGTAGCTAGAATTGTCTTACCGATACCCCCTATCCCCCAAATCCAAATAATTCGACTGTCCGGGTGAGCAATATCCACCAATTTCATAACGTCAGCCACACGATCCTCAATTCCGACCAAGTTCCTTGTAAGACGTGGTTTAAAATCTTCTCGCTGGCTGCACAAGACGATTTGTACAAGGCTATTTACTAATTCCCCTTCATGCCTGTCAAACAACACAACAGATGAGAAATTATTAGTGGCTCCACCAAACAAGGATTAAGGATGATAAATAGAAAAATATTTCTTCCGATAAGGATCTGTTAAAAAAACATAAATGACATACCCACTAGCAAATTTCTCTGATTCGTATACTCTTAGAGTAAGTGCTTTTTTAAGTGCTTCTGGCCCTTGTTGCTTGACATCCTCCTTAAAACGGTGCATTCTGGATCTGAAGGCCTCTCCAAATTTCCCTAGCATGTATTTCACATCCTTGGGTTCCACCTTGTAAAGCACGGGCAAGACCATTTGTCCTCTGCTTTCCTTGCACTCCATAATATGGATGAGTTCACGGAGGCACCATTCGCTAGCAGCGTAATTTTCAGAGATGACTGGGATTGAAACCTTAGAGCGCTCGATTGCACTGAGGAGATTTGCAGCAATGTCCTCACCGAAGGGGAGGCTCTCATCATCTCTGAACACGAAGTTTGGATGGAACTTCAGGCCCACATCGTTGAGTCTATGGTAGAGGTGATCAACGAAGCCTTTGCGAGTATCAGGGCCTCTAAAGCTCAAGAATACGTGGTAATTGTTTCCAATCACAGAGATGGACGAAGCGGATGGGTCAGAATTAGCTCCGGACGCCGACGGCACATCGATCTTCTCCAAAGAGTCCGAAGAGGGAAGAAGAAGAGGCGATTCTTCGAGGACGTCATGTCTTGGTCGCTTCGAAATGGTTGGAGTCGAAGCTTCGGTGAGTTCAGCTCGCTTGAGTTGGCCGGTCGAGCAATCATCTTCCATTGCAGTTCTCTCTCTCTCTCTCTCTCTCTCTCAGAGACTCGACTGTTGTGGATAGTTTTTGAGGTGCTGGAAGAAGGGGGTGACTACAGTGGCTTGCTTGTCAACCAGGAAGATGGCTCCGTGCGGCTGCTAGTGTTTGTGCTGGGAAGCGTCGCTGGTAAAAAGAGGAAGAAGGGAAAGCAGGAGGCGAGACCCGATTATTTTATAGGCATGATAATCTCTCCGAATACTTTAAACAAGATAAAAGGAAACCGTTCTCGACTAATGTTTCGGGTCGGGTCCGGTATCATCAAACCCGACCCGACCCATCGACACCTCCAGTTTACAGGATGGAGAAATTCACCTTAGAAGAGCCTAGAAATCTGTACATTGAATTATTTACCTGAATTATTATCTTCAACAGGAAAAATTATTAAAAAATCTTTTATAAAATTTAACGCGCAAAAATATTGGATCTTCCAATCTAAATTAATGCCAAATCATAAAAATTTGATTGAGGAACAGTAAATAACACCAAAGATTTATCTAGTTTGAGCTAATATTACATAATCCTTTATAATGGAAAATTACAGTTACAATCGTTCACACGTTCGCTCGAATGTTAAACTACATCTAATTCAAAGTATTTATAAATAAATTAACTCAATTCTATGTAAAATTCATGATATAAGATTGAATTCTTCCTATCGTAAAGATGGATGAAGCAGATGGCTCAGAATCACTTCGTTCTGGCGAGGTTGAGGATCTAGAGGCACCAGTATCCTCGGGTTGTCCGCAAGGGATGGTCCTCTTCTTCTTTTTACCAATGTAGTACCCAGCCACAAGGATAAGAACAGGCGTGAAATAATGCCAGAAAAGTCTCATTTTGCTCTTTCAAGGTGGGCGAAAGTACTGTAGTTTCCCTGGCACCAGAAAGATTACTCGATTACGGCAGATAAGATGGAGCAGGAAATGGCTACTGGTCGTTTCATGTATTTCATGTGTTCACACTTGGAATCTGGAGATGCCTTCGTAGTTCGTATTGACTCAAAACAGACTACTCGCGTTGCCTTCTTGTGGTCCAAACTCCTCCTCATCCTCGACGGTGGCTTCTTGGCAAATATCCGATGGATGATCGTTCCATTCGCTGCTCCAAGCGCGCCTTTCCTTACCACTTCTTGGAGACTTCCTCTTACGCGTGCTTAGTCATGGCCTTCTAGGCATTTTCTGGTGGCGGCTCCATCTCAACGCTGAATGGAATTAAGACAAGCTGATTTTCTTACCATTTATAACAGCCGTTCAGTTTGCTCGTGCTACGCCATCGGAGCATCGGGTTTATTTTATTGTCATTTTTTACCACAGCATTAGTACCGTATGGAAAAGCAAATAAAAGAACTTAATGGCGATATTGGCACTACAATCATCTTAACATTAGAGTGGCCTGTAAATTGATGCTATGCACAGGAAAAGTCTAGTGAAATAGATTATAGGAAATAATCATTCGAGAAGCATATTGGTCGTCATGAAAATAACTAATTGTTCTACAAAATTTTTATTTCAAATAAAGTGGGAAAATAAAAGTAACTTTTTTTTGAAAGAAAGTTAGGATAGATGTTATTTAAGTGCCACATATAAGCCGTCCATTGATATTGCTTTGGAGCACCGCTTTTATATTCATCTAATAAGACACATCCATTGTACATAATTTAGAATCGATACACGAAACATATTTGATTTTATAAACCCAAACTAAGCTCTAAGAAGTTATGCTTTCTTTTTATGCTTAAGCACATCAACAATTTCCTTTTACTAACCTGTGAACTTTAAGAAAGGACATAAATTATAAATTTAATTATGGGACATTTATGTCGTGACTTCTTTTCTTTTAACTTTTTCTATCATGTTCTTAGCACTATTAGTTTTGCAATCTTTTAAATTAGGCAACTTATTATAAGGATAACAATTTAATTATTGGGTCTCATATTTCGCTTATTGATAAAAGGATCTCCGATGAAGATAACCTATTTATAGAAATTTGCCACATATTAAAAGTGCTTTGCAACATCACTTTTACATTTATCTAACAAGATAGATAGATAGATAGATAAATATATATTGTATCTATTTTAGATCTATTTACGAAACATTTTCAATTCATGGCTCTAAGAAAATATAATTTCTTCTTCTTGTTTTTTTTGGTGCAAGCACATCAACAATTTGCTTTTGACAAACTATGAACTTTAGTAAATGACAAAACAATTTCTCATCCGTCCCAATCACTCTTTCTTTTCGAGTCGTCAAGGGCCATCACGACCCTCTTCTCTTTTCAGACTCAATGGAAAACGCGCTATTGCCAGTCTAAAAGAAAAAGGAAAAAGCCTCAAGCACCGACACAATTAGTACGTTCCCAGGAGCATCCGCGTGAGGTATTTGTCCTCTAATTGAGCCGTGCAGCCGGGGCATAATTAGATCTAGGAATCAACGTCCATAGGCTACCATGTAGCAAATGGAAAGTCTCCCAGTAGGGAACTATTTAGGGGACATACAATAAATGTTTTCACAAGAAAATGAAGGATGAGGAGCTTTTGACGTGTACGTGAAGCTAACGTTCATATAGTTTAGGATTTTGTCTTTCAAAATTTATGGGCTTCAATCTTTGTGGCTGAACGTTTGAATCAGTCTTCCTCTCTCCCGTGCGTGGTTTGAATTCATTCTCACCCTTTTTATCATCCTAGTAATTTGTTAGAAGTCGCTCCTAAAAATTTATTAGATGTCACTTCATATCTAGTCTCTTTAACTCGAATGACGAGTTGAAAATTTTTAGTTTTCGCATATATGTTTCAAAATCCTTTTCTTTATTCGATATATAATTTGATTCATTCTTGCCCTGATCCCTATCTTATAAACCTGTCAAGATCGCTTCTTGTGCAGATCCCTCGATGCCAGAGATCACTTGTTTTTGAACCGGATCATTACATTATTTTTTTAATTGCGGATGATTTACTCATAATGATGAGATATTATTTTGTTGTATTGTGCCACATCTCGCGTCATTTCTTGCATCACATAATTACAAATTTATCTTTGTGACTCCTTGTTGGTATTTTCGGCATTGTAGAAATCATATTTATAAAATGAATAGTACATCTCCTTCCAGATGCCCTCTTTTACAAATTTATTATAAATTGTATCTATTTTAGACCTATTTATGAAATATTTTCATTTTATAACATTAATTCATGGCTATAAGAAAATATAAAAAAAAAAATTGCCAGCACATCAACGATTTGCTTTTGACTGACTATGAACTTTAGTAAATGACAAAAGATATTAAATTTCTCATCCGTCGCAATCACTCTTTCTTTTTGAGTCGTCAAGGCCATCATGACCCTCTTCCTTTTACAGTCAATGGAAAACGCCCTGTCCAAAAGGAAAGGAAAAAGCCTAAAGCACCGACACAATTATAAGTTCCCAGGCAACCCGCGTGAGATATTTGTCCTCTAATAATTGAGCCGTGCAGCGGGGGCAAAATTAGATCTAGCAATCGACGTCCATAGGCTACTATGTGGCATATAGGAAGTCTCCCAGTAGGGAACTATTTGGGACAATAAATGCTTTGACTAGAAAATGAAGGATGAGAAGCTCTTGACGTGTACGTGAAGCTAAGGTTCATATAGTTTAGAATTTTGTCTTTCAAAATTTGCGGGCTTCAATCTTTGCGGCTGGACGTTTGAATCACTCTTCCTTTCTCCCGTGCGTAGTTTGACTCATTCTCACCCTTTTTATCGTCCTAGAAATTCGTTGGAAGTCGGTCCTAGAAATTCGTTGAAAGTCGGTCCTAGAAATTTATTAGAATTCGTTTTTTATTCAGTCTTTTTAGCCCGAACGATGAGCCGAAAAATTTCAATTTTCACATAAATATATTCTAAAATTATTATCTCTATTTGATATATAATTTAATTCATTCTTGCCTCATTCGCTATCTTATAAGCTTGTCAAGCGGCCAAATCCTCTCATCTCAGCAATCACTCGTCTTTGTTGAACTGGATCATTACATTTTTTTATTTGATTGGTGATGGTTTACTCGTCATGATGAGATGTTATTTTGTTGCATTGTGCCACATCTCGCGTCATTTCTTGCGTCACATAGTTACAAATTTATCTCCGTGACTCATTGTTGGTCTCCTTGGCACTGTAGAAATCATATTTACAAAATGAATAGTACATCTCCTTCCAGATGCCCTCTTTTCCTTCCCCCTTCTTCTCTCCTTCCTTTTTCTTTAATTTACTTTTGTTATTTTTCCTTTTCATTCCTACCGAAAGAACCTACTACTCTTTTTGGGCATGACCGGGGAGAGAGAGAGAGAGAGAGAGACTATATTTTCTTGAAGAAATTAACAAGGTTGTGTTTGGGTGTGAAAGCACAAATGGCTAGAATAATTTTTTTTTTAAAAAGACAGGAAAGTAAAAAGAAGAAGGGAAGGATATAAGGTGAGATGTGACTGGATAGGACGCGTTTAACTTAAAGTTGGGAAGAGGATGTGTGGTGGGGAGTCGATGGCCGCACGTTACACCCCACAAGTCAAAGGTCTTGTACCTCGATTAAATTTGAATGAAGAACAACCAGAACCCCTCATTCACTTTTTCTAAGCGATGCATTGCAATATGTAATTACACCATACACTGCGTCGGTCGGTCGGGTAGCTTTTTCAATTATAGTTTTTAGCAAATGGAAGGTCAATCTTTCTATCTCATGAATCGGGGACCTTTGTCACTTTCCTCATCCGTGCGTACCACTCTTCTTTCGGCCCAATTCCAAAAAAAAAAAAAAAATCCTAAATTTTAGATCTAGCCCCATATCTGTCCCACACTTTTTTTTTATTTTAAAAAAAATCCCAAATTTCAAGTTTGTTTCAAATTTGCCATGAACTTTTCTTTTATCTCAAAAAAAACCTCAGACTTTAAGTCCAATTTCAAATCTATTTCAATTTTTTTTTGTCGAAAATAAAATCATCAATTTTTACTCTAGTCCTAAATTGCTCCCTTAGCTCTCTATCCAAAAGTCGCAGTTAGTAGTCTCTAATTTTTTTCATCCTAGAACTGTTTATTTGAAGATAATTTTCCATGCCGTCTTGTCAATGTGTATTTATTATCGATGTGGAAATGCCACGTAAGTTGGGATTGGACCATGAGGTAAATTTGACGATGAATTAAAAGTTGGTGATATTTTTGGTACAAATGGAGGGTAAAACTTCAAATTGGTATACCCATCGATTGTCACATGTCATATAATTCAATAATTTAATAATAAAATTTAACGGAAACAATCGAAGATTAAATTTGTCACATGTATATCAATTTAAGAATTTTCGTGGTCAAAAAATTAATTTGGAGTAAATTTATCATATATATATATCAATAACTTTAGACAAACAAAAATTCGGAATAAATTTAGAACTGAACTTAATGTTTTGGATTTTTTCTAAAACAAAAGAAAAGTTCAAGGCAGATTTGGGAGTGAATCTAAAATTTGCAATTTTTTAAGATAAAAAAAAGTTCGGAATAGATTTTTTGGGCAAATTGAGAGTAGACCTAAAGTTTAAGATTTTTTCTGAAATAAAAGAAAAGTTTGAGGCTGATTTTGGAATGGGCCTAAAATTTAAATTTTTAAAAAAAAAATTCGAGATAAATTTGAAATTAAACTTAAAATTTGATTTTTTTTTTTTTTTTTTTTTTTTTTTTTGGGAATTGACCCCCTTCTTTCCGCGTCTGCAAAGCCACAAACCTCTTCTTCTTGGCGTCAATGTGAAACATGCTGGTGTCCTCCAACTATTCAAAAACAAGAAAGGAAAAGCACCCACGTCAATCAGTACCTTCGCCGAATCGTCAGCCAAAAGATTTGTCCAAGGACTTTTTATTCTCCCCTATTCAAGTTCTATGCAGCATGCGCAGAATTTGACAAGCGATACAGTAACTCTTGTCTTCAACGAAAAAAATCATCAGAAATCAACATCTACTTGTCCAGGCTACTGTGTAGGAAATAGTAAGGGTAAATAGTAGGGAACTATTTGGCAGACGTACATGAAGATAAGGAGCTATTGAAGTCATCCATGAAAGCTCGGGTTCTTTCAAAGTTTGCGGACTTCAAATTGAGGTGAAAAAGAAAGAGCTGGCGGGAAAGAAAAAAAAAAAGAGTTCGCTTTCCTCCAACTGTTTTTGGGTGTCATGTGAGAAAAACAATTATAATAGTAAGTGTAAGCTTTCATCAATCATAAATTAGGCGTGATAGTTGGGTGATATATATTTTATTTGTGTGTTATATTTATATTGCACTTTTAAATAAATATGTCATAAATTGCTCATTATAATTTTTTCGTATTACCATTGCCATACTTATGTGCCTAATAACAATGATGAATGATATCTACTTTTTAGAACGAATTTCACTCCAAGTTCATTTTAACATAATTTTCCACTGAAACCATAAACGGCCTCATTTTTTTAATTAAAAATTTGAAGACAAGGCATAATTTTTGCGATGCACATAGCTCAAAATTGTTGGTCCTCGGCATGACCTTAAACCGATAGTACCTGGGGGACAACCCGATAACAAGGGCCCCGGGCACGTTTTCTTTGGCCTCACCCCGACCAGAAAAGGCTTCGGCGGTAGAACCGCGGTGCAAAATTGCGGGTAGAGCCCATTCCAGGGCTCGAAAATATACCGGTTGGGGGCAAAATATGTCGGAAAACACATAAGAACCGGGTTGCCGGTCAATGATGAATGACTATTTTTTTAAACGAATTTCACTCAAGTTCGGGGGGACAACCCCGAAACATAAAGGCCTCATTTTTTTAGGCAAATTTGAAGACTCACCCATAATTTTCGGCGGGAACCGCGGTGCACCCAACTCGCACTGGTCACCTGATCCGGAATAGTACCAAACCCACATGGGGGGCATGAAATGACGTTTTCTTTGGCCAAAATAGAGACCAGAAAAGGCACAGTAGAGAATCTTAGCTTTACTTGTATTCGATCCTGATTTGAACACCTGATTTCCTTCCGACTCAATGATTCTCCTTTCCATGTCTTCTTGATTTTGAGGTTAATTAGCTATTTACTGTGTTCTGCGAAATCACCATCAGAATCGATAAGGATAATTATCATTAATGAAGTATTGAATTTTTCTACCGATTATCTATGACATATCCAAGATTAATCATCTTGACTTCCAGCTTTTTAACTAGTGCTTTGTTGGTATCTAATCTTATTCAATTCAAGAAGACGTTTTTCAAGCAATGTTGATTGATTTTAAGTTTATCCACTAATATGTGAGGTGATTACATAAGTGTACAATTATTAAAATAACAATCATTAATTAAGGAAGCATTAAATAAATTACAAAGAAAAACAAGAATCTAACACTAAGAGATAAGAAAAATCCCATTCCCTACTAAGCTAAAGGGAACATATTGATAGTACTCAATCAAGGAATAGGAACCTAACGTTTGTCTCTAAGGATGCTCAAATTCTATGGTAAAACTCTAAGAGCTAGTTCGATTTTGAGCACAAATTTTTTTTTATCAATGATTTTCACACATTTTAATAGGAAAATTTTCAAAGACTACTTTTTAACCTTTTTCCTAATTTTCGGATTTTTTAATTTTTAAAATATTTTTTGTAAACAAAAAATTATTTTCCCGAAAATAGGGTCTTCGGGTTGGGCCATGGACACAAAATTGGGTTCTCAACCCATAACAAACCAATTAAATTTAAACCCAGCCCAAACTGACATATAAGTCCGGGCTCAGTTAACCTAAACCAAGCCCACTTAAGCCTACGTGGTCCTCCCTCACCCCTCTTCTCTTCTTTTTCAGCATAACGAGAGAGAGAGAGAGAGAGAGAGAGCACGCCCAAACATGACGGAAGCTCACCATTGCCGGAACATCAACAGCGGGATCCCTTCACATCACACCCGAGCATCAGAGGGGCGCACGAAATTTCAGAGAAAGTTTTAATCAAGACCGAAAACTGAAGCGCTAGAACATGAGCGCGCCAAGCTTCACAGTGAATGAACAATATACGCCCCATCGCCAGACCGATTGACCATCAATTTTCGCCTCCAACGCCAGCCGATTAACGCCCATACGCCCATAGCAAATCAACAACCAACATCCCACGTCCCAGTCGGCCTCCACCTCGACTCGCCGTTGGAAAAGCAAATCTACTCCCGACGGCTATCGTTGCTCCGGCCAGTCATCGCATTCGATGGAGAAGACACGATACGCACAAAGAAAAGACACATCAAGCAACGAATCAAAGAAAAAACTATAAGCTGCGTCTAAGGACCAACAAACGCCCGGAATCAAGCCAAAATCAGAGGAGGCATGAGCGAAATCTGGTTAGAGCATTTCTTCAAACATATGGCGAGCAGCGAGTTGGGGAGCAAATATTGACCTGTTCAGAGCTCGAGCGCACGCCCAAACTCAAAAGTAATCAACGAGCAACGTTCGGAATCAACAAAATAACAACTCATTCAGGTCCAGCACGAGCAAGAACTAAGGAAATCGAGTCGACTCTCACCCCGCTCAAGACGGGACAGAACAATCTTATAACTCACATTTGCATGGAAAAGTCATCGATAGCTTATCCAGGATGAACAATCTTACTTGATGGCACATGAGATTTGAAGTGTTTAGAAGGCATTCTAATCACCGTTAGTGTTAGCAATAGAATGATTTTTCTAAAACATCACGTTAGACTCTTGGATCCGTTTCACCATTCCTATTGTCATTGAATATGATTAAATTTGACCTAATTATTTTATGTAAAAGTAAAGGAGACGAAAAGAAAATTTTAAATGACGTTTTCCTCCCCTCTTTCATCAGAAAATTTGAAAATTTGGATATTAAGTATTATAGACCCAAAATAAAATATACAAATTAAAGAAAAGAACTAGCAAACCCGGTTCACTGAAAAAGTTTCCATGTAAAGGAAAATATCTCTTTTGTTTTGTTGAAAATATGCGTGCTTTGTAAAACTAAGGTTTTCAATCCATCGTTTTGTATCTTTTTTAACTAATAATCCATCTTTTTATTTAGTGATTAAATATTAAACCCTCTCCTGTGTATGTTGCTAATATCAAATTGTCAATACACTAACAATAGAAAGTTTTCAAATGACGAAATATATTTCGTAACAAAAGAAGCTCATAACTTATTAATTTCATTAACATATCTGTAAATATATTATAGTGCAACACCTATAAAATTTGAGAAGAGTTGGTAGCTAACTGATTTATGGGGACATTGGTAAAAATCATTTTAAGGTTTGTATTTTACTAATCACACTTATAAAAGTTGAAAAATATCGATGATTTACTGATTTATTAAAACGTTGCTAAATTCTTCTACTTTTCATTGTAAAGTTACTATTACCTACCCCATGATCCAGAGCTTGATACTCCCCTAAAGCATCTGGTCAACTTCCACGATCAACGTCTCCATTTTTTGGAACTACTCAAAGACAAAAGTACAATAATGCGTGCAATAATTTGTGTGACAGATATTTTATTATTATGTTATATTTGTACCTCATTTTCCATATATGTATGCACCAAATCGCCTACTATAATTTTCTCAAGTCCCCACCACCATGCTTCTTTACCTAGCAACAATGAATTATAAGTGATGTGTACTTTTCAAGCAATTTTTACTCTAACGGAACCATTAACGACTTCATTTTATAATGTGCAATGCTCATTGGTCCATCACAACGCTTTATTGACTATAAGTTAAGCCATTTCCAAAACCTTTTCGGCCCATAGGCAAGAGCATGGCCTGACTCACCCTCTGCTTTCTATCCAATTTAACTATTTTTCTAGGAAAATGTCCTCATGTCATGCCCGGGAGTATTTCGTGTATCGGTGACATCACGCGTTTTATTGATGACGTAGGATTTGCTGCGAGCTTTGAGCATTGAGCGGGGTTATTCATCTCAAGCTCTGTTGCACAATCTATTTGAGGAAAGCACCATGTGAGATTTTTATAGGGGCCCGACTCTATAGTATTGACATTTATCTCCTTAATGAAGTCGAGTGCCCGAAATATATTTATTGTTAAGATGGGATGTTCGAAAATCTTCAAGCACTTGATATGTTGTCATTTAGATAGCAATGTCCATGTCCCGTGCATACCGGTCGATTTCCGAGCAAATGAATCTTCCATTGCGACAATTACAAAACTTCATTCTTAAGAAGTTAAAGCCATTTTCTAGAAAGTCTCACCTACTCCAACGAGAGTGCTTCGATCCTGAAGCGGTTACCTTCATGTGGTGTACTCTGCAAATCTCTCTGCCTTCCCTTGCATCTATTGAGTTTTGGACTCCAGAACAGAGCACGAGATACAAATGAAGATGAGTAGGTTGATTAATTTATTGACCGAACGTAAGGGAAGAGTAGCTTCCAATGCCACTTTCACCTTCACCTAGTCCCACTTTCTACTCCCTCTTTCGTTTTCTTTTTACTTTTTCACTTAATTTTCCCTTAATATTTACACTGAAAAATTAAAAAGAGTAGTTACTAAGTTACAAGGTTCAAAAGAAATAGACATTCATGGATCTAGACCAGCTCAAACCTTCTGGGAGTGAAGTAAAGCACCTGTTTTCATTACTATGACGGACAACTCCCATTCATAAAGCATGACACAATGGAATCAGCTTAAAGAATGTCCTTGTTGCATCCATACCCCAGAAGTTTGGTTCGGATCTCACATCATTGCCAAAATTACAATGAATCTTTTGGTCATTTAAAGCGTCAGGGGCATGAGAAATTGTCATCACCAAATGAAGAACGAACATATTGAAGACATTGACTGACAGTCTGAACATGTGAGATGGATATAGGCTTGATGAAAAACAAGAAAGAGCGTGACATGATTTGTGACATCCTGAATTTCCAATTCTATTTTCAATAAATCGGGACGGACATTTCATCTGCACGTATATAGTTCTTTTCCTTGAGTCGGCCACTCATGTGAAAACTAGTCTATCAGGTGAAGCCGTTAAGAGATTCTAATGTATCAGACTCGAGAATTTAACCAGGAAGTGACCTTTCGATCGAGCTAATCTGTAAGGGTCAGTACGACACAATTAAAAATTGATTAGAGACCGGAGATAGGTCGACACGACAGAAGCATGTGATCAAGTGTGGGTGATTCTACCAGATTGCATAATTCTTGTCGATCGGCACTGGACCGACTTTTCTGTCGATTGGGTACCCTGTGCCCGTATTTGAAACCTTGAGGTTACCTCGACAACCGAGAGTCGCCAATGTGTCAAAGATGTACATTGTGGCTTGAATTGATCAACCACAGGTCGAATACATGAAAATTTCTAAAAGCTACCTAGTAGGTCGGGATGCGCTAGTATCGTGCCAGAATGAAATTAACCGTGAAATTGAGACTAAATTCAGAAATTGGAAGTTCTGTTGTGTCACATATCTTATGAGAAATATGAATTAATTTTATGGATTTTAATTGAGCTCAATTGAAAGAGAATTGATTGGAATTGAAGAATTTAATGTACAAGATTTTATGCCACAGCGGAAAATGAAATTTGCACCCATTGGAAAAGGTTGTGGAGGATTGGGTGAGTGGATTGTGATGTCATCCTGATGTCATGGTAGTTGGGGCAAATGAAGAAGAATTGGACAAGTGTAGGGTTGAGATCTAACCCCAAAAAGGTGGGACATCACCTCACCAATCTCCATCATCTTCTTCATTTGAACTTGGCTTCTTGAATTTTTGGAGGAGCTGCCCGTCCGAACCAGCCGTGCGACCACCCCCCTTCGTCCGCCGCTCGATCGCTAGCTCCGCCAGAGAAGATCGCTGCCGCTGTCGCCGCTCGTCCGTGCACATTGTCCGCACCCGCGCGCTGCTCCGCTGGCCAGCTCGTCGCACCGCCTCTGCCGCCTCCAACCTTCGTTCGCGCGTCCCACTGTCATCCCGAGCTGTTGCTGCCGTCGCCGAAGGGTCACCGGAGCTGCCGCCTTGCCCGCCCGAGCTGTCGACGCCCTCCTTCGCCAATCTCACGCCCGAATGACCGCCGAGCCACCTCCGTCCGGCCAAGCATAGCAACCGTCGACCAACCCTCCTCCGGTTCTTCAAGGCCCGTTTTGGCCGGTTTCCCGACCCCGAAAGCTCGACCCGCCTTAAGGAAAGTCGATCCCCGTTGTGTCCCCGTCACATGGAACCGCTCGGCTTGTCATTTGAGTGAGTTTAACTCACTAAATCTTGATTAGAGGGTTAATGATGCCCTAAGTGTGCTTAGTCTAAGTTAATTAAGTTTAGGTGGTTAGTTTAGTTTATTTAATTGTGATTTAGATTAAGAGGTTGGTTTAATTTAAAGCATGTTTAATTAAGGCTAAGAGAGTTTATTTTATAATAAACCTAGATGGGACATAATAGGGGTTTATTTTTTATTTACTTAAATGTTTCGAAATTCTGGAATTATTTAATAGTATATTATATTACGAAATTATTAAAATATTATTATTTATAAAAAAATTAAAATTCCGAAAATTATTTTTGGACCGTAATTGGTCAAAATTCCGTGCCGATCGCTACTGTGCATTTAGAATTTGAAATTGATGAATGGATGTGGCAAATTGAGTGTTGATTGTGATAAAAAAATGGATTTTATTCATAAAAACCCAAGTGTTGGGTTTTGATGCAAAAATTGGATTTTATGTATTATATTAAATAGTGGGGTTTGAAAAAAAGTGAGATATTGGTTTTTCGGATTGAAATTAATGTGTCCCCACACACGTGGTTAATTTTTGGAATATTTTTAATATGAAGAAAAATTGCCGGATTACTATTTTTAATTGGGAGCATTGAATGAAATGCAAAGTGTCCTAGGACCAATTGTGAAATTGTTGTGTGATAATTAAGAGGAATTTGTCTTGAGCTATTGAGCCGGATTTGCCCCTATATGGGATGCCCATGTAGTGGTTGTGGGTCGCAGTTGATTCTGGGCCCATGCTCCTTCGAGAACGTCGTCGAGGTACTGACGAAGCCATGCTCCAAGGTGGGGAGACGATGCCTAGCTATATGCTAATAGATAGCCGAACTGCGAGTAGGTTATGTTCATGTGTGGAATTGAATAAAATGAGATTGCATGTTGTGGTTGTGGATTATGTGAAATTGATTGCGGTTCATTTGTTCATATTCCTATTATTACTTGTGATTGAGTGAATTGAAATGTACTAACCTGCAGGAAGGAAATAAGACGAGGTAAGTTTTCTGTGTGATGTGGCTAGGCCACCCGGGGTGTATTTTCTTTCGAATGGGGGTTTAGGAGGGGTGAACTTGCTGAGACAATGTCTCACCCCGTTGTGGGAAATTATTACAGGGCCATAGATGGCAGTACCTCCGGAGAAGAATGGCATTCCGACATTCCAGTGCACATCATCGAGCAGGTGCATAGCTTTCCTGACCCTGGAAGATTTTGGGTGTATGAGCTGATCAAGTCCATCGTCTGGATTCAGGTGTCAGTGGATAACCGGGTGCCACATAGGTATAAGGTATGGTTCCGTTATGGGGCCGATGGCCTTAGGATTGGCCCTCTTGATAGTTTTGACATTCCACTTGCTGTGGTGAATGCCATTCTGGGTGAAGGTGTAGCTGACCTTCCTGATGGTGGAGTGGACAACCCATCGTCTCCGGATCCCGTGCAGTCAGATGTGGAAGATGTGGGATTAACGAACAAGTCCAACTAGTAGTCATAGGACTGTTCCTCTTTTTGGTGGACCGATCCCTGTTGTGCAGATTGACCCTTTTTGTTGTACTTAGACTCTGACCCATTTTTGGATGTATGTAAACTCTGGAATGATTATATATGAAAGTATGTTTGTTTTTGAATGATTTAGTTTCCTGCTTTTCTATCTCGTAAGTTTTGTCAGGAGTTTCTTATTACGTTCCGCATGCGCATAATAAGTGAATGGGGTCGGCAACACTACCTGGGAATGTCGCAATTACATGACCATGGCGGGTTGTTCACGTGTCTTGGGGTTTGGGGCGTGACATGATTCCTACTAGTTTTTCCACCGTACAAGATGTTACTTTTGGATCAAGGCCATGAATCCATCATCAGATTGAGTAATCTATCAACACTTCAATTGACAAACAAAGTGGAATATAGATCCATGGATATTCATCATCTTAACATCGGTGTCCTGAATTTGAGAAAAGTAATAATCTTATGATGGTACCTCCAATGGCTTATTAATCCATGATAGAATAAGTGGACATAAGCTACTAAAAATGCAATCGAGACCACATAGACATGAGTACTTGCTATGATCAATCAATCCTTAGAAGTGTTATTCCACATTGGTTGAATAAAGGGTATCAATAGGGGTTAAATACATGCAGTCTTATCTCTAACTAATACTTTAAGCTTTTAGGTGGAACTTTTGCTAACAATGAATGAAGTTCTGTTTTATTATGCATGAATGAATGAAAGAATCGCATAATAAACATCCTATGCTCTAGGAAACCAACTTTAACGAACTTGAAAGAAGGTAATACTCTCTGTTCGCATAAGGACAATATTCATATCATGTCAAGGATGAAGAGTCTTACTCTGTGACTAATAACATAAAATGACATCCAGTGTGCTTCAAAGGCATTCTTATCTATTTTCATTCCTACCAAGATCACAAGCTAGATGATGCTGAAGCATTACATTCACTTAGTCGACCCCAAGATTACTTGAAATAAGACGGGAAACAATATGACATCGACACAACCCCATGCCAAACTGAAATTACTAATGTGAAGTAGGTACTCTTAACTGAATATGATTCTTTACCTGCTATATTTACAATTACTAGGAAACACAGACTATCTCCAAAACCAACTCTCTTTGGTGCTGCTGTCATGCAAATATTCTTCATGATTCTACATGGGGTACATGTGTTCTCCATCATTTTGGAATTCTTTTTGCATGAATGATAATGAAAGAACATGATTTCTTCCATAAGGATTCAGAGACATGCATTAAACTGTTGTGAAAATGATAATAAAATAACACGACTAGTATATTCCAAGTCAATTTACACTCCTAATATTGCCAATGAGCTATTCCAATGTCAAGATTACAGTTATAGTTGGATGTCCTCGCTTCTGATGCAGTACCAATTAAGCTGTCCATAGAATTAATGATCATATGCATAGCTCCTCCCACTTCATTTCAGTGCCATAAACAGCTGGGTAATACCCGAGCTCTGCAGATTTTTCATCCCTGCCATCAGCCTAGCCAAAAATGGTGCAAATTTCTGGCTGAAACCACAGTTATTGCAGGTGGCTTTCCAATTCCATTATGTGGCAGTTGTAACAAAACATTCTGATTTGAGCTGTAGTTCAAGAAAAGATGGCATTAAGAGATCTAGATCAGCTCTCAAACATTAAAGGACTTAAAGCAAATCACCTTTCTAGCGACCCATTGATTACTTGTCATCTTTATTGATTTAAGGACTTCCTCCATACTTTTAGTTTGGATCTCACACTATTATCCACAATACAGTGGATATCCTCTGTTCCTTTTAAGCCTCTGGGGTCTAGACATTGTCATCACCAAATAATGACCGGATTGAAGTAATAAAATGCAAATGATGTTAAGGTATGAATTTGCAAGATGATTAATAAAGGCATGTAGTAAAACATGGAAAGAGTGGCGACATGATTTGTACCAGGTTTCCACCGTTGATGATAATACTTTCAGCCTGATCGAGGCCATATATCTGCCTTCAGAGAGAGCAATCTTCACATTGGCCTATTAAGCGACGAACGAAGTTTGATACAGATCTATGGAGATTCATCATCTTGACATTAGTGCCCTCACTTTGAGAAAATCACGTTTATGGTACCTTCACTGCCTACTTCCATGACCAAATAACGAATCAATAAAATGCAATCAAGATCACATATGCGTGAGCAGTTTCCAGAATCCATCAGATAGTGAATTTCTCTACTTCATAAAAGTTGGAGAAAAGTATTACTTTATTTAAACAAGCGCAGACTGATACCACGTCAGGAATGAAGAATCTCGTGCTATTTGACTGAAGACATCAAATATCCTTTTAGAGGCAATATGATATTTTTTATTCATATCATGATCACGAGCCAGACAAAACTGAAGCATTACAATTACTTTGCCCAAACAACTTCCTCCAGTTGCTAGAATTAAGACAAGAAAATTATAACGTGTCAAAGAAAAGCCCTGTCCAAACTGAAAATACTAATGAAAGCAGGTAATCTCCACAGAAAACGGCACTATTCCTGCTATATTTTTTGTTTAGTAGGAGACGTTAGCGATCTCCAGAATCAGATCTTTTTCTTTCTCCCTTCTCTCCATTTTCTTTCTACATGAGCTCTCAATTTAAGAGGGAGCCGAGCATCTCCTTTTTTTCCCCTTAAGCTGACGTCCACTTTCCTTGTTTAGTTTAATTTTCAACCTTCTCTTTTGTTTTGTTTTGTTTTTTTTTTCACGGGCCCCAGAATTTCTTTTTTACCAGGTCAAATCCTGAGTATTACATTAACTTTATCACGTTAAGTCAATCACAACATATTGCACCAAACTACTATTATAAAAATTAACACCAAATCAGTAACTCATTTACCAACCGGCGTGCTTCAACTTTTAAACTTGCAGATAAACACCCCAAACAACCTTTTATGTATTAATGTAAAAATGGAGTACACTAGTTCAACAAAAGTGGATTTAAACAGTGACACATAATTACAAATGTCGCTTATTTTATGGTGGCAACGTCTAAAGCCTCCAAACTAAGCTCCAAAAATAGATCTTTTTCCTTAGCATTCCACAATAAAGATTCCCAAACAGCACATATGGAGTTTTTGTAGGCGAATCGGGAAAGACTCCATGACAGAACAATGCAGCACTATCGATTGACAGCACAGGTCAATCGTGCCAACCTTCTTGCCCAACATGAGAAAAGAAAACATTGAAAAGCCAAGGAATAGACGATAAGTTAGCCAAAGCAGTCTCCACCCCAGCATCAAACATAACCCATACCCACTAGAGATGTAATCCTCAAATTCATAGTCGAACCGGCCAACGACCAGATATTTCTCAAGCACGACTCAACGTCATTCTTCGACACCTTTTTGTGAACCGAAATCTTCAGGTAACTTAAAAGAAAAGCCACTTACTATCAGATTCAGTAAGCTCTGTACTCTGAATTTCGCATCAGTGTGGGCAATAGTCAACTAGCATAGAGTTTGTAACCTTGAAATAGCAAGACCATCACATTATAGAGGATCCATAAAGAGGATGACAGAATGGAAATAGAAACAAATTTAATGGTGTTTCTGTTTCAACATTAGAAACCAAAAGGTACTTCCTGACCTTGTCAACAAGACAAGAATTATTTTGCTATAATTGGCCATCAAATGCAAAGTTTTGTGTTTTCTGAAGGTTTGAAGCACTAAGTATTGAACAAAAGACACATTGCAAAAGCTAAAAACAATAATATAGAGGAAACTTAAAAGCAAAAGTTCTTCCAAACACACCACAATGTCGGAACCCGATAACCCCCGGTGAAAGAAGAAACCAATGGACTTCTGTTGTCGCAACTCAAGCTTTTTCATTTTCCCAGTCAGAAGGAGATAAGGAGCAATTCCATTCAACTAGAAAGCTAGCAAAGAAAAAGTGAGGACAAAATGAAGGGATAAGTGTTTAAGCCCTAAAACTTGTCACGAAAATGCATTTCAGTCCTAAAACATGCAAAAAGTGCATTTAAGTCCTACAACTTGTCAAAATGTTTCAAACGAGTCCTAAAATCGACGCCGTCTAATTTCTTAACGGAAAAAACTGACGTGGCCCCGCGTGGCTTTTTTTTTTTTTTAATTGTTTCTCTTTCCTGTTGCGAATAGTTTTTAAAAAAAAAAAAGCCACGCATGCGTAACGACGTCGTCTCCTCCTTTCTTCTTCACCACAACGTCGTCTCCCCCTCCGTCTATACGTCTTCTTCACAGTCGTGTTCCCCCTCCCCCTCTCGTCTCTACTTCTTCTTTCTCTATTCCAAGTGTCCCCTAAGCCCCAAATCGATTTCGTCCGAACCCTAAGCCCCAAATCAATCTCGTTTGAACCCTAAACCCCAAATCGAATTCGTCCAAACCCTAAGCCCCAAATCGATCTCGTCCGAACCCTAAAACCCAAATCGAATTCGTCCAAACCCTAAGCCCCAAATCGATCTTGTCCAAACCCTAAACCCCAACCTCAACCCCAAATCGATCTCGTCCGAACCCTAAACCCCAAATCGAATTTGTCCGAACCCTAAGCCCCAAATCGATCTCGTCTGAACCTTAAACCCCAAATCGAATTCGTCCAAACCCTAAGCCCCAAATCAAATTTGACGATCTGCAGTTATCTTGCGATTTGGGTCCTCATCGACCTCGAGTTCGACGCTCGTCGTGAGTTCGTGTTCTTTCCTTCCTTTGACGATTGCGCGTTCGTGCGAAGATCTCGCTTGCGAGAGTCTCGACATCTCAGCGGCGAAGCGATTGGCGTCGGGGACGACGACAGGGTCAACGACGGCGATGGCGACTCCTCTTTACATAGGTATCGCTCTCTGCATTATAGCATTTTGTTGTTTTCCATTCTCCAATACTAGTGACAAATTAGAACATTGATGCAGAAGTAAGTTATGGTTGTCTATTCATCCAGTGCATATGAAAAGAGAGATGTTTTTTGGAGATTGAAAACATCTCCTAAATCTCTCAAGTAAACACATTGCATTATGCAGAAGTTACTAATATGAAGACGTTATGAAGGAATCATAATATAGCTAATATACTTCTATTAGGTTCCTATAATACGAAGCCCAGAAGAATGAGGGCGGCAACATTTGAATCAAGTGGCGCAACTTCTAATGAGGTCAACTCGGAGCCAACATGTTATTGTGGTCTTCAATTGCCAATTCTTATAGCAAAGACAAGGAAAAACACAGGAAGAAAGTTCCATGGATGTGCTAAGTTTGATAGTCCAAGTTGCTGCAATTTCTTCATGTGGGTGGATCCAAAGATACCAGATCATGTGAGGGACATGATAGTTGACCTCCTTGAAAGAAATCAAGCATTGTCTGAATCAAGCCAATCGAGGGGTGACGAAGTCGATGTGAGCTCATTACTAGCTGAAATGAAGACTCAAAAGGCGAAAAATAGACGTTTAAAGGAAGAGCTCGCACAAGTAAAGAAAGGAAAGATGCTATATTAATTAGCATTCATTCTATGCATGTGTTATATTGCTGTATTGGTTATATGTAATGTGAAAGTTGGTGGGAAATTTCTAAGTCTTCCATAGTACCTTCTTTCTAAGTTTGTAAATTTGAACACTAGTTGTGGATAATTGAGATGGGAATGAAATCTGATGTGAGTTTGTAGTTTGCAAGACCAGTTGCTTGCTATGCGAGAAATTACTTTCGCATTGCAAAATGTTGCTTGATTTGTGTGCTTGTCAATAGCACTACATGAGCTATTGCCACCAGAATAAATTTGGAACTTCGAAAAATGGTGACAACTCCCTTATTATGCAATCGAGATTGTTAATTGGTGATTTCTCCATGATTTTAATAACGAGCTTGCCTCAAATGAAATGTGTCAAAAATCAAGTGAAATCAAAGCAGTCGGCTACAATACCTAAGTTTTCTAATCAAATCTTCCATGAATCATCGAATGCGGGCCATAGAGACCACGTAGAGCAAAACCCCATCATCTAAAATGAAAAATTAGCAATAAGAGGTGGTGGTATCGGTTACCATTAATGCCCCCGAGGAACTCGAGAAAAATGTATGGGAAAAAAGAAGACAAAAGTATTGGAAGAATGAAAATTCTGCATGGCCAATTTCAGTAATTACCTATTAACAATCCTGAAGAGCAACCACTTTCGTGCATTATCAAAACCAAAATCAAGCATCTCACATAACTCGTTGAAACACGATTCATTGACAAAGCAACATGCTTACATTTTCAGTGTACAAAAGGTTTTGTTCAACAAAATGCCTGCACTTTCAGTGCACAAAAGGTTCTGTTCAACAAAATATGCACTTTTAGTGCACAAAAGGTTCTATGCACAAACGCTACACGTCTCATACAGAAAACCAGCTAATAATTGATATAAATTCACCTAACAACACCAATTTCAGCAAACATATCAATCCAATATGATGGTCTCCGGTGGTCCAGTAGGTTAAGCCTTCACTTGATTCAGAATTCTGGCACTTTTCCTTATATATGGTCTCGCAGCGATAGGCTTTGGAGGAGTTGTTGTAGCCTGAGATGACTGAGCCTGAGGTTGTGATAGTGGCTTTAGCTTTGGCTTCATCGCAACATGCTTTCAAGGAGGTAATGTTGCACGAGATGATTGAGATTGGGAACTTGCCTGGGGTTGTGATGGTGCCTTTCGCTTTAAACCAAGATGCTTCTGAGCTATTGTAGCTTGAGATGACTGAGCTTGGGAACTGGCCTAAGGTTGCGATAATGCCGTTGGCTTCATTGCAACGTGCTTTGGAGGAGCTACTGTTGCATGATATGACTAACGTTGGGAAGTGGCCTTGGGTTGTAATAGTGGCTTCGGCATCACCGCAATTTGTTTTCAAGGAGCTGCTGATACATGATATGACTGAGGTTGTGCACTGACTTGGGAATGCACCTTTGCTGTTGACGTAGCTCTTGCACCAGTTGTATTAGGCTACATAAGAATGAGTATCTTTTTAGCTTAAGGAGATAAGCAATTGCTATTATAAAATTTTAAAAATATTACTCACCTTGCGAATATGAAGGTTTGTCATAGGATTTGCGTCAACACCCAACCCTACCATTTTCATCCTCTTGGCTTGTGATTCTCTCTGTATCATGTAATTTTCAATGGCAGGTCTTTTAAATTGAAATAATAAAAAATTCATTCAACATGAGAACGTAGTCACAATACATGTATACTTGGGGATTGAGGTATTACTCACCGGAATTTTTTCACGTCTATGCTTAGCCATTATATTGGTTGGTGCACTGCCTTCCCCTTGATCCAAACAAACTTCACCAAAAGCATTTACCTCACCACTACATCCTCTAACATCAGCACTAGCATGAGCAGAAATAGTGGCACTACATTCTCTTACATTTGCACGAGCACTACATTCTCTTACATCTGCACTAGCTTGAGCAGAAGCATTAACATGCGCACTATTGTCTCCTATTGAATTGGCATTTGCAGAAGCATTGGCATGGCTTTCGGATCCTCCTTCAGTTACGCTTGTCGTTGCTTTAGCTTTAGCCTGTTGCTTTAGCTTTAGCCTGAATATATATTCATAATTACTAAATTGGAACCTGGATAGATAAAACTTATAATAATGGTTAGATGACAACTTACTTGTCTTTTTCTGAGCCTTGGACCAGTGGAATTAGCCTGAGATTGAGCATGAGCTTCAGCTGTACTTGCATTGGCATGAGCACTATATGTACATACATTGACCCGAGCATTGGATGTACATACATTGGCCCCAGCATTGGCCTGAGAAGCACATATTAAGCATTGATTAATAACATGTTAAAGTGACATGCCCAGCATTAAGATGATCAGTTAGTTGAGGAAATACCTTTTTTAAAAGACATCCTTTATAATTACGTCCAATTTGTTTGCAAGCAGAACAAGTCATTTGCTTACCCTCTTTAGTCATTCTATCACCTCTTACAAGCTCAATCGGTTGCTTTCTTCTACTCCTTTTTGGCCTACCAGGCATGTTCTTCATTGGTGGGGGTTGAGGAGCTTCTTTATTAGCTTTATTCCAAAATTTATGTCCTCTCACTGTAGGCATCATGAATTGATAAGCACTTAGATACTTTGCCTTGTTGAAGCACTCAGCTAGATAGTCAGTCGGATCATTTCTCTTATGGTGTATTGCACAAATGGCATGGCAACATGGAATTCCACTAAGTTCCCAAGCTCTATAAGAACAAGTTTTTAAATTCAAATCAACAACATATTTGTCACCACCTTCTGTAATCTCATATCTTTCATTTCCATTCCATATCAAATGGCAATACCTACTAGCAGTTGTATTCTCATGTAACTTACACATAATCCTTGGACCATAATTTTTAATCCACCTAGCACATCCATCCCTTTGAGTATGCATTCTATTCATAACCATGATTCTAATATCCTCCAGCATACTCACAATGGCCTTGCACCTAGCTTCCACACACCTGCCATTGAAAGCTTCACTCAGATTATTATCAACGACATCACATTTAATGTCGGTGTCAAAGAAGGCTTTGCACCAATGTTTTGGCTCAATACGGAATAAATCATCATGACCTTCCCGAGTCAGTTCCTTCAACCTCTGTCTATGCATCTCGAAATTTGACATATTATTGCTCTTGACACATCTCCAAAATTGCCTCGGCAACTGTTTTCCTTTGTATTTTTGACCCTAGTTGGAATAAATGTGCCTTGCACACATCCTATGCTCTGCATTTGGCAATAGTTCAGCTACAGATTGGACGAGACCCTGACAATTACCCAAAAAAAGAAAATATATATGAAAACAGAAAGAAAAGCATACCTTTTGTTGATCACTTATCAAAGCCCATCCGTCACCATTACATATATCGAGATCTGATTTCAACAATTCGATAAACCAAGTCCATGTGTCCTTATTCTCGATTCTAACCACTGCTCATGCCACTGGATACATCTGATTGTTGCCATCCTTTCCGACGGCACATAACAACTCACCTTTGATCAAACCCCTCAAAAAACATCCATCTAATCCAATGATCTTCCTACATCCAGCCAAAAAACCTTTCTTGCAAGCATCAAAGCAAATGTAAGCCCTATCAAATAATGGTAGAGAATTTGGCAATGGCCTTTCAACTTTCAATTTAAAATTGCTTGAAGGGCTTGCAGTGTAAAGCTCTCCCAAGTAGTCGTACATTTGTGCATATTCCTTCTTGTAATTACCTTGCAGTTCCTTCAATACTTTCAGCTTTGTTCTCCTACACTGACTGAAAGTGACATTTACTCCAAGTTGTTCTTTAACTAATTTCTTTAACTCAGGTGTTTTGATTTTAGGCATTGCAGAAATGAGAATCATGAAGTGCTTAGCTAAATAAGTGCTAGACACTCTCTTATTCTCGAAAGTGATACCGCATATATGCTGATTTATATACTTTCTCAAATGAAATGACCCAGTTTTGCTATCAAGAGTACCATAGATCATCCAGTTACAATTTTTCTGGGCACACCTGGCTCTTACAAAGCTTTTTGTGTTCTTAGTGTATTTGATTGCTCTTTGCTCAGCCACAGAATACTTCAAAATTGCATTTTTGAACTCAGTTGCATCCTCAAATGTCATGCCAACAATAAATTCTGGATTTGTACCACTTTGATCATATGATGGGAACCTACTTCTCCTCCTTGAAATAACATCAACCTCTTCGTCACCCTCATCATTTAAAATTGATTGAAGACTGTCTTCCTCATCTGAATTAGCATACTCTGTTTCGTACCCAGAATCATCTAACGATTGAGCCTCATCCACAATCGGTGGTTGGGAAGTACCAGTTGCCTCACTATAATTTAAAATTTGGAGCCTATGTCTTGCTGAAAATTTCATTAATTTTTTCCTTGCATTAACCAGTTCAAAGTCATCATCATCACTCGACTGTTCCATATCCACCAAATTATGTGCATCATCATCCTCTTCCTCATCTAGATCCCTATTGGCAACTTCAGCCCGATTCCCGTCATCATCACTATTCCCAATCACTTTAGACATACCTCAAGTTTCCATCTCAACACCCCCCATCTCAGCTCCTGCCTTTTCATCATCAGAGCACAGATGATGATAAAATAGATCCATTACATCAGAGTTATCCCATAAATACCTAAGAGTTATTCCGTCTACAAGAGTCTTACTCCCAGGAACTCTGTAAAAGAGTTTCTCTATTTTACACACACCCAAAGCCTCAATAGCTTCAATTATACTAGACAGTGAACTCTTACTTAAACTTATTTCAGCAACATTAGCCCTTCCACCTATGTATTCCAATGGTGGGCCAACTTTAAATTTACATCCATAGCGAATAGTGACATAAACTTTGTTCTCGGCCATTGGACCTACAAGAGAACAGAAACAAAAAGCGGAGCACTTTCAATCATCAAATTATTGAAGCAATGTTCAAGTTCTAAATTGAAGATATTTTTATAAAAGACTAACAATCAATACAGAAACAACAAATTAGCATAATCCACTTTACAACCACAATGCAACTACATGATCAATAGTGAGAGTAATGTTCTAATTTGCAGCAATGTTCTAATTTATCGCAAGAATTGGAAAATGCAAAACAACCATAATGCAGAGAGTAAAATGCCGCTATAATGTAGAGAGTAAAACGCCTTTGCAAAACAAAACAAAAAAAAATTGGTAATATTACTATGACATACCCAAATATTGTAATGTAGAGAGCGATACCTGCATGAGGAGTCACCATCGCCGTCCCCGATGCCACTCGCTCTGCCGCTGAGACGCCGATATGCCCACAAGACATGTCTTTGCACGAACTCGCCATCGTCAAAGAAGAGAACATAAAGTTGATGTGTGTCAAACTCGAGCTCTCTGAACTCCAAATAATGAAGAAATGAGGACGCCAATTGACGTCGTTTTGCATAATGCAGAGATTAAAGCACCTTTGCAAAACAAAAAAAAAAATCGTAGCATTACCATAAGATACCCAAATGCTATAATGTAGAGAGCGATACTTGTGTGAGGAGGAGTTGCCATCGTCGTCGCTGACCTTGTCGTTGTCCTCGACGCCAATCGCTTCACCGCTGAGATTTCCAGACTCCCTCAGAGAGGTCTTCACACGAACTCGCAACCGTCAAAGGAAGGAAAGAACACGAACTCACGACAAGCGTCGAACTCGAGGTCGATGAGGACCTAAATCCCAAGAGAACCGTAGGTCATCAAATTTGGGGCTTAGGGTTCGGACGAATTCGATTTGGGGCTTAGGGTTCGGACGAGTTCGATTTGGGGCTTAGGGTTCAGACGAATTCGATTTGGGGCTTAGGGGACACTTGGAAAGTGAAAGAATACGTAGAGACGGAGAGGGGAGGGAGAACACGACGGTGAAGAAGACGTACAGACGGAGGGGGAGATGATGTCGTGGTGAAGAAGAAAGGAGGAGACGACGTCGTTCTGCATGCATGGCTTTTTTTTTTTTTTAACTATTCGCAACGGAGGAGAGAGAAACGATTAAAAAAAGCCACGTAGGGGCCACGTCAGCTTTTTCCGTTAAGAAATTAGACGGCGTCGATTTTAGGACTCATTTGAAACATTTTGACAAGTTGTAGGACTGAAATGCATTTTCGTGACAAGTTTTAGGACTTCTGGAACACTTATCCCCAAAATGAACAAGCCATATCACCATCACAACAATTTAGACACTAGCATATTTTTCCGTGTGAAATTAGTAGCCTTCAACATCATTTCACTACGTTATTAGATAATCGGGATGTGTGAGGACATCCTCAGAGAATCTTATGAGAAGGAATTTCCACATACCCATGGAGAAAATGCTACTTTGGATCATGGGTACAAACAAATGGTTCACAGGAGATCGTTTATCTTTCCACTTCTCATCACCCCTCAAGGTGCTTCAAGATCCAAGAATAGGAAAGAAATGGCTATGAAAGTTGAACCTCATCAATCAAGGTAATCTTCTTGTTCAACCTGAAGTTAGTTCACATTAGTTTGGACAACTCTGCAGTCAATTTTCACACTACCTAGATAGGGTGATAAAATTAACCTAAACCTAAAATAGGCTCATAAGTCCAGATAATCCTGCTATACATGCTCTACGACTGCTTAGATAACATAAGAAAAATTCACCACCATTGACACGAAACCTAATCAAAAGCTGCTATGGTTATCTCATTACACCTTAGCAAACTGGTAGAAGAGAATAACAGATCAGATCTCTGCACCTAATAGGAATCGCAAACTAATAAATATAACATGACAACCAAACATGCTTCGTTGAACATGCAAAAAAGCTCGAATTATTTTCATTTCATTTTCTCCGTGTGTAGACATCGAACATCCAAAATCAGACCAACAATAGCAACTCAAAACCTCAAATCATCAGAATGTGTATGCATCAATCACACCAAGAATCAACCGATGAATAAACCGATCAAGCGGCGACAAGAATGGATTAATGTTAAAAGGGGTCCAGTCACCTAGACTCTGAAGATATGGCAACTGGACGCAACAAAGACCCAACATGAAGATCCTTCACCAGATTCTCTCTCTTCCACAATCACCCCCATCATCGAACTCCTCCGTTGCTCCATTTCAAGCTAGAGCACAAAGGGTCAAAGCAATCGGTGAGTGGGTGAAGTTAGAAGTCGTATTCCAATTCTCAACTAGCGGAGCATGTGAGCATGAATCTCACTTTTGAATCAATTGTCCCATCGTCATCCACCAGAAGAAGACAGAAATAGACTAGCAGATGATGTCGGACCCCTCAATCTCTTCCCCTTCTCTCTGTGCTCGATTTCCACCCTCATCCTCTTCTTACTTCCATGGCCAGAATCACTCCTCACCCTCATAAGGATCTGATCATAGACCGTCGTATGGTAAAAAGTCCGGAAATTTCTTGAGTGACTCGCACCCACGCCTATCAAAGAGCTCTAAGAATTTACTAGGGCAGTGAATTTCAACTAAGCTTTTGCAATTTCTAACATCTAACTGCTTCAGATGCTCCGACTTTGAAAGGTCCAGTACTTGAATGTGCTTGCGCCCAGAGATATCCACCATTACGAGGGATCCCAATTTTTCAAGGCCTGGTATCGCATGGATATTATCTACCTTTGCATCAAAGCCGTAGAGGTTCAACTCTACTCTAGATAGGACCAACACTCTCAGGGATTTTAAAGCTTCCAGTCCATCCAATTTCTTCAGCCCATTGCATTCCTCGAGCCATAATTCCGACAAAAATTCCAAATCAGAAAGATTTGGCAACCTTTCCAATTTGGGACATTCAAAAACGTCAAGCTTCCGTATGCAAGAGGGAAGCTTTGGGATGCTTTGAAGAGACTCACAATCATGAAGGGTGAGCTCTTGTAGATGCTTGAGGTGAGAGAGCGATGGCAGATCATTGCTTTGGCAGGAGAGCCCCAGGGATGATAAGCTAAATGGAGGTTTTGGGAATGACTCAAGCCCTCCACATACAATTAAATCGAGGTGTTCAAGAGAAGAAAGCTGATCTAAGTTTTGCGGCAAGCGAGAAATTTTGGTTCCTTCTAAACGAAGGGTCTTTAGAGAAGACAATCCACCTTTATCAACATGAATTTCTCCTTCTAGGCTAGTGCATCCGTGGGCATCAAACTCTTGGAGGCTTTGCAATTTTCCAATAGATCTCGGTAACCTTTTTATCCCGCTACAAGAAATTCTCAGAATTTTCAATTGGTTCAATTGCCCAATGGATTCGGGCAATCCCGTAATCCCTGATCGTGACAAGTCCAACTCAACCAACTCTCCCAACTTACCAATTGAAGAAGGAATCAGTGGCCACTTGTCATAATCCCCTAACGACAAACTCAACCGACTAGTTATTGAGGTGGGAACTTCAGCAAGTTCCAAACAACTTACGGCACTAAGCCTCTTCAGCTGCTTTAGAGATCCTATACATGGAGGGATTCTTTTTATCGAAGTCTTGTTTATGACAAGTTCCTCCAAATTTTCTAATTCGCCAAGTTGTTCAGGTAACTTCTTGAGACTTTTACAATGGCTCAAGTTCAACGAAACGAGGCGCTTGACATCTCCAATGGAAGGGTCAATTTCCTCAAAATAAGCACACTCTTTGAGGATTAGCATCTCTAAATTTTTAAACACAGATAGATTAGGGGTGCTCCGTAAATAGGGGCACCCCGAAAGATTGAGAACTTTCAATCTCTTCATCTACAAGAAAGGAAAATGTTTCAAGATTAGCAATTAGAAATATAATGATTTATCATCAAATGTGACAAAAGAAAAAGCTTTTTTCATCTTTACCTTAATTGAACTCCATCCTCTCCAATTTTCACTAATACAGTTTTCACTACCTGATAAATCAAGTACGATTAATTTCTCCAAATAAAAGTTGGTTGCCTCGAACGAGTTAGGACAGCCCTCCCACTTTAGCCATCTTAATTCAGAAAGTGATCCTTCGAAATCTCCATCAAAATCCACATCCCTCACATGAAGGAACTTCAAGTTAGGCATTTTTTTGAAGCTCTCTCGCTCCATGAACTCTTTGGAGCCCTTTTTGTCTAGACGTAGTGCCTCAATATTTTCATTTTCCTCCTACAAAAAATAAAATAAAATTGAGGATTGTAAATACCATCCACCCTCCTTGTGTTAGCATACTTTGCATGTTATTGTGACCGATGCATTTTGTCCACACTTACAGGGAAGAAGAAATATATATGATCTTCTACAATTATGTGATCGTGTAATATGTCAATTTTCACTTGTATGATCCCAATTTTTTGATGTTTTATGTGAAATTCCTATATGAAATTAGTCTAGTTTTCTTATAGATTTTGAAATTAAATTTTGTACCATAGGTAGCATTTACGACTAATTAAATATGGTCCCTTTGACATATTTAAGAACTGTTGCACATTTCAAAAATGAAAAGTATCTAATCAGACTTATGCATTCATAAAGCATGACAACTCATTCCCTTCCTATGCAGAAAATATTTTTGGTTTAGGCATATGGTTGGATGGAAATAAGACTTTGTTCTATTGAACTTGAGTTTTCATTTTTGAATATACAGGCTCAAAACGCAACAACTAATCCTTAGATGGGGGAGAAATTGTCCAATCAATCCTAAACTTATCAATTTTGCAATTTAGTCTTAAATCTTTAAGTAAGATTCCAATGCAGTTATTCCGGCCAATTTTTGCAAGAAATTGCTAATGTATCGGTGTACCATATAGGACAGCCATACATGATTGGATTGCGGCAAAAATTGATCGAAATAACTACATTGGAATTTTGTGCAAAGGTTAAATAATAAATTGGCAAAATTTATAAGTTTATGACTACATGGACATCCGCACTATAGAGTTATGACCGATTGGGTAATTTTCTTCTAAGATGAGCACACTATCATTGAATTACCCAATTAGTCATAAAATTCGACCTCATCTTAAGAATGCATTTTTTGCCATTCACCCATTCCTATAAAAATATAGGAATTGATAAATAAGGGATAGCGATTATTATTGTTTTCCCTTTTTGCATTCCAACATTTATTTTTTTGCTTCTCCAGTTAACTTATTTCATAAGTTAAGTATCTGTTTTTTTTCTTCGCTAATATCTAACAATAGATTTTTGTCTCCTCTTTGTCAGTGTGTGTGAATAAAGGCTCAATTAATCCGTACCAAGAAAGGCTCACTCATCACATAATAGAGGTGGATATTGTATTACACCAAAGGCAAATAAAAGGAAGAGAGCGCAATTTCTTTCACCTTTCACTATTCCATCACTTACTTCCCACAATCATTAATTTCTTAATGTCAATATTTCTTTTCAGTTTTTTATTGAAAATTACTTTGTATGAATATGTACAAAACCATATGCCAGTTGTTATTTAGTTTTCTATCGTAATTTACTATCATTTTGATTTTGCACAACATTCATTAATGTTGATTTATGTGCTCAAAATACCTATAAGTAGATCCGTGCATAGCATCAGTACGAACACAAGTGTATATTATGAAAGCTGGGTAGAAATGGAATAGCCTTATGATGTTGCATCACGTATCAAAATCATGTGATTTCTCATCTTTCATATGAGAGAACATGATTGATCCATCATACACATGCATAGCTCATAATTAAAACTAAATATCATTAATTATGCCAATTCCTTTATAATTAATGCATCTTGAACAATCTTCCAATTTATTTTTTTTTATGTAATTTGTTAATTTGATTGTAAGTTGGTATAGGCGACAATAAAAGAAAAGCCAAAGTCGCAATAGAGAATTTGATTTTTTTTTTTTAAAAATTTACCAGTCCTTTAAGTGAAAAGAAAAATAAGAGTTTTCTATTTGTTATTGACTAGGAGGCATCCAAGTTAAGTAGTTTTGTTTCAAGTTATCAACTAACCCAACCATGTTATTAACATAATTGTGCATTTCTAAATTACTCGAAAAAATTGATATATTCCAAGGTGCTTACTTCAATTATGTTAATAACATTCACCGAGTACTACAATTTCAACTAAATCTTTAATTTTCATTATATTAAGTACATTTAGCTTTGCATTTGCATTATCATATTGGATTTACATCGTGAACATGCATAATAAATCCTAGAAAGCAAATTGTAAAAATTCTTCATACATATAAAACCACTGCATAACATCTTATTACTTGAAATTGAACATAATCTTAAGTTGATAGCCAATAGTTGAGGTGCAAATAATTTAACTGAAATCTTTCTTTTTGTTGCAAAAAAGTAGTAGCTTGCGCGCGAGCAAACTGCACGCATTCACGGTTGGAATTTGAAGATAGAATAATGTATTCAAATCTTGGAGAAGGAAACTATTACATATATCATACAAAAAGTAAAAATTCAAGAGAGAAAAAGGTGGATAACATGTGATCCATGTATTTATCCTCACACCAACGTACTTCAGAAACTACAGAACATCTTTTTTTCTTAAGAATGAAATAAAGGATTATTTTGAAACACAATCGCTGATATATTTTGGGAAGATATAAAGAAAGACAACAATGATCAGCAATAAAGTTTTTGTTGGTTTGTTGAATAACATAAATCAATCGGCATACAGTAATAAAGACTCTCATGGTATATTTCAAGGTGTTTCTTCAATTATGTTAATGACATTCACTAAGTCATACAATTTAGACTAAATTTTCAATTTTCTTTTTGTTAAGTACATGCACTCATGCATTGACATTATCATATTGGATTTGAACTGTGAACATGCATAGTAAATCCTAGAAAACAAATTGTAAAAATTCTTCATACAAATAAAACCACTGCATAAGATTTTATTACTTCAAATTGAACTAAGTCTTAAGTTGATAGCCAATAGCAATGAGGTGCAATTAATTCAACTAAAATCTTTCTTTTTGTTGCCATAAAGTAGAACCTGCACTTGAGCAAATTGCACGTATTCACGGTTGAAAATTAAAGATGGGATAATGCATTAGATTCTTGAGAAGGATACCATCACATAATTCATACAAAAGTACATTTCAAGAGTGAAAAAGGTGGATAATATGCGATCCATGAATTAAGCAGATCCATTTAAATAAAAAAGAAAGAAAGTAAATTTGACAGTTTAACATGTGGTTATACACTCTTAATTAACATTTATCAACCCATGTATTTATTTTCAAATCAACATACTTCAAAAATAAATTCCTCATATATTTTGGGAAAATAAAATGAAAAAAAAAGAAGAAGAAGAAGAAGAAGAAGAAGAAGAAGAAGAAAGAAAGTAATGATTGACGGTAAAGTTTTTGTTAAATTTGTAATGATTCATATGCATTTTAGAGTCGGATGTATGAGTTGCATATAGTAAATTTTCAAACCTGTGCGCTTCAACAAGCAATATGGTAAGAAGCAGTAACATATCTGCTAAAAAAAGGATGTCAGTAGCTATTTTCTGAGCCTCATAGTCACGAGTGCAAAGTTTTTGTAAACAAAAGGCCAAGACTGGACGTAGCTTTTACTAGAAAATGCTAAAAACATACTGAGAATGGTCAAAGACAGAGAAAAAGAACAATAATAATAATTTGAGGTACTACCATTGGAGGACATGGAATAGGCCAAAAGTAGACGTAATTGTTACCTTGCGCCTTAGAACTATCATGGCTTCCTCGTCCCATAGTCTGCTACAATCCCAAAGCTTCTTATCTACTGGACGGGCGATAGCTCTACCTAAACCTCTTAATTCATCATGCATTCTCAACTCATTGTAATCATCAACATATATTAACGAGCGGTTAATCAGCTCTTTCAATCGATTCTTGGATATAATTTGCGATCCCATAGGTAGGTGGCAATTCTTTTGTCAATTCCAATGAAAAAACATGCTATGTCTAGAAACATTTGTTTCTCCACATGTTCTAATAAATCATAGCTTATCCTCAACTGTTGTTGTACCATCTCATCAGGCGTGTTCCTCAATTTCTCTAGCATATCTCCCCATATTCCTTGATCTTCTTCTCCTTTAAGACGTGAACCTATAACCGTGAGAGCTAAGGGAAGCCCTCCTATGATGGCAACAATATTACGAGACAGAGTCGCTAGTTGTTTCGGAGGTGGTTTCTTTTCAAAGGCATGTATGCTAAACATAAGCAAAGAGTTTTCAAAATTCATTTTTCGGAGTTCATACCAATATGTAGACTCCAACAAGGCCTTATCTTGACAATTAATGGCCTTATGTCGAGATGTGAAAATGATCCTACTTCCTAACGAGAATTGACAACCTCCAATCAAATTATCGAGTTGGTTTGGATGATCCACATCATCGAGAAGAATAAGAACCTTCTTTTGTGTACAACTGGATTGGATTGCAATAATTCCTGTATCAGGATCATACACTTGATGGTCATGAATTTTTAGTATGTCTGAGATCAATCGAGATTGCACATGCTCGACACCCTTGCGATTAATTGTTTCTCTAATATCCTTGAGAAAGCTACGGCACTCAAATTTGTTAAAAAATTTGTTATAAATAATCGTAGCCAGAGTTGTCTTACCGATGCCGCCCATTCCCCAAATCCCAATAATTCGAGTCTCTGGGCAAGCAATATCCGCCAATTTCATAACCTCAGCCACTTGACGGCCAATTCCAACCAAGTTCACAGGAAGCTGTGGTTGAAAATCATGTTGCCGGTTGCCCATTATTACTCGTACGAGTTCTTCTACTAATTCCCCTTCATGCCTGTTAAACAACACAACACATGAGAACTTATCAATGGCTCACGAAACAAGGATTAAAAATGATAAATAGAAAAATTCTTCTTCTGACAAGGATCTCTTAAAACAAGTTAAACGACGTACCCACTAGCAAATACCTCTGATTCGTATACTCTTAGAGTAAGTGCTTTTCTAAGTGCTTCTGGCCCTTGTTGCTTGACATCCTCCTTGAAACGATGCATACCGGATTTGAAGGCCTCTCCAAATTTCCCGAGCATGTGTTTCACATCCTTGGGTTTCACCTTGTAAAGCACAGGTAAGACTATTTGTCCTCCACTTTCCTTGCACTCCATAATATGAATGAATTGGCGAAGGCACCATTTGCTAGCAGCATAATTTTCCGAGATGACCGGGATTGAAACCTTAGAGCGCTCAATTGCATTGAGAAGATTTTCAGCAATTGGCTCGCCAAAGCAGAGGTTCTCATCATCTCTGAACACAAAGTTTGGACGGTGCAGGCCCACACGTACGAGTTGACGGTAGAGGTGACTGACAAAACCTTTGCGAGTATCAAGGCCTCTAAAGCTCAAGAATACGTGGTAATTATTTCCAATCACGCAAGTGGACGAAGTAGATGGGTCAGAATTCGCTCCGGACGCCAATGGCACATCGATCTTCTCCAAGGAGTCCGAAGAGGGAAGAAGAAGAGGCGATTCGCTCTCGCACTGCTCCGACTGTAATTCAACCAATTTTTCGTGTCTTTGTTTCTTCGAAATGGTCAGACTCGAGGCATCGCTGTCTCTAACACGCTTGAGCTGTTGCTTTGAGAAATGATTTCCAATTGCAGCTCTCTCTCTCTCTCTGAGAGACTCTGACTGTTCTGGATAGTTTTGGAGGTGCTGGAAGAAGGAGGTGAGTACAGTGGTTTGCTTGTCAACCAGGAAGATGACTCCGTTCAGCTGCTAGGGCCTGAGCTGGGAAGCATACTCGAACCGGTAAAGAGGAAGAAGGCAAAGCAGGAGGCAAGGCAGGAAGATGAAGCAGGATTGTCGTTTCATATATTTCCGCAATATTGAAAGTAATTATACGCCCTTGAATTAAGGCCAAAAAATATTTAGTTCGATTAAAGTGGAAAAATAAAATGAAAATTGTTCAAAAACAAGTTAAGATAGACATCTCTCATGGAAAGTATCGTTTGTCAATTACCCATAGAAAGTAAGTGTTCTGGAATTCACTTTTACATTTATTTGATAAGATATGTCCACCGTATCTATTTTAGATCTATCTATGAAACATATTTCATTTTATAAGCTTATTCATATCTCTAAGAAAGTATGCCCTCTTTATGTCTCTCCAAGCACATCAACAAAATTTACTTTTAATTAACTTATGAAGTTCGGCAAATGACAAAATATAATAAACACAACTATCGGACACTCATGTTCATACTTACTTTTCTTTAATTTTTGGCCCAAATGACATTAGCACTATCGGTTTTGAGACGACAACCACCCTCGCATAACTAGAAAGTATTCACCAATTATTTTTCTCAACCAGCCCGACCACGCTTCTTTCCGAGTCTCAAAGGCCATCATGCCCCCTTTCTTTTTGTTGTCCCTAAGAAGCGCACCGGTTACCGGTCCAAAAGAAAAAGCAAAGAACTTTAAAGCACTGACGCAATCAGTACGTTCCTAGGAACATCCACACGAAGTTTCGTCCGCGGAGCCTTATTTTCTCTCGATTGGACTTCCGTGCAGTAGGGGCATCATTGGATCGACAAATCGATGTCTGTTGTAAGTCTAACGGTAGGGAACTATTTGGGAGAATATAGCTCTTGAAGTTGCACGTGAAGCTAAAGCTAAGGCTCCCAAAGTTAAGGATTTTGTCTTTCAAAATTGTGGGCTTCAATGATTTTTTGGTTTAAGAAATTTTGGCTACACTTTCCCTCATGGAGCTGTAAGTGGAGCAACGACGACCTCCGAGCAGTAGATTAACTACCACTAAACATGTAAAAAAATTATTATCAGAAATGATATGATGCCTCAATCGCTGAGATATGGCAAGTAGTGCAGACTTTTGTTCAGAATTGAGACACTGCAAAGGCCTCGACGATTGCCGCATGAAGCAATCCTTTTCCTTTAATTTATTTTCGTTAAATATCATTTTCTTTCCTACCTAAAGAACCTCTTATTCCTTGAGAGAGAGAGAGAGAGAGAGAGAGAGAGAGAGAGAGTAATTGTATATTTTCTTGAAGAGATAAAAAGGTTGTGTTTGGGTGCGAAAGAACTACGGTAAGAAAAAAATTAAAAAAGAGAGAGAGAGAGAATAAAATAGGAAAGAAGGGAAGGATATAAAGTTGAGGTGTGAATGAGAAAGACGTCTTTAACTTTACATTGGGAAGGGGATGTGTGGTGGGGCTGGCCACTAATTACAAGTCAAAAGTGACATCCCATCTCAATTAGAATTGAATGAAGAATGACCAGAATCCCTTCATTCACGGTTACCAAGCAATGCATCGCGGCATGTAATTACATCCTATACTGCGTCAATCGATAGCCTTTTCTAACATTATATTTCGCAAATGGAAAAGTCGGTCTTTCTATCTCATGAATCGAGGACCTTTGTTGCTTTTCTCATCCGTCCTCTTCTTTCCGAGTTTGCAAGGCCACGAACCTTTTCATTTTGGTGTCAATGTGAAACACTCGGGTTGTCTCCAGCCATTCAAAAGAAAAAAAAAGGAAAAGAGGCTTAAATAGCCCCCATCAATCAGTACACTTCCCTATTTAGTACGTTCCATTTATTCGCTCTTATTCAAGTTCCGTGCGGCACACGCAGAAATTGACAAGGGATGTCGAAATTCTTGTCTTCGACCAAAACTACTATAAGAAATCAGCATCTTCTTATTGAGGCTACTGTGTAGGAAATAGTAGGGGTCAGTAGCGGGGAACTATTTGGGAGACGTTCAATAGATGAGGAGCTATTGTAGTCATCCGTGAAAGCTTAGGTTCTTTCAAAGTTTGTGGGCTCCAAACTGAGGAGAGAAAGAAAGAGTTGGCTCATCCATGCGGGAAAGAAATATAAGAGTTCGCTCTAAGTGTTTTTGCATGTCATGTGAGAAAAACAATTGTAATAGTAAGTGTAAGCTCTCATTAATCATAAATTGTGTGTGTGACAATTGTGTGACAAATTTTTTTTTTTGTAGTATTCATAATGTATTTTCAGTTAAGTATGTCCCGATCCAAATTGCTCATTATAATTTTCTTATATTGCCACTACCATGCTTCCGTACTTGACAACAACAAATGACAAATGATATCTAGTTTCAGAACGAATTTCCTTACCTCCAAATGATTTTTCAACCAATCCATTAATAACCTCTATTTTTTTAATTAAAAATTTGAAGACATGCCATAATTTTTTGCAATGCTTATAGCTTAGAGATAAGCAAGTGGGAACAAGACAAGTATGGGTAGGCAAGATCACATGCATCATACCAAATGCCACGGACGACATACTCATGAATGTTTTTTGTATTTTAAACCAATTATTGTATTGGGAAAATCGTCCACTTAGTCCTAAATTTATTATATGAATGTCAATTTAATTCTAAAATTTATAATTTAGCTAATTTAATTCTAAACCTTTATGCAATACTCCAATATAGTTTTTGTGACCAATTTGTTTATGAAAACCACTGGACAATCCAAGATAACTAAGTCGCGACATCAATAATTCTTGATAGAAATTGGCCACAAACGTTACATTGATATTTCACATAAAAGTTTATATGATTAAGTTGATAAATTTTTTATATTCTACCGAAATTGTTTTTGGAAGTGACACGTGAAGCAATAGTAGCGATATGGCACTACTGCTGAAATTATTGGAAGCTTTCGTGAGATTTGCTCTTTGGAGTCATTGCGAAAATGTGGAATGCATTCCTATGGATACGCCAATGCGCACTATCCATGAAAGCTCGGTCTGTGGTTGGCATGGATGGAGTACAAACACGAGTTGGAAAAGCAATGTAAGCAAAGAATTAATAGAGATAATGACAAGGGGGATCCACTTTGCTTTGTCTATACATCATGGCTTGACCATCATACGCGTTTTGCGGACCATCTCTTGAGATCTTTCTCCCTATTGGGGTCAAGGAATGTGAACCTTCAAGAAACCTATCTACACGGTATTGTTTGGGGGGCTTGTGTGCACTACCTTGGTCCAGTGCCTCGACTTGAACTTCACATGCATTTTGGGCCTCAACTGCTATATTCTGACGCTTGAATGAACATAACATAAAATCAGGACATGATCTTTCCAGATAGAATGAATTTGATCGATATTCCGCACTTGGTCAAGTTTGACATCTAAATCTATTTAAGGAATCCAAGATGGCCGGGGAATCTTGTGAAGAAAATATAGTAGTTTATCAAAAACATACTAATGATTAACCATGAAAAGAATTGTCAAGGCACTGAGATAGCTGAACTTAAGGAATTTGCTGAAGAGAACATATGGGTTAGTTGAAGCAATTGTTCTTCCAGTTGAGCATGCTTATGGATAATATGAAATGGAAAGAATTTGTGTAAGGGAATAAACAGAATCAAATATATTTTAAGTGGAGGAAGCAAATCATTTTTAAAAAGAAGTGTCTCGAGAAAATTATAATCTCAGATTTGGTCATGATAATGCTTATCCATGACTCTACTAACACTTTGCCAGCATCATCAAAATCCCAAATTTCATCAATCAAGTACTAATGTCTATGCTATATGCAATTTAGAATACCCATAAAAAAAAAAAAAAAACCATACACCCACACACAATTTCGAGTAGCAAATTTTCCTTTTAGAAATGCACAAAATTTACTTAATTTCTCTCTTTTAACAATATGTAAAATTTTCCTATATTTCAAATCCCGAATGAATTCAAGTGTTTCCTAAATGCTTGTACATAACAGGTTAAGGCTGCAGTTGGAATTTGCATTGGGAATGGGCTTTGGACACCCGAAACCCCTTTGGCCAATATTTGGGTATTTGGGAAAAATTTTACAAACTCCATTAAGGGAAAGTTGGCCTTCCAAAGGCTAAGAGCCCAAAGTCATCTTGGGTGCTTAGGGCTTTCGGCCTTCTCAGCATGCAAATTCGGGTAGGCTAATAAAAAGTTTTTTTCCAAAATTATCCTTAACTATTTATTTTCCGATTTTGCCCTTGTTATTTGATTATGCATCTTCTCCATTAAGAGGCAGCCGCCGTGGTTGCATAGGGTTGAGGGGGCTGGGAACTATTTGGTAGGCATACAATAAATGCTTTCACAAGAAAATAGAAGACGATGAGCTCTTGATGTCGTACGTGAAGCTGAGGTTCATAAAGTTTAGGATTTTGCCCTTCAAAATTTATGGGCTTCAATCTTCATGGCTAAACGTGACTCTTGCGTTCAGGAATTTTGGCTACACATTTCAAAAAATTTCGTTCCAAAAGCTAACGTTCCTCCAGCAGTAGACTGGTGCCTATAAATAGGGCATTAGAAAGTTTCAGCATTCAAATCTTCGCTAATAGAAAGAAAAAGAGAGCTGGCTCGTCCATCTGTGAGGAAAATAAATGTTCTTGCTTCTCTGCCTTGACTTTTGGCCGACTGTTCCAAGTAAATATTGGTCTTTGCGATTTTTTGATGATAAACAGTTTTTATTATGTGACCTCATGTTCCGCTCATTTATAAATTTTCTTGTGCCAATTTGCAATTTTTGAAAGGAGGTGACCAACGCAAAAGAGATACCGTAATTCTTGTCTTCGACGAAAATAATTATCAGAAATCAACGTCTACTTGTTGAGCCTGATGTGTAGGAAATAGCAAGGGTAATAATGGGAGGGAGCTATGTGGGAGGTGTATGATAGATAGATGCTTTTGCAAGAACATGAAGATGAGGAGCTATTGAAGTCATGCATGAAAGCTCAGGCTCTTTCAAAGTTTGCGGGCTCCAAATTGAGGAGAAAAAGAAAGGGTTGACTCATCAGTGTGGGAAAGAAATAAAAAAGAGTCCACTTCATTTCAAGTGTTTTTGCATGTCATGTGAGAAAAAAAATCATAATAGTATTTGTTAGTATTTGTAAGCTTCTACCAATCATAAAAAATATGTTTGATAGTTGGGTGACATATTTTATTTGGCTATTAATATTTATACCGCACTTTCGAATCGGTATGTCCCAAGTTACTCATTATAATTTTTCGTATTATCATCGCCATGCTTCCGTGCCCAACAACAACGACTTCATTTTTTTTACTAAAAATTTGAAGACATGACATAATTTTTGCAATGCACATAGCTCAAAGTTGGATACTCACATTGGTTATCTGATTTGGAATAGTACCAAACCCACGTGGCGCAGGGCATGAAATGACGTTTTCTTTGGTCAAAATTGAGATCAGAAAAAGCATAGTTCCTAGTTACAGAGCTTTATATCTAGCTAATGTCTTCTGGTAACTTTACTATTACTTGATGAGGCACCGTGTGACCCATCTTAAAGCCTCCGATGATCCAGGGATGACTATTACCCATGAAGCATTGTGTCTTAACTTCCACGACCAGCGTCTCCTTACCTCATATTATTCAAAGACAAAGGTACAATGCATATGCAATGCTGATGAAATTGACAATACATCTCAACAATGAATAGTGTCACCTGCTTTATTTTACCTTTGATGGTAATCGTGAATCGTTCTGACTTTGTGACCAAAATGATCGATTGATCAGAGCATTTTTTTTTTCATGAACCGAGTTTTCTCTGCCATACGAGCGCTAGGAACATATAAAAGTCCGATAAGTTGCATCCCTGAACATCTTAAAATCTAGAGCTCTGTGATCTCCACAAGTTCATGGGAAATTGACCACCCATCATTCCATTCAATCTTAGAAATTCGACAGATGTGGAGGCCTTGCGGTGGAATCGCTCATTTTCACCTTCTACTAACACATTTGACTTTCTCCAGCCCCAAAACATCACGAAGCTTCCGACACCTATCAATGTAAAAAAAAAAAACAGGTTATCAAAGCACAAGAGGTCTAACGTTTCAATGGATTTGCACCCTCGATATCAAATCTTTCCAAGTTTTCCAACCTTTTAATCTCAATTAGATTGTAACAATCGTGAGCATCAATAGGTTCAGATATGTTAACTATGAAAGGTCTAGTCTTATGAGAGACTGACAATGATAGATTGTCAGCTCTTCCAAGTTTTTCAATTTGTCAAGGCATTGAAATATATCATCATTCACTAGTGGAGCATCTAACCGTAGATATCCGAACAACCCCCTGCATTTGGATAAGTCCATCCCCAATCCCAAGCATTTCAAAGACTCTAGATGTTCAAGGCAGTCTAGGTTGGACAACTTGTTGCATTCATTTATATATAGCCTTTTTAAGGATTTTAATCCTTCCATACCTTTGAATTCTGTGAGCTCCTGGAACCCTTCGACTCATAATTCTAACAAGAGTTCCAAACTTGACAAACGTGGCAACTCTTTCAACTTATAACACTCAGAGATATAGAGTTTCAATATTCCTGAGGGAAGCTCTGACATAGATTCTAGCAATTTGCAATCAGGAAAACTAAGCTACTTTAGATGGATTAGGTCAAAAAGTTGAGGCAATGTGCAAAGATGGCATGTGTTTACTAGATCCGTTATATTGGCATCATGCTACAGTCCTTCAAATCAAGTTCTTCGAGACAAGAAAGCTTCGCAATTGCTTCGGGGAAGCTAGAATGCACGTGTAACTTAATCGAAGAATCTCCAATGAAGACCACCCATATATAGAAACTTCTTCTCCCAAACTCCAGCAAAATGAGGCAATTAACGCTTCAAGTTTGTCCAACTTGCTAATAGTACTGGGTAAACTACTCAATTTCTTATCGTAACCAAACTTCAAAATTTTCAAGTTTTCCAAATCCCCAATGCCATAATGTGCTTGTGAGGAATCTCCATCTTTCCAAAGTAGTCTTGACACCAAAACTCTCACAAAGCAATTACATCGTCCAGCTCTGCGTTCATCCCGATGACAAAACAAATAGTCCATTTTACATAGTCACTTCATTCATATCTCACATCAGAACCACATGCCACCTGCACATGTGGTTCTCTTTAGTCTAAATGTCCCATATCAAAATGCCATCCCTTCTTTTATCCTAGTTAGCATGATATACCTTGTTATTTTGAAGGTCTAGAACAAGCATCAACACCTTGCATGGCGTTAAAAATCTAGTGCTTGGATGGACATAACATAAAATCAAAAGATAATTTCTTTGACAGGATGAATTTGATCAACATTTCAACCCTTGGTCAAATTTGAAATGTAAATTTGAGCTAGGAATCCAAAATGGCTGGGGAATCTTGTGAAGAAATATAGCACTATATCAAAAACATGCTAATGATTTAAAATGAAAAGAATCGTTAAGGGACTAAGATAACTGAAATTTAAGGTATTTCCTAAAGAGTACATATTTGAAGCAATTATTCTTTAAGTTGAGGATCCTCATGGATAATATGAAATAGAAAGACTTTGCATAAGGGAGTAAACAGAACCATATATATTTAAAAGAAGGGAGCAAATCATTCTTCAAAAGTATTACTTTGAGACAATTATAAATCGGATTTGCCTGTGATAGTTGCCACGAATTGCCTTTTCCATCCGAAGAGGAAAATACATAACTTTAGGGGTATTGCCTAAAAGGCAAGCCCACATCCCTTGATTAAGCGTGGGTTCTCCCAAGCCCATACTTCATGCGACATTGTGATGTTCAATTTTAGCTTCAATTGACACTACAGGAATCTTCTAATGAGGAGCCATCATTAGGCTATTGGGGTCAGTTAGAAATCAAGTGAGGCATGGGAGTACACTTCACTGCCTCGCAATTACAGAATCTAGAGTGGAGGACTTGATTACACAAATTAATTAACTAATACTTTTTCAATACCTAATCTTATTCAATTCAAGATGTTTGTTAAGCAGTGTGGATTGATTTTAAATTTATTTACTAATATGTGAAGTGATCATACATGTGCACAATTATTAAAATAGCAATAATTGACTAAGGAAGCATTAAATATATTGCAAGGAAATAAAAGAATCTAACGATAAGAACAGAGAGAGAGAGAGAGAGAGAGACAGAGAGCACGCCCAAACATGACCGAAGCTCACCATGCCGGAACATCAACAGCGGGATTCCTTCACATCACACCAAACCATCAGAGGGGCACACGAAATTTGAGAGTTTAATCAAGACCGGAAACTGAAGCGCTAGAACACGAGCGTCAAGCTTCACAGCGAATGAATCAATATACGCCCGTCGCCAGACCGACTGACCATCAATTTTTCGCCTCTAACGCCAGCCGATTAACGCCCATACACCCATGGCAAATCAGCATCCAACGTCCCAAGTCCAGGTCGGCCTCCACCTCGACCACTGCTGGAAAAGCAAATCTACTCCCGATGGCTACTGTCGCTCCGGCCAGTCATCGCATTCCACGGAAAAGACACAATACGCAAAAATAAAAGACACATCAAGCAACGAATCAAAGAAAAACTATAAGCCGAGTCTAAGGACCAACAAACGCCCAGAATCAACCCAAAGTCAAAGGAGGCCTCAGCGAAATCTGGTTCGAGCATTTCCTTGAACACATGGTGAGCAGCGAGCTGGGGAGCAAATATCGACCAGTTCGGAGCTCGAGCACACGCCCAAACTCAAAAGTAATCAACGAGCAACGTTTGGAGTCAACAAAAACAACTCGTTCAGGTCCGGCACGAGCAAGAACTAAAGCAATCGAGTCGACTCTCACCTCGCTCAAGACAGGATAGAACAATCTTAGAACCCGGATTTGCTTGGGATGGTCATTGATAGCTTATCCAGAATGAACAATCTTACTCGATGGCACATGAGATTCGATGTATTTAGAAAGCATTCCGATCACTATTGATGTTATCGATAGAATGATTTTTCTGAAGCATCACGTCAAACTCTTGGATTGGCTTCCCTATTCCTGTTGTCATTGAATATGATTAAATTTGACCTAATTATTTTATGTAAAAGGAAAGGAGACGAAAAGAAAAATTTAAATGACCTTTTCCTCCCCTCTTTCATAAAAAATAAAAAAATAAAATAAAAATGAAAAATTGGATATTAAGTATTACAAACCCAAAAAAAATATACAGATTAAAGAAAAGAACTAGCAAATCCGGTTCATTGAAAAAGTTTCCATGTAAAGGAAAATATTTCCTTTTTTCTTTGTTGAAAATATGAGTGCTTTGTAAAAATAAGGTTTTCAGTCCATCGTTTTGTACCTTTTTTAAACTAATAATCCATCTTTTTATTCAGTGATTAAATATTAAACCCCCTCCTGCGTATGTTGCTGATATCAAATTGTCAAATACTTACAATAGAAAATTTTTAGTTGACGAAAATATATTTCGCAAATGAAAGAAGCTCGTAACTTACTAATTTCATTAACATTTTTGTAAATATATTATAGTGCAACACCTATAAAATTTGAAAAAAGTTGGTCCCTAGCTAATTTATGGGATGTTGATAAAAATGATTTTAAGGTTTGTATTTTACTAATCACACTTATAAAAGTTGAAAAATATCGGTGATTTACTGAATTCTTCTACTTTTCCTTGCAAAGTTACTGTTACCCGCCCCCATAATCCAAAGCTCGATACCCCCTTAAGCATTTGGTCAACTTCCACAACCAGCGTCTCCATTCCTTGGAGCTACTCAAAAACAAAAGTACGATAATGCGTGCAATAGTTTGTGTGACAGATATTTTATTAATATGTAATATTTGTCCCTCATTTTTTATATTTGTATGTCGCAAATCGCGTACTATAATTTTCTCAAGTCCCCACCACCATGCTTCTTTACCAAGCATCAATGAATTATAAGTGATGTATACTTTTCGAACGAATTTAACTCTAACGGAACCATTAATGACTTCATTTTATAATGTGTAATGCTCATTGCTTGATCACAACGCTTCATTGACTATAAGTTAAGCCATTTCCAAAACCTTTTCGGCCCATAGGGGAGAGCATGGCTCGACTCACCCTCTGCTTTCTATCCAATTTAACTATTTTTCCGGGAAAATGTCCTTGTGCTGTGTCTAGGAGTATTTTCGTGTATCGGTGACATCATGTGTTATCGTGTATCGGTGACATCATGCATTTTGTTGATGACATAGGATTTTCCGTGAGGTTCGACCATTGAGCAGGGTTATTCATCTCAAGCTT